>OY982564.1:23836569-23893843 GCA_963859945.1 Euplagia quadripunctaria | reverse complement strand
ATTTGATAGTAAGTCCGACGCCTCAGCCATTACGCTACCGCTGCTTGTACCGTCCAAAACTAATATCGGAAGAATATTTGCCTAATTGTCCAGAAATTTTAAACCAAGTTATCGTTTAACCGTGATCTTCTGTTGGATAAGATAGCTTCAATGACAGCAGACATCTACCTGCGCCGTCGTACTCGCATTACTTAAAAAAGGATTAACCACTTGCCTGATAGAGTAATAAAATGATAGCTCCTTGCTGATTGAACAATTGTCCTAGGGGTTTTGAATTATTCAAAAATGTTAGTCTTAGGAGATAGTGGAAGATATATATTATAATTTCGTTCCCTTATCTATGGTCTCCTTATCTGGTGTTTAGGGATTTTTTAAGGTTTTTGAAATGGCTACAATATTTTTTTTTTAAGAAAGGTCTATGGTCTACTTCAGCGCAGTATGGCACACCGTGTGGTTTTTGTTGGTTCCATTCCGGCACACCACCCCACCGGAAATCCTGGTGGTGTTACGGCCAGCAGGGATTTCCGCTCGCACGAAAAGACAGTGGTACTTTCGACGTTTGAGAATAAAAAGTTTAGATAGTACATATAAGTGGAGGTTACCCTAAGATCCTTCATACTGAAGACATCATCGACGGAGTCTTCGGAGCTTCTCCGTGGCGAGTGCACGGAGCTGGCGGGGCTGAGCGCAGCCAGGCGTGTGCGGTCCCGCCGCCCCACCGTCTCTGCCAACAGAAAAATCAAATCGCTTAGAAGGGAATGCTCTTTGGCTCCTACTGGTCATCGACTGACAGTCCTTTTCTAGTAAAATTGTTGAAAATTTGAGGCTTTATTTATTAAATTTCTATGTTTACAATATGCTTTAAGCCTTTTTCCGAATATGTGAGACATTTTCATATGGTTACGATGGGTTTATTTTATTACCTCATTCTTTTAACCTTAATCGATATTAATATTATAAAGCTGAAGAGTTTGTTTCTTTGTTTGGTTGAGCGCGCTAATCCCAGGAACTACTGGTTCGAATTGAAAAAATATTTTAGTGTTGGATAGCCCATTTATCGAGGAAGGCTATAGGCTATAAAACATCACGCTACAACCAATAGGAGCGGAGCATCAATTAAGACTATCCAGGTATCTCTCAGAGACCTGAGAATGTAGGTAATGTGTTAATAAGTCCAGTCGGTCTTGGTGAGTACTGGTTATGAGTTAACGATTAAGTTTGATAAATAAATATTTATTTAGTCACAAGAATGATTAAAACTTATAGAATTAAAGAAAATTCTTGTTTAATGTTTTAGTATAATGGACGGTGAGAGGAAACATCGTAAACAAACATTAACATATTGAATCCATTACATGTATTAACATAATAAATATGTTAATTATATGCATTTTAAGATTAAGTTGTTTTATAATTTTATATCATATTATACTAATGTCTAAAAAAACAAAATATTCGTATACCTAAATACATATAAAAAGCTAAGCTCCTACTTTGTTTTAGCGGTCATCCAAATTATGTCAAGGTCAGGAATTAGTTACAACTATTATTTTTTTACGTTTTAAATGTTAGAGGTTGTTAATATATGTAAAAATGACCATGAATGTATCGAAACCTAACCAGTGTAGTTGAAGATAATCTAATTCATTTTTAGTTGGTGGCGATTCTTTTGTAGATTATGCTATTCTATTGCAGCATCGAATATAATCTTCACTACAAACTTTAAATTTGATTCTGAAGTTACTAAGATTTTTAAGACTACGTCGACAGTATAAAGTTCAACATAAATTGAGCGGTTCATATTTAAAGTTGGTTTGAGACGTTAGGGAATACCAATAAACTAATTATGGACTAGGTAGGGTAACTTAACCAATCTTAGTTGTGTCAAACTAAAATAGGTTTAATTTTCAGAGCAAAGTAGGTTTAGATTTCGGAATACGAAACTAAATCCTAGTGACTTTTATTATTTTTTTATTCTTAAGCGTTTTTTAACCACAAAATTTTCAAACTATACCCGAGCATAATTCAGTGAAGAATGTTGTTATTAATTTTAGTTTTTATTAAATTTAAAAATTTATTCCTAAAATCGGGTTTTTTATTTAAAGCAAATTAAGTTGGATATCTTTTTATTTTGCTTTTAAATAATTAAGAACTATGCAATGTCACTAAGGTACTTTCAGCTACACATAGCTAACGTCTTAAGTTGGTGTTACTGGATGAGCTCATTCCCAGAGGTCCTAGACCGCCATGTTTTCTTACAACTATAAAGTCACAAAACTTGTTCTTACCCGTCTTGCCTGCATACATGTCATATGCCTTATCAGCATGGTCTTCCTGCTCTCTCTGCTGCCGCTCCAACTCGCGCATGCGAATTTCTCGCGCCTCCGCTCGAGCAGCACGACGCGCCGCCAACCGCTGCTCAGCCTGTAATCACATCACGTTATATTAAATACAAAAACTTCAACAATATTAACAATACTTTATGTTGGGAACTTTCGATGGCTTAAAAATATTCGTAAAGGTATGAGATATGCAGTCAATATTTCGAGATATCTATACAGAAAAAAAGTATTATTTAAACTCTGCTAAAGACCTGAGCTGGTTGATCTAAGAAGATTTAGAACATAAAGATTCAGATATATCCCACCTGGCAACGAGCAAGCCCGTAGAATCGAAATTATGAACCGGCTGATTAATTTACATGTTATATATGTCAAAATGTTGCCAAAGAGATCATAGACTAAAATATATAATAAAAGAGATGATATGTGACTGCACAAACTGACGTCTGGGCGAAACATCATTGCTCATAAGAAACTCTTCTCTGTAATTAGTTTGCTTAAGAACGATTTATTGGCATAGATACTTAAGATAATGTTTTATTCCATCAGTAAAAAACGAATCATATTTGATACGAAATGTTTAAAAATACTATCCGTTCGGATATGCAAATGTGACTAAGTGCATGATACGTTATTATGGCCTCCCACCGCCGGAAAGAACCTTTTTCAAAAATTTCGTAAAAAGCATTATACAACTAAAAATACAATACCTAGTGTCTGACACTTCATCTTATTTTCGTCGCTTACATCATCGGCCCGTTACTGCAGAGCCCTTGACGATAAAAAAATCCTAAAATTACCTTCACTCCTCACCGGTGGTTATATGTGGCATGTAATAGAGTAAAACCATAAGAAACAGCTTGTTTCTTAGGGATTTACTTACATTTATAGAAAGAAACTTAATTATCATAGACTATGTTTTAAGTTTAATAAAAATAGCAGCGCCCCGCCGTTTCATCGGCGTAATTCCCGAGGCCGTGAGAATATCGGGATAAAAAGTAGCCTATGCGTTAATCCAGGTCGCAAGCTATCTACATACCAAGGTTCATCGCAATCGGTTTAGTGGTTTTTGCGTGAAAGAGTAACAAACATCCATCCATCCAAACTTTCACATTTATAATATTAGTAGGATTGGTATCAAAATCACATCAGTAAATACGGAGACCGTACATTCCAGATCAGAAACTTGCAAAATCAAATAAATATCACTTCTTTATAATATTAGTATAGAAGTATGGATAACTAAGCAACCCTGCAAATTCTACTTTCCTAAATTACTCGGACTCCTTCCTAGGGTATACCCGGGTTCCCCTACAATAGACTCACTTGTAACGGAACACCGTGTGGTTTTAGTCGGTTCGATTCCGACATACCACTTTACCGTTAGCTCCGGTGAGGTGATGACCCGTGGGGGTTTCCACACGAAAAAAAAAATAAAATAAAGGGAGTGACAATGATCATCGCATTGACATGAGAGCTTCTGGCTGGAACATGTACGTGTGTTTGAATGGCTAAGTGCAACCGGTTCAAAATTTGATTTCTACTCTAATTTAGTGATGAAGATTATTTAAAAACTTTACAACTATAAACTAGGTACGTAGAAAATGACATAGTTGAACATTGTAAACAGGTACGGGTATAATCCGTATAAATTTAAGTAAAACAAAAGGCATATCACCCAAAACAAATATTTTCATGTCCGTTGGCCCAATTCTCCTTCCTCACGCCACATTATCTGTTTTACTAATAAATAAACCCAAAACAGTAGTAGCAAGTCTTAGCATGAAATCCATATGAGGTGCTGACTGAGTTACGTCATATGAGAGGAAGGTGTTGAAATGCTCGGAAGCGAAGTAGTTAACGATTACTCTTCGTCGCTTGGAAGTACATATACAAATGCGAGCGTCATACTGCTCACGGATATTGATACGTTCAGACTATGATTTGTTAATAAAATATTTCTTAGCATACCGCTTCTTAGAATGATCTATAGGTAATCGAATGACGTGGTGTCGAAGTATTTGTGTAAATTCCTCCAAACTTCCCTTCCGAGTGGAGGTCGATGGCACAAGTTTCTAATTAATTTTAAGATTATTGCAATTTTTTCAATGAAAGCCGATAAAGAAAGCTGGAGCAATAAAAAAACCATTGCAGTACGTTATTTTTAAATTAGTCCAGTCAACAAGTTAAAAAACGTCTTACTTCTTGTTCCCGGTCCTAAAAAAATGTGCGATAGCTCATTCGATTCGGAATAACGTCTAGAAAAAGGTATCTCAAGCATTTGTTAGCACATAAAAAATTGCAATTGTTATTAACAAAATTAGGTGAAAAAAAAATATATTCAGTTTTTCGTTAAAAACTCAAAAGCTATTAATATTTAAGAATTTTTGAAAAAAGTATCCTTAAAGAGGAGGAAATTTCCAATAAAAAATCTGAACTCCTGGAATTCTACCTCCATTATTTATAATTTTTACTCAACGCCGAAAATAGGTTACGGCATGAGCGCAGCGCCGCTTGAGACAGTATATACACAAAATGCTTTTTTTTATAGTATTAAATATTAATTTAAAAAAGTACAGTTCTTTAGAGCATAACCCGGTATACACACACAAGGAGGCAAAGTCTCTCCTTAGGCTTAATTTAGGGTTCAATACCACTTGTGAGTTTGGGATCATCGATGCTTCGCACAGCACGTCTTTGGACCGAGTCAAGAAGCCCAAGCTGGTATCCAGGTGCTCCTGGAAATGACAGCAGTACTCCATATGGGGACGGACTTGTGACTTGTATAATAAAAGGCTCTGCCCCTTGGTGAAGTACCGCTTCGCTCCATCGCGCTTTTTGGATGCCAACTTGGCCTTGCCTTCCAAGTGACTATGAAACTGGACGTAGCTGGAAATGTTGACACCAAGAATACCAATACTCTTTGCGATGGTGAGGGCTGTGTCTTAGAACTTTACTAACTTCACAGTGAATGGGGTTTTTTTGGCGGTGAACGCGCATAGTGAAAGTGAGAGGGAGCCGCTGGTTGAAGGCTCTATAATAAAGCTGAAGAGATTTTTGTTTGTTTGTTTAAATGCGCGCTAATCTCTCAACTATCAGTCAGATTTCAATAACTCTTTTTGTATTGGATATAGTATAGTGAAACTGCATGGTACAACTTAATATCACGCTCATGTCTAATCTCTTTAACTTATCCTTGTACTGACATGGACGTAAATAACCTATATTCAAGTTTTTTTTCAATTAAAGTCCAAATTGCCAAAACCTTCTTATTAAAAATATTATGTAACTACATTAATTTAAATTTATATTGTAATAACTCTACTGCATATATTTATGTTAGATTAAAATCAATTCTCAGGCAGGTTTCGCCTATGTCTTTGTGTATAATTTTGCAAATGATATGATGGCGCTTCATTTGTAAATAATAGAGCATTTATATGAAATTGCCGGCTGACTCGCACACATTGGTTTAGTTTTTAAATGATGCCAGATTGCTAGATAGGTATTTAGATAATCTTAATCCTAAAAACTTTGTTCAATGTGTGTCAAACATTCAAAATTCTTGTCTTTTTTCCTCGAGAAAGTCAATTAGAAAATCATTTAAGTGCATAGTTTTTAGGATAACTAATGTGAATATAATGCAGTTAATAATTATTCTAACGCGACAGTGCCAGGTCACAAGGTACAGCTCTTAAGCGGACCCTAGACGAACATGTGGCATGACATGCGTTACGTGCTGCATGTATTTTAATTGTATTGATTGATGCGAATGACATGCAAACTACGTGCATGTTATGCACGTAGTTTGCGTAGTGTTGTGTCATGTTATGTCACGTTTGCTACGATTACTACGTGCTGGCAGTTGATTGACAATTCCTTTTAGTTTTATATTTATAAATTTATTTATTTATAAATCTGCCTTTGACAAAGACATTTCCATACCAGCGCAGAAAACCTCTTCACTGTACTATCTATATCGACTGAATAAAATGATTATACCAAGCGAATTTAGTGAATTATCATGCTGCATGATAGACTCTCAATAGGTCCTTCATGTAGCATGATGATTCAGCATGTCATGCCGCATGATCGCCTAGGGACCGCTTTAGCCGTGAGTGAGGGCGTGGTCGCCCTTCCCTATCTGAATTTTTGGAACTACCAGTCGCATTAAAAAAAATGTTTTTGGATTAACTTATCTTTGCAGTTCTAAAAATACTCTCCCATACATCCATTTACGACAGAGTCTACTTTCCAACTGCTGTAATCATAAAAACATTTTTTTAATGTGATATACCAAATAACAAATTTACGACTTTCAGATTTTTTCTTTACTTGTGCTGTCAGACCTTGCTTCTTAGCAAATTTCGTGATTCCAGGTCAATAGGAAGTACCCTATAGGTTTTGATTTACCTGCGAAATGTTTAAATTTAATCAAATCTAAATGGCCGTATATTTTAATTGCGTCAAGGGGACGTAGACATAAGTATTTATTTGGTATTAATTTCAACTTGATATGTCTAGGGGTTCCTGCGGAAAAGAGGAAAGTGATCCTTCATATAAGGATTCCTTTTTTCCTTTTTAGGAACGGAACCCTAATTATATGTATATTAAAATCATATTTACATACAGGGTGCATATGACAACGGAATACTTGGCTTAATCACTGAAAGGGCATGACTCTAGCATGCAGTTAAAAAAGAATAAAAAAACTATCCGTTTACAAGTTATGACCGTTTTAATTGTCATATGCACCCTGTATATTATTAAAAATATTTTTTAATAATATCTATCTAGCAGTCAGACAACAATTAAATACTGAACCAGGGTGTGCGAATCAGCCGACATTGTGTAAAATTCTCTATTAATTACAAATGTAGCGGCATCATACCGTTTGCAAACATGTGTATGACACAACCCTACCGGCGACATAGTTGAGCAAAACTAGGAATGTTGACACAATTGCTGCTTACCTGTCTAGTACAAACCAGTAAGCATTTAAAGAATTGGCGTTATAGCTGACTATACCTTATGGGGAAAAGTAAACTCTCTTATATTTTCTATACAACTCTTGACGTTGGGATACACTTCACATCAAACAGTTTTAACGGCGAAAGGCTAGCCTTCCTTTGGGAAACAATAATTGTATTCTGTCAGGATAACGGATAAAATTAATTCCTTTTGACATAGAGAACAAGATTTTTTAAGGAGCCAGAACAGCAGGCTTAGATAAGTGGCTCTTTATTTTCTATAATGACAGTATAATAGGAAAGTAAACGTGTGGGATTAAAATAAGCTAAAGTAATATCACGTGACTAAGCGTAAAGAACTTAGAAACGATAGGCAAGGGTACAAACTCTCTATTCTACCAAACAAAACGTAGACGTCGTACGCCAAAACTAATAAAACTTTTGACAAGCGCTTTCGGTACGAAGTACGTGCCATTTTGTTTTGTTCTCTAAAGTGTTGGCGTTCGCTACGTAACGAACGCCAACACTTTAGAGAACAAAACAAAATGGCGATTTTAACAATCAGGTGGTAGGTATAAATTATTCAAATTTCTTTAAAATGCTCTAGTTGCGACTTCCCCTAACGAGGAAGTAGAAGGGTCCTAGAGAAGAGGCACAAGACGAAATACTTTTCGGCGGTGCATGGAGCACATCTATGAAATGTTGGACTCCCTGTTCAAAGATTAGGTACTTCAGGTTAGACTCCCTACGCTACGTGCTCAAAATAATTATACATAATTTTAATAAATTTTTAAAACGCTACACGAACTAGCTTTAACATTCACTATACTATACTATGTAAAATACTTAGACTGTAACTACTAAATGTAGTAAAATATTCATTTTAATCTACTCTACAAGGGACTCATATGCGGTCTCAAAAGTAACTTTTATACAGTTTCTTGCTGAAAAAAAAAAGTGAAGTTTGCTGAAAGAAGATCGCTAGACATATTCTAATCTCAATTACATCAACGACACGACGTGAATCACATTAATTGCAAGTTCAAGAAATAGAATCTCCATATTCGGTGGCCAATTTACTGTTTTACCTTAATTTTTACATAAAGAAAGACTTAGTACTATCATTATATTGTAAAAAGAAACAAATAGCAAGTTGCATTTGTACTTCACACGGGTACACATGTTTACGGGTATACTTTGACGAACCGTTACATACGGGCGACGGGAAGTGTGGTGTAACAGTTCACGATAACGCAGAACGCCTTTAATTCCTAACACAATCGCGATAGTATTACAATGTTACATTTATTTATAGAAACACCCGATTAAATATATAATATGTGGCTATAAAAACACTTAAGGATTCATCTGATAAGTGTTTTGATACCACAAAAATGTTTTGACTTTATATCCGCATTCTTAACATTTTCAAAGTGATTTAAAAACTAAGCTTGGCTGTGTGTTTCAACTATGAATTTTTAGTCTAATTTCCCGAACCTACAGTAGGTTGAAGAAGGAAGTACTTACTTAAAGTTTATAATAATGTGCAGTTAGAAATCGGAACATAATAAAACATAAATTTTATAAAAAAAAAATTGATATAGAATACCATTACCTATTCCAAGATAAGACATGAAAATATTCTCAAAACAATAAATGAAATACAAACCTTAAAAACAAAAGATAAAGCAATCAGTTATTGTATGAGTCGATTGCAAATGAGCTCATCGGCGATAACGAAAAAATGCGATAAAACAAATTTTCTCGACAAAGTGAGTGTTGTCAAATGTTTGGGGACAATCATTTTGCCTAGTACTACTTCATCACGACCAAATATTTCTAAAGTATTTCATTAAAAATTTGATTCATGCATGACACATGGCGGCCTGCGCAAATAAAAAATGTGTTTGCTGACGATGCGATGGTGACATCATCCTTCAACACAATGGCTTAACGATAAAGTCATTCACTAACGGCCGCGAGGCGACCCTTGACGACTTACAAACATTTTATAATAATTTGGTAAACATGGCTGATAAAAATATTATCACGTGCCTTTAACTGACAGTAGCCGGTAATGCAGCAAGGATAAACAGAAGTGTTCCCATTAGTAGTCGATATTTTTAAGCGGTCGAACGATAAGTCGTCAGTGGCCACTGTTTAGTAACCAATGCGTCGTGATTGTCTTGTTAAGGCACTCCTCCTAACCGGTTGAGAGATCAATCCATTGTAGTTACGCTGTAATTGTATCTAAAAGTATGTTACCAGAGTATTAAGCTTTTGAAATTTGACAGTTTGTAAGATTAAACACAATTTGACCGACAATTGCTTGCTTTTATAGTGTATTCGTATCCGGTAATTGTAAATGGCCGGATTACTCGATGAAGCGTAATGCCTAAGTAATTACTTACTTTAATTTAGAACAAATTGTACAATCAGGCCAGTAATATTTGTAGTAATTACTATCTTGTAGGTACTCAAGATGTACTCAATTACAAACAAAACGGATGAATTGCGACAAATTATCCTCATACTTATATATACTACAAGACAACGATAGAATGGAGTGAGCGTGACAAACTGTCAATGTCATAGTTTAACGTTAATTGTTTATATTTTTAGTATAAACAGATATTCCAAGGATGCTTTAGAAACTGACGAACAATGAGCATAGTACATCGTTGGTGTACCAGCTAAGTTGAAGCGCACGTGTCACGTGAAAACATAGCACTTAGCCCATTGAAAACCATCTCATCGATGACACAATACGTTATGTAGTTAAACACCCACGATATTTATTAGCACATTCAAATAAACTCATAACGAACGGGATGTATAGAGATTTGTTTCACAAACTGCTTTAATAGTTATTAGCTAAACGAATACAAGTAAAGTTAGTAACAAAAAAAATACGATCAGCAAGGCCCCTTAAGAGGACATTTGAGGTGATAAAACAGTTACCAGTACTACGTAACGAACATGCTCGCGAAAACTTGTTTTAGCGACATAATATGTATTAAAATAAAGCAGATTTACTCACATAGACTGTCAAAATACGAACTGTGATATAGAATAAAAGTTCGAGTTCAATCATGTTGGAGTTATGGAGGTGTATGAGGTCACCGAACGTGACAATACCATCGCACAAGTGCGCCCAGCTGATGTCACATACGAACTGAACGGCGCTATATACAAATATATGTAAATCACATGAAATTATAAACACATTTCCTTTAATAATGCATGTTATGGAATGTCAAGTTAGAAGTGAGTAATTGATTCCAATCACGCAATAACATCCTTTTAACGAAAATCGCATAAACGTAAAAAGGTGACTTACGAATAGAGTCAGCAGTTTGCAAGCGAGAGTTAACAAGCTGTCCGGAAACGTCATATCGATGCAATCTAGCTGTAAGACGAGGTCATCTCACCACAGAACCGGCCGATTACGAACAGGAACACAACTCCATACATCTGACCACTACCGCGAAATACTACTCTAACAATATTGTCACGATATATTACATTATATAAAAGTGTTGCAAGAACATCAGTTTTCACAAAAACACTACACTAGTAATAATGTTACGTAGAACAAGGCAGATAACTAAAACGATCTATGTTCAGCTGAGACAACTTTACAGATGACCTTCAATTATCCAACGTATAGTGAAATAAAGCAAGATAAGATTATTTACATTTAGACCTTTTTGGAACCATGAACTATATAAGCTAATAGTACACATACGCTCGTGCAGTATTTGAAGGGAAAGGGATTCCATACGCAGATGGTCGCAATGTGACTCACCTGTAAACGGTTTCGGGGACCGGAAAAATCCTTTGGAATGGGCATGATACCATTCAAAATTCATAAAAATGTATAAATAAATACGTACATGATTCTGCTGATCTCCAAGAATGCCAACTATTGAGGGATTTTGGTCGCCGTGAGAATCTCTGCGAAGGTCTGATAGGGTTAAGTTTGAATTCTCTACATCACTGGAGTGAGCCTCACTAATTGTACGAACTATATGTCTAGGTTGGTCTTCAAAATCTGTGTTTTTAGAAAAACCATTGGTTGCTCCATTCATTTTGTGTATATCCTCGTTTTTGGCTTCGTTAATGGGAATATGGGATCCTTTTACATTATCATTTCTTTCTGTAATAGTTTCATCATCTGAATCCCCAAAATCGCCATCTGTAAAAGCATCGCCGCTTTCGTCGTCACTATTGTGAGGTGTAGCCAGTTCAGATTGATGTCCCATGATTGTCGACACTGATTAATCGTTGGCTATTGTTGCACTTGTTCGTAGAAAACAAACAAACTGACACATGCAGTTTTCAAATTCTTACATCTGCAGCATGCGTCAACAATCATGGACCGGGTCGCGCAGACGACTAGATTGCAACATCGTCTTCGCAGTTTCAATAGAAAGGAAAGACGTAATTTTTGCACTGTATTGGGTGTCTACACACGTCAACTGCAGTCTATAGCAAAGGCCGATAACATGTATTGTCTCGGTATATTTTTATCTTATCGATATTTTCCACTTTACTGAGTGTCGCTCCTTGATCAACGTTCTTTATTTTGTAGCCCTTTACAAAACACTATTTGTATTCATTATAGAATTTCTTTTGAAAAAATTAACACAATGATATTTATTTATTTTTTATCTTTGTGACAATAGAATTGAGTCATTAACACAACACGGCTAGTTTAGACACAACACAATTGTGATCAAAAAAAGTCTCGTTAAAGAAAAACGCGTGTGGTTGCGTCAACGTCTGTGGCAGACTGCGACTGAGCGCAATGCTTTAGCCGCACGTTACACCGTGCTGTAAACGTTTTTGTAATAAATCGCAGCGTTATCGCAAATGTACAAAATTAAGAACTTGCGGAAGCAAAAGGGCATTGTAAAATTGGCCAACAGTTGCGTAGCATTGCAGCGGAAATTGACGTCATTAGAAAGTTTGTAACGGGACATGAACCGTGAACATAACTCAAAGCTACTAAAATGTTATAGAATCCAGAATATGTGGGAGATGAAAGACACGCCGCTCTCACGTATTCCTCTGAGCTCATGCGTAGTAAATGAATAGCATTCCTAACCGCCAGTTGTTCCGAATAGTCAAGTTATATCTATTTGGAAATTGCAAAATCATTAACACAGTTAAGTATTCTTCACCCGAAGGACTTCTTATATCACAACTTAACTGTTTTGGTATAAGAATTACTTCGCTATAAGCATGCGACCATTTTCTGTTGTCCGCTTGTACGTGTTGATTAATTGTGCATTGTTTTAGCATGCTAGTCCTACATATATGAATTATGTATATCAATGAGGAAATAGGCTGTAAAGGATCAACATACGTATTTGGATTTGGTTTTCCGGCTGGCTTACATTGTATTCGCAAATAATTTTGTGGTAGACCGAATCTTGATACTTTTAGTTCCGCATTCATTTAAATAACTAAATATTTATATTAAATTATTAGCTCCATTTTATATCAGTAAGAGGGTGATCTGTACTGTTCCTGAGGTGAGTTGTGACTACGTGGAAACAGGATAATACATTTTCTGTACCGGTAGTACAGAGTGGGTGAATAAAAACATTTGTTTCTTATAAAGAAGTAAAAAAAAGGCAAAAACTAACTACTACAAGTTACATAAATAAAATTGCAATTGGAGTAAAAGAATATTTGTGCACAGATAAGCCTGAAATGAGAATTGAAGCGGCAAAGACGTCGCTAGCTTGAGTTTGGATATCTGAAAAACCCAGGAAACCGGGTTTATACATATAATGATTTCGCTTAGGTATATAATGATATCTGAATAACATAAATATGTCACAGTTTGAAAATAAAGAACTGCGAGTTTAACCTATTGGATGCTGAATAACGTCAATAAAAATGTATTTTTGTACACATAACAATGATATCAGACATTAGTGATATTAACATTATCGCAGGAAATTATGTTACATTGGTAATCAAATACATACAACCACAATGGTAAATATGTCATCATTCTCTAACCAGAGGCGCACACAATATGTATCTACAATATAGTAGTTTTTTTTTCTATATAAGTTTTGTTTTTTATAGGATGAGAAGGAAAGATTTTTGAAGAAGCAAAGCAATAATAACTTGACACATCTCACACACGGCCGTCAGATTTGAAACTAGGCAAAGCCTGTACTATGGTAACCAGACTGCTGATAAACATACCTTTATATTTCTAAATACATACATATTAATACAAAACAAATGATCATGCTCATCACAATTATTTGTCCTGGGTGGGAATCGAACTCACGACCTCTGGCTCAGGAGACAGGAGCACTAACTACAAGACAAACTGGCCAGTCGCTTTTCAATACTCTAAAGTCTTGTTAAGCTTGTTTGTTTGCGGTTTACTTGTCTCTAAATCTATTGTTTAAAGACGGATTTTTACGATGGATAGCACTTTCAACATGGCAGATACCTGCCATATTACTTTTTGACACACATATTGATGTAATCGTTAGCAAGGCCTCCAAAGCACTTGGGTTCATTCATACTGAGAATCTCGGCAGACTTTAAAAACAATAAAAAATACTTTACTGTTCCCTCGTTCGCAGTCATCTAGAATGTTATTCACAAGTGTGGAATCCTAAGTATAACATCGACGGTGATCAAATAGAGCACATTCAGAAAAGGTTTCTAAGATAAATACAATTTCAGAGCCGGTGTAAAAAAATTGACATTCTTCCACTCATTGAGAGATGAAAAATAGCGGACTTGTCATTTTTATTTGACATTATGAGAGGAGCGATCGACCCCTCAGAACTGATGAGCAAAATGGCTTTAAATGTTCCGTCAGCACATCTTCGACGATTTAACTTGTTACATGTTCCCGCTGTAGATTCTAACTACAGACAAAACTCATACCTGATCAAAGCGAGTCGCATGTTTAATGCGGCATGCCGGAGTGTTGATGTTGATATTGACATTTTCTCTACTAGTGTCACTAAATTAAAAAAACAACTGTGCAATGCTTTCTTCGATCAAGTATAAACAAACAAATTACACATATAATTGTATTTCTATGTCGACTTTTGACTTTTCCGACCATGTTCAGAAAACTTTTAATTGGCCTTCACCTATTAGTATTGTATTAAGTTTATTTCTAGCTGTAAGTTTTCCTAAAATTGTAAAATAAAATAAAAATAGTCCCCGACTCCGGCTCGTAGGTACTTTAAGAATTGCAGCTTTCTCGATGCTGTTATATCTTAAATCAAGCTCCTGGGCTATGCCCAGACTCCTGTGGGCAGTAATCCCACAAGTCCCAGTTGTCCATAACGTACTGTTAATTTAATAATGACAAATCTTTGTAAAAATAAACTTTGATACCTCACAACTATAATCGAATTCCTATCAATGTTGTCATCAAAGAATATTCACGATTGTCGTAATTTAAATCTCCATTTTATACAGAGTTGCCAATTTAATAAAACATCTCCTTTAATTGCCTCGTCCGGGAAGCGTACTGACCGACAGCAGCTGCAGAAAAGCAGACAGACAGACTGAAATACTTTACTAATTTTTTCTGCCCCCACACGGTGGAAGACATTCAATTCACATTTTATTATATTGTTCCCATTCGCAATGATAACATGACGTGAGCAGCAACAGCTGTAAAGTTTTTATATCTTCAGTGTTACCGTTAGTATTAATTAAATATTCATATGACTGATTAACACACTGTTAAAATGTATTATTTAGCTTATTTTAAAAATATTCTCACGCACTGCTCTACATTTCGTTAATTTTATTGTTTAAATGAAAAAAATCATAATTAGCATTTTAATTATGAGAAACTAGGAGATAACAGTAATTGTTGTATCAACTTCTTAAACTTGTCGAAATTATGTTTAAGTTATGTTTTAGCAATGTTATTACATTAACGTGTTGTGTGTACTTGGATCATAATTACATATATTATGGAATGACCATTAACCACGCTTGGGAAAACATATGGCAGCAGCAAAATGTTATACCACGGATGCAAGATTCATCAACTGGCTTGGTTAATTGCTTTGGCTGCATACGGCTTTTCAAGTCAATAAGGTGTTATGTATAATCGGTACGTTCGGGCCGCAGCCTGTCTGATAAGCAGTCAACGTATTGGCTTGTAGACAACCTCATTTTAGTGTGGGAATCTCCGATGTTTCATCGAAGGTACGAGGAAAAGATTGCGTCGTCGGCGTTGAACTGGTTCAGCTACCTGACGCGTCACATCATGGCTGCCATCACTTCATTTTACGTATTACTTGTTTCTATAAAGATTCTATAAAAAAAAAAAAACATTTATATCAATGGTTACAAGCGCGCGAAGACTCGATAATACAAAATAAACGCGCGATTTATTTCATCCGTTTCCACGCGAAAGTCATATTCCCCCGCGAGCCATATCCAGATTTTAAAATGGTTATACAGGTGCTATATCAACTTTAGATAAATATCGATATATTTATCGACACTACACACATATTTTTTATCGACAATAATTTAAAGTTTGCTGATAGAGCTCAACGTTATTGACCTTTTTTTAAAATCTATAATCTATTTAGTTTGTTTAACGGAAGCTCCATAGCTTCACATCATACATTGACAGATTGTTTAGAGTATGTTTTTTTGTTTTTTGAAAAAGATAGCTCGATATTTTTGCGATAATGTTATGCCTAACGCTCATATTTTTGGTAATGTGTGTGTTTATTAAGCTTCATAATCAGGGGGCCATTTTTAATCAATTATTTTGTTTCGTGGTTAATCTTTAAACCTGTGCAACAACAACCTATGCAAAATATTGCATTTACCGTACCAAATCGATAAAACGTGATCGTCAGTGATTTTTTGATGCACGAACTCGTAATAATGTGATGTGAAATCGCAACATCGATAAGGTTAAGGTTTTTATAGTCAAGGTTAGGTTATATTATGGCGATTGTCTAAACTAGGTTAAGTCTATAAAGTCTGGTTGGCATTTATATAAATTATTCTATTGCTTTGGATTTTTCCTTCTACATTTTTTCTGGTTATCGTTTGTCATCACGTAGCGTAGGCTTGTTTGCTACTTTAGTAATGCAACAATCTTTAGGGAATTTGATTCAGACAAGGAATAGGACTAGAAACGTAACAACCGGGAAAAAGTTCAATGAAACGTCATAGGAAAATTATTACAAAACAGATATTATTAACGTTTAAAAATGGTGATTGACACCTACAGCAATATCTGAAATCTAACTTTAATTCCTCAAATCATAGTTTAATTATATTTAGGTATCATTTAGCTCTATATTTATTTTGGGACTGATGTCTCCATATTCAGTTAACATTTCCTGTTTTCAAATTCAAATACCTACGCATAAAAAACTTGCTCGCCGCGAACGAACCTAAGACAACGGTGCAAGGACGTCACGGGCACACACTCACACAATACACCCTTCTGTAACGCTAGCCACACATCCTTGCTCCTTATTCCTTAACTTCAAGGTCTAATTCTATTTGACAGCCATAACTGGTTATAAAAATAAAGTCGTTAGAAGGTGAGAGCTTAATGAAAGATGAGTATTTTTATAGGCACAATAATCACTCGAAGCCAGATTTCAATAAATATGAACGATGAGATTTAAGTTTATTTCATTTACGTCATGTTAAATGACTTTCAACCAATAAAGTATATATTTTAATGCTTTAACTCCACCAGCCTTGCTGCTGTTCTAAAGAAATCCATCATGGCCAACATATCAAAATTTACTTTAATAAATTGAGCCGTATAATTTGGTAGGGCAATAAATCATACAATGTTTAAGTCCGCACTTCCTATACAACACTAAAAAGTTCAATTTAAAACAGTTCACGAATATACGTGCACATACCGTAGAGTGCACTAAACCGAACAACCAACCGACAAACACTGATTAGCAGGCCCACGGACGCATGGAACTCGCGCAAAAACTGCGCAGACGCAACTGTACACACGAGCGAAATAATTGAGATGACGGCCACGCGACAACTAAACCCAGCGAAGAAGCCGATCGCGCACGATTAAGAGTACCTAACTGTTTGAAGAACGAATATCGAACGGGATCGATGGACAGGCGCCTACCGGTGCGTTGATATGCGCACGCGACGCGGACGTAAATATCGTGACATTTGCGACGCAATCCGATGCATCTACTACTATGCAGCACGTTTGCCAATGTACGCGAAATGCGCTGTCGTAACAGCTAAGGTGAATGATCGATAGATAACGTATTTACTAACGACTAGGTATCTAATATCTTTTTAGAATTGTGAAAGTTTGAATGCGTGAATAGGTTTATGGTTGTGATGAATAGTTTCACGGCACTACAAATCGAATAAAAAATTTGCTTGATGTGATTGATATTGTTGCTATTACGAAAAATCACTACATCAAACATATACTATGCGTAAGGAATCGCAGACACCGTAATTTCATAATGATATTTTTCAAAGAATAGCTTTTGATATAAATAAGGAATGCCACAAGGGTGAAGAGTGGGACCACAGCTCGTGTTTGCATAAACTGATTTATATGGAGACACTGAACTCATATGCTAACGGTGAACTTAGCAAAGAAAATGGACAAAAGGTTAAAGAGCGTTATAACGTACCAAGATATAAATAATGTGGAGCTTTGGTTTTATTGTCAATATTTTACAAAACGAAGACACGCGTAGTCAATTAACATAACTATTACTTCACTCTAAATCAAAAGAGCGATAGGGGAGTTTACGAGAGGGACTTATTTTTAGCATTATTGAAGTGTCCTGTGTGATTCACGAGTGTGGCGTCTGTGGTGTGGACCACACGCGCACATCACGTATCCTACTAATATCATAAATGTGAAAGTTTGTGCGGATGTATGGATGTATCCATGGATGTATGGATGATTGTTACTCTTTCACGCAAAAACTACTGAACCGATTGCGATGAAACTTGGTATGTGGATAACTAGAGACCTGAATTAACACATAGGCTACTTTTTATACCGATATTCCCACGGCGGACGTCGGGACTTACGCGGGTGGAACCGCGGGGCGCAGCTAGTGTGGTAATAGGGGACATTTTAACTAATATATTTTTTTTTTAATATTTATTTTTATTTTTTTTTTATTTTAGTATACCAACAGCAAACATACACAGCATTGACAGAAAAATAAATGATAACATAAAGGTCTGGTATGCATGCCCATTACAGGTACACACAGCATTTAAATAATATGATTGATAGCAAATTATTTTAGTCGTACTAGAAATTGTCATGCCAATAACGACATATTATTAGAGAAGTATAAATAAAAAAGACACATAACCCAACTGTGTACAATGGAAACGAAAAATGTAGATACAAGAAGATATAAAAACTTAAAACCATTAATCAAATATGATAAACTAGCAGCGCCCCGCGGTTTCGTACCCTCGTAAGTCCCGATCCCGTGGGAATATCGGGATAAAAAATAGCCTATGTGTTAATCCAGGTCTCCAGCTATCTACATACCAAGTTTCATCGCAAAAGGTTCAGTGGTTTTTGCGTGAAAGAGTAACAAACATCCATCTATCCAAACTTTCACATTTATGATATTAGTGGGATAAAACATAACAAACGGTTAGTATTGACTGGTCTGTTGGTCTAGAAGTTAGTGATTCTGACTGCTAAGCCAGAGGTCGTGGGTTCGATGCCCACTCAGGATAAATAATTGTGTAATGAGCATGATCATTTATTCTGTGTTTGAGTATAATTTATCTATAACATGTATGTATGTATCAATGTAATCAAATTTTAATAGTAGTAGTATTGTAATGCAATGTAATAATTAGTTAATAATTTTATAAATAGCAATTAAGGAAACGATTGCATGCTGTTACTTGCATGGCTAACTGAGTTTGTACAATTTTTTAACTAACAACCTACCACCATTATGTATTCTTATTTAAAGCAATTAAAGTGTTTGTATTTGTATTTTTTCTTGCATTACAGGCTAATATGCAAGTTTATAGTAACTGCAGCTTTGGTCTTGTTAAGCCGTTATAGGGGCATAAATAAGCATAATCTCAGTATAATCGTAAGTAACAAAATATTACTTATGTTACGTAACTAAACCGCTTTCACCGCAGACCGGTCTGAGCTCGATCTTCTTTATAAACATAGCTATATGTGTAAATTAATACAGACAATACAAACGTGGTAGACCTGATTTAAAAAAAAACAGGTTATAAATATATCCATCCACAGCAGAAATATTTTTATACTAGCTGGCGCCGCGGTTTCACCCGCGTAAGTCCGATGCCGTGGGAATATCGGGATAAGAAGTAGCCTATGTGTTAATCCAGGTCTCCAGCCATCCACGTACAAAGTTTCATCGCAATCGGTTCAGTAGTTTTTGCGTGAAAGATTAACAAACATCCATACATCCACACATCCATACATCCTCACAAACTTTCACGTGTATAATATTAGTAGGATTAACGCTTTCTTAAAAATATGATTTATGTAAGTGTATAATGATTTCTGTTAACATAACACACTAAAGTTTGAAGATTAGCTTGTTAACGTTTAGCTTTGAATAATTTCATAATTGATGTCACCATAATATTTTGCAAACAGTTGTTACTTAAATATTATAACTTTTCTCTCTCTCTGCCCGTTTACCACGGTCCAAATATCGTCTTGCACATTCACCGGTTGCCGGTCAAAATATTGAGTGTCACGTCTATGAGAATCTAGATAGACTGTGTGTGTGCTGAACCATAACCGATAAAATACTTGATGAAATGTCACCAAGTAATGACTTGGACAAGTTAAGGCAGCATAACGTTACTGTACTGACAATATAAGCAACAGAACTAAGTCTTAAAATTCCCATGTGGTACACATCTGTCCAGTTTTTTCTTACAGTCAGTATCAAAAAATATAATTGTTTATCTTAATAAGTTAAACACACTTGGTCGTTTCTTAATATTATGCAATACTAGCAGTTCCCACGCGGCTTTGCTCGCGTCTACATATTTATATATTTTGCGCGGAACCCTAATTCTTTTTCCAAAATATAGGTAGCCTAAGTTACTCCTTATAACACCAGATATCTGCCACTGAAAGTCCCGTGGAAATTGGTCCACTCGTTCCGGAGATTAGCCGGAACAAACAGACAGACAGACAAAAATTTTAAAACCTGATTTTTAAGCATAGGTACCGTAAAAATAACTGTATGAGCTTTTTTTTTAATTTGTATGTATGTATGTATTGATAAGTAAATTCTGATAAAGAGTAGGTACTCACTAGTTTCGGTCTGACCAGACAGACAATAGATCGAGCGGATTCCTCGTCGCTGCTGCTCTCCAGACAATCGGATAAAGACGGCGAACGCCGTTGCGCCCAAGACTTCGGCGCTTTTTCAGTACACGGTGAGGGAACAACCAACGGTGGCAATAACCAACTACCCTGCCCTCTCCACCAGGATACCAGCGCCGGCGCTACACCCACAACCATCGCCAGTCCCAAACGAACCATCATGCCAGATATACACCAAGTTATCCTCAAAAAAAAAAAAGTCTCATAAAGGCATCGCTGTGTCACCGCACTAGGAAGTGTTCCTCGTCGTCTAGCCACTCATTGTCTTAAATAAAAACGTCTATTTTAGATCGATGCAGTGTCACTCACTTTCACACATGCTTTGTGTCACCAAAGAGGCGAGCGGACGCAACGGATTATCCATTAACTCATCACCGGAGGAACAACAGACGCGTGCCAACCAACCATGGAATTAATACTTTAAATGAACACGAATAACTATAATGTTAAAGTGGTACACGTGCCAAATGCCACGGGACGTCGACGTACCGAAACTGCACAACCGTCACAAAACGCATCATGCCAAACGAGTGACTATTCGCGAACGCAATCCGTCAGGTAATTTTCACAGACGAACGACGATTGCCACACTAGAATTTGACAGGCAGCAATATGCACTGTCCGCGAAATCGTACGATTCGTAAAACGCTATTGAAAATATCGAAAGTTGAAAGTTTAGTTGTCCGGGTGCACCATGGGACGGTGTTCCCTCGCGCTTGCAGGCAGACGAGTGGCGGTCGTTGACGCTGGAGGCTCCCCTCCGCCGACCGCCCAAGCCCCCCTCCGACCGCCCGCCCAGCAGGAGCAACCCTCCCAGCCCTTAAGCGAGAACATGTCGCGCGAAATGACTTCTCGATGAAAGACCACCTTACAAATTCAAAATGAATAACACAAGAATGTCTAAGTCGGGTCTATATTTAGTTGAAGCGTTGAATCTGCTGACTAGTACAAAAAGACTGTCTTTCAGTAGCTAACAGCGCAATCTCGTGTCGTAAACTAGGTCAGGTACATGCAACAACGCTCGTAATGTACGATAAACTTTCCGTTTAGTAATGCTGCTGCGTCATGAAAAATCTTTTGGTCTTAAATCCTCGTCGTAACATTATAAGTATTAAAAATAAATTTCATCACAGTGGAATATAAACCTATAAAGTTGTTTTATTATGACTACATGTTGAAGATACCTGAAAAGATTTTTAAGAGGAATATGCACCAGAGAAGTTTAGGAAGGTTCCATTAATAAATATTCTACGTTTAATCGCTCAATTAAAAATGTACAAAACTTATAAATTGGGCGTATTTACTGTTTAATAAGTTGACCGCGCACGGCGCACGATATGTGGTAGGTTGGTAAGCGGGACTCAGTCGGATCGATAAATGCATTTGTTTACTACTTTTTTCCAATTTACAACCATTTGAAATATTAAAAAAATAGTAAAATGATGCCACACCAATGAAACTTTAATAAAAAACAAGTAATTGTGAAGTCGGAGAAGAACATACCTAACATAGACAAATATTATTTAAAAAAATACGGGTTGATTTGAGAACCTCCTCCGTGTTTTTGTCGGTTAAAAATACACATACATATTATATTTCATTACTAGCTACAGTACTGGATTACAACTGATCCTTTAATAATAAAATAAAAAACGTAAAGACAAAGATATTGTAAGAAAAGTTCAGCAAAATAATACCTACGATTATAATATGTTTGAAAGTTGCATCAGCCAGTACCTACCTCCCAAACTGGGGGGCCCCCAGGCTGTGGGGGCGGAGCAGACAGATCAATGTTACCGCTGACGTCAAAGCAGCCCAGACTAAGGGCGGACGGTCACCAAGTGTTCAGTCTGGCTTCGTGAAATTTCCATTTATTTTTTTATAGTGCACAAAGGAATATGCTACACGGGACAAAAATAGTTTTAGATGAATAGTGACGTATAACACATCTAAATAAAAAGATGTGAAGTATTTCTAATATTATAACGAAGTAGTACTGGTGATTGATCACTTTGTTTCTTTTTTTACAAAAAGTTGCCATTTAAGCACAAAACTCGCCCGTTAGTATGCCTTTACGACTATGTATAAATATTGCAACACCAGTGATGTAGCTTCTACGTCCCCCACCTACCTGATATATTATACTATAACCAGGAGTTAATTTAAAAAAAAGTTAAGTTTTTACGAGTAATATAGAGTATAATTAGTCTATCTCCTTATACTAATTGCACCCCGCGGTTTCACCCGCGTAAGTCCCGATGTCGCATGCCGTGGGAATATCGGGATAAAAAACCTATGTGTTATTAGAGGTCTCCAGCTATCTACAAACCAAGTTTCATCGCAATCGGTTTAGTAGTTTTTGCGTGAAAGAGCAACATACATATATGCTCACAAACTTTCAAGTTTATAATATTACATAGTAGGATTGTTGGTATATTTGAGATTATTTGTGTATCGCTCAACTTTAAGTGAACACCTGTAAACCAAGGTATTCTCGATAAATATTCTATTTGCAAATGAATATTTGAACTGACACTTAAAAACCGGATTTGAAAACCCAAACTTTATGTAAGTTGCGACCCTGACTCTTCTAGCTGCTAATTAGGAATTACTTTATTAGCAAAAATATTTTTAAATTCCGGTTGAGGATAACTCATATTTTATTTTTTCAGGGCTATGTATATTTATTTTAGTTTTTCAAGTAATATTGTTATTGCGCAATTTACTAGTTAGCAGCGATGCTTTATTCGCACTGTCTTATAAATTCGTAGCACGGTCTCCGATTCAAAAAACCATGTTTTTTTTCTAAATAATAGCAAAATAAGAGTATTATTGTAATATTCTCCCAATCGTGACAAGACGAGAAATAATTTTACTTTCAACAGAACACTTCAACGTTTGGATAAAATTGAGGTTAAAATAAAAGATTATATTAACAGCTATCAAATTGTACTAACATTTATATTTTGGCAAAAAATGGAGGTCAAGTATATAATATATATTTCGATAATAAGATCTATACAAGATTTATTACTAGAAAAGAAATTGATAAAGCAATTACGACGTTATAAGTCAGAAATTAACAAAAGGACATACAAAAACTTATTTTTTATCTTAATTCCCACCCAATGCATCCAGGAGTTATTAAGAAATCAGCTGCAATATCTATTTTATGTGAAGAAAATGGTGATGCTTTCAACAGATCGAACGCTGAATGGCTAAAGAAACCTTTCAAGTACTGTACGAAGTTTTATCCTGGCCCTTATGTAACGTATGAAGGAGACGGTAGGCCCCGTTGGTGTACAAACTGGGACGCCGGATCGATGGAAATAGGGCGACGAACCCTACCGTCCAACTGCCAAATGACCTATATCTGATATTGCTATAATGCACACACAGGTCACAGATTTATAAAACGTTACATGAAAATTATTTCTGCGAGTGGAGTGGGACCAAACGCGGCGTACGACTACGTGATAATATTATTATGTATGCGATCCTTCAAAACCATAAATACGTATTAAGAAATAGTTAAGGGAAAATGAGATATAAAACCTTCATTAGTTATTTATTTATCAACTACATAAGGATTAAATGAGCATAAAAACACCTTAATTTGCAAAATATGGTGGTTAAATATGAAACTTAAATTTAAGTAAGTAGTTCTTTTCAGTTCATAGGAGATAATAAATATAACTAGAAACGAATTTGATAAACGAATGAAAGTGGTCATATACATCTAAATGAACAGGAGTATTAAGAACAAAACAAACCCCGAAGATCGTGGCAATTGACAAACAACACCACGTATCGCATAATTCATTTAACTATAAAAAATACAGTTCTTTAGAAAATGATTGCAAATCAAAGACATTTGAAAACCGAGTAGACGATAATTATGTTCAGTTTCAATGTTTGTTTGTTCGTGTGCGCCGTCGTGGTGCCGTTACTTTCATCCAGATTTCTTGATTGTAACAGTTATTAAAGACCATCACAGTTTTGTTAATAATTCATCATCATCAATCATCATTTCAGAAATAGGACGTCCACTGCTGGACATAGGCCTCCCTTACTGACTTTCAAGAAAACCGGTTGGAAAGGGTCCGTATCCACTGACGGTCAGCGATCTTCACTAGGTCGTCTATCCACCTCATCAATGGACGTCCTACGCTGCGCTTTTGTTCGTGGTCTCCATTCGAAAACTTTTCGGGCCCATCGACCATCCGTTCTAGGTGCTATGTGCCTTTTTAATATTAAATGTAGTAAAAATAAAAGTAAAGTATATAATCAGCACTCCTCTTTCCAAATTGTAAATATTTTCAAGTAACTCTAGATATAAAATAAAATACGTTTATAGGGAATTGCGTACAATGCTGTGCCAAAACAAAAAGTCACATAAGGCTGAAAGCAATTTACATATTTCGAAAGGTCGTATTCGCAAAAGGCTGTGAGATGAAGCGCGTGCCAACTCTCAGGCAGGTCCGTTAGTTCGCGGAAACAACTGACCTACTGCAACGCTTCCTATGCGAGCGAGTCAGTTACTGTATACTCGGCATATAGTTTATTCAACTACCCGACAAGCTTCACGCGTGCCTGATTACGGCCGGATTCGTGACTGATCCGAATGCGGACATGTGGACCACGTTGAACTTTTTTGTGGCAATCGTGTATATCTAAAAAGATTTTAACAAAAAATTAAGCCGAAGACAGCAGAAAGGAACTGAAAAGCGAAAAATACTATTGAAAAACAAACTTGTTAGCATACTCTACTATACACTATTGTAAATTCCTAAATAATTTTGAGTTGGCAGCAAATATACAAACAAAAGTTCAAAAACAAAACCCCAACCCGCTTTTAAACTTAAACGGGATGAACTTCAAAGATCCCTGTCGAATATAAAAATAATTATAGAAATCGGACTACCATGTAGAAAGTTATGCGTTGACTTCAGAAACTCCTTCGTGTTTTCGTCGGTTAAAAAGCGAAAGGATACTCACTCACACGTCTACTGACTAATCACGAAATCTGGTAAACTACTCTACTACTACCTCTGAAGATGAAAATTAGCAAGATGGTAGCTTAAAGGTAGGACATGTTAAACGGATTTTGCAACAGGGCCGAATTAAGGAGAGCTAAGGGCTCTGGCAATGGCATATAGGGACATTTTATATGATAGGGAAATCGATAGTAACCATAAGCACGTTTATACGTAGTGTATCGAGCAAATTAATGATGATTTAAAAATAAACAATGAATGCTTTCAATCATAATCTTTATATATAAAAATTTCATGTCACGTTGTTTGTCCACGATGAACTCGCACTAACGAACTGATTTTAATGAAATTTTGCACACTTTGTGCAATTTGGTCCAAGTTGAGGGTAGTTTTTATCTCAATTTATAGTCACAATATTTTTTTTTGCAAGTAACTTAGGCACAGCATCGTGTTGAGTTGAGTTCATTATAATTTAATTGTACTTCAATCTACAGCGTACCATGAGTTTATCACCCATGTATTGCTCGTGAAAATTAACTGTCAAAGATTAACTCTAAATGACCTCGCTACCCAGGGGTGTACCAGCAATTTTTTTACATGGACGCAATTGGAGAATTCGTCTTAGAAAATAATACTTGTTTTCCACTTTTGTAACGTTAAACAACAACGTGTTCGCCTAACTCTATTTAATCGCCACATAAATATCATTGTTGAGTGTATAATCGCAGGTTTTAGTTACAGAAAGAAACAACTTTAGGTTATCAGCAAACCTGATTCGTTTCGCATTGGAAACAAGGTCGTTCATGATAATGAGAAAAAGAACCCTGAGTAAGCATTGGTGGCCCTAGTAAAGCTGGTGATAAAAAAATCTAGGCAATAAAACTAACAGTATTCTTTTCCAAACGTCACATTAGACTGTTAGAATCAATACAAATAAATAAAATATAAGTGTCTGTTCGTAATACCAAAATAATAGTTTTTTTAAGCTCATAGTTTAGTTATTTACACGATACCTATGCCTAAAAATTAGTTATAATATTTTTTGTCCGTCTGTTTGTTTGTTCCGGCTAATCTCCGGAACGGCTGCACCTATTTCCATGGGACTTTTACATCCAGATAGCTAGTGTTATAAGGAGTAACTTAGGCTACTTTTATTTTGGAAAAACAATAAGGGTGCCGCGCAAAATATATAAATATGTATTGTACATGCAAGCGAAGCCGCGCGGGAACTGCTAGTCTTTTATAGACGAGGCAAAAGTTACTTTCAAAGTTTCAGACAAACAACACCACGTATCGCATAATTCATTTAACTATAAAAAATACAGTTCTTTAGAAAATGATTGCAAATCAAAGACATTTGAAAACCGAGTAGACGATAATTATGTTCAGTTTCAATGTTTGTTTGTTCGTGTGCGCCGTCGTGGTGCCGTTACTTTCATCCAGATTTCTTGATTGTAACAGTTATTAAAGACCATCACAGTTTTGTTAATAATTCATCATCATCAATCATCATTTCAGAAATAGGACGTCCACTGCTGGACATAGGCCTCCCTTACTGACTTTCAAGAAAACCGGTTGGAAAGGGTCCGTATCCACTGACGGTCAGCGATCTTCACTAGGTCGTCTATCCACCTCATCAATGGACGTCCTACGCTGCGCTTTTGTTCGTGGTCTCCATTCGAAAACTTTTCGGGCCCATCGACCATCCGTTCTAGGTGCTATGTGCCTTTTTAATATTAAATGTAGTAAAAATAAAAGTAAAGTATATAATCAGCACTCCTCTTTCCAAATTGTAAATATTTTCAAGTAACTCTAGATATAAAATAAAATACGTTTATAGGGAATTGCGTACAATGCTGTGCCAAAACAAAAAGTCACATAAGGCTGAAAGCAATTTACATATTTCGAAAGGTCGTATTCGCAAAAGGCTGTGAGATGAAGCGCGTGCCAACTCTCAGGCAGGTCCGTTAGTTCGCGGAAACAACTGACCTACTGCAACGCTTCCTATGCGAGCGAGTCAGTTACTGTATACTCGGCATATAGTTTATTCAACTACCCGACAAGCTTCACGCGTGCCTGATTACGGCCGGATTCGTGACTGATCCGAATGCGGACATGTGGACCACGTTGAACTTTTTTGTGGCAATCGTGTATATCTAAAAAGATTTTAACAAAAAATTAAGCCGAAGACAGCAGAAAGGAACTGAAAAGCGAAAAATACTATTGAAAAACAAACTTGTTAGCATACTCTACTATACACTATTGTAAATTCCTAAATAATTTTGAGTTGGCAGCAAATATACAAACAAAAGTTCAAAAACAAAACCCCAACCCGCTTTTAAACTTAAACGGGATGAACTTCAAAGATCCCTGTCGAATATAAAAATAATTATAGAAATCGGACTACCATGTAGAAAGTTATGCGTTGACTTCAGAAACTCCTTCGTGTTTTCGTCGGTTAAAAAGCGAAAGGATACTCACTCACACGTCTACTGACTAATCACGAAATCTGGTAAACTACTCTACTACTACCTCTGAAGATGAAAATTAGCAAGATGGTAGCTTAAAGGTAGGACATGTTAAACGGATTTTGCAACAGGGCCGAATTAAGGAGAGCTAAGGGCTCTGGCAATGGCATATAGGGACATTTTATATGATAGGGAAATCGATAGTAACCATAAGCACGTTTATACGTAGTGTATCGAGCAAATTAATGATGATTTAAAAATAAACAATGAATGCTTTCAATCATAATCTTTATATATAAAAATTTCATGTCACGTTGTTTGTCCACGATGAACTCGCACTAACGAACTGATTTTAATGAAATTTTGCACACTTTGTGCAATTTGGTCCAAGTTGAGGGTAGTTTTTATCTCAATTTATAGTCACAATATTTTTTTTTGCAAGTAACTTAGGCACAGCATCGTGTTGAGTTGAGTTCATTATAATTTAATTGTACTTCAATCTACAGCGTACCATGAGTTTATCACCCATGTATTGCTCGTGAAAATTAACTGTCAAAGATTAACTCTAAATGACCTCGCTACCCAGGGGTGTACCAGCAATTTTTTTACATGGACGCAATTGGAGAATTCGTCTTAGAAAATAATACTTGTTTTCCACTTTTGTAACGTTAAACAACAACGTGTTCGCCTAACTCTATTTAATCGCCACATAAATATCATTGTTGAGTGTATAATCGCAGGTTTTAGTTACAGAAAGAAACAACTTTAGGTTATCAGCAAACCTGATTCGTTTCGCATTGGAAACAAGGTCGTTCATGATAATGAGAAAAAGAACCCTGAGTAAGCATTGGTGGCCCTAGTAAAGCTGGTGATAAAAAAATCTAGGCAATAAAACTAACAGTATTCTTTTCCAAACGTCACATTAGACTGTTAGAATCAATACAAATAAATAAAATATAAGTGTCTGTTCGTAATACCAAAATAATAGTTTTTTTAAGCTCATAGTTTAGTTATTTACACGATACCTATGCCTAAAAATTAGTTATAATATTTTTTGTCCGTCTGTTTGTTTGTTCCGGCTAATCTCCGGAACGGCTGCACCTATTTCCATGGGACTTTTACATCCAGATAGCTAGTGTTATAAGGAGTAACTTAGGCTACTTTTATTTTGGAAAAACAATAAGGGTGCCGCGCAAAATATATAAATATGTATTGTACATGCAAGCGAAGCCGCGCGGGAACTGCTAGTCTTTTATAGACGAGGCAAAAGTTACTTACCAAGTAAAGTATAATATACATACCAATTATAAAACATATGAAGCTATTAAGTCATCTATGTATGGTTAAGCGGCTTTGGCCACATCCACATACAGTAAAACATATGACATCTAGCGAAGACGAACCGAATTACATAGTAAGTAACTATTGATCCTGTACCTACCGCACGATTAAATTTTTCGCGCTAATTACAATACGTATCTCACAATATACATATTGGATGTTTCCTCAATACCTGCAGCGCTAAAACCAGCCCCAGCACCAATACTAAGAGCAAGTCCAGATCCAAGAGTCTACATCTCATAATATATACATCCCAACATCAACCGTTGGGCCACTATCGCCAGCGTGATCACTTTGCCTGGTCACAGGATAAGGATCCTGTGACCAGGCAAAGTGATCACCTTTGTGTTGGAAGGACATAACAGCCATTTGCTACACGGAAGTATCTATTTACTGATATGAGATAACATATCAATTTATTCCTCAGTGTCAAATTGACTACCAACAATTACGTGGTTGTGATACAAAATTGACAAGAAAAAAATACTTTTTAATAAAATTTAATTAGTTAGAAGTAGGTTAATTAAGGATAGGAGAATTAAGGATGTTTGGATATACACATTACACATGTCATGTAGGTAACCTTAGCACTCACGACAATCAACAAATAAACATGATAATAGCGTATACGCTATGTATCACAATACGTACTTAAATTAGCATTTCAATACAACTGACAATATACTATCCATTAAGTATAAATGCACTACTTCCACGCTCGTGTCAGTTATTGTGATTAATTATTACATTCAAGCCCAATATTACGTTCTCCTCAATTCTTTGTTGGTTTCTGAGGAAAAGTTTACTTTAATCCTATGTCTAGTTACGAAATTGTACAAACTAATTTAAGAAAAAAATGTTATATGAAGAAGAAAGAAAATTAGTATAAAGTATATAATAAGTTCCTGTACTTACTTTCTTTCATACTCATTTTCTTTCTTTCTTCTTTATATAACATTTTTTTCTTAAATTAAGGTTAATCAACTCCTTGGGGCTTTTTCTCATAGTGCTAGATAGTCAAGTACTGTTGGACGAAAAGGAAACGTAAAAATTCTAAAGGCTTAGACAGCCAAAATGGACATTATATTTGAACCTTTATCAGAGGCGAAGTCTGTTCGACTAGGAACTGAGCTGGGCTGTAGTTACTTTAACTTCAATTATAAAGAAGAATAAGCGAGGATTCTCCTAGTAATGGGGTGTAGGGGGGTTTAGAAAAACCCGTTAGAAGTGGTACAAACACAGTTTGTTTCAATGTAGTTGCCGTAATATATAATCACGATAACATGCGATAACGAAACGCATTAATATCTATGGTTTGTTCAATTTGATTTTCAATTTAATTATAATAATGAAACAAACTTAATTTTAAGCATAAACATATTTCTTATCGCTAATTAATTAGTGCCAGTCTTCATTAGTCGTCATCATCAGATAATGTCACGTTGATAGTATACACAGTTTACGTTACCACAATCAACATCATCTTTACAGCAATTACACGCTCTACGGTGCTTGCTTATTGGAAACCAGTCTTTACCAAAGAGTTAAAAAGAGAGTGTAATGTCGCAAAGATTCTAGCATTCGTAAATAGCGCAAGCAACCGGGTCTCATCTATTTCCACCGCACATCGTTTTATTTTGCACCGCGTTCCGATGCATGCGCTCTATGCGCTTACGCATAAATAGATTAACAGACAATGCGCAGGGTTGGCATTTTAATGATAATACTTATTTACGGTTACGTGAAGGAGACAAAATGCCTGCAAATTACTTCTACTGAATTATTTTATGATTTTCATACTCACATTATCTTCAGATGTCATATGTATATGAAAATCATAGATTACCAGTAATGTTTTTGGTCTTTATTTATTTTTAAGAAATAGAGAAAAAATATATATTTAATTTTACTTTCTACCAGGTAACATGTTCTGGGTGAAAATACAGCATGCAGATAAATATAATTGTATTGATTGGTCGAAATTGATTGCTTATAATTATCTTTTAAAAAAGTATCACCGACATCAATGCGCCTCAAAACACCCAAATCGCTTCAAGTGTGCCTATAAAATTTAAAGAGTTCTATCGATTTTTCCGGGATCCTATCATCAGATCCTGACCTGATGACCATTGGACCACATGGGAAGAGTACCCTTTCAAATAAAAGAAGAATTTTTCAAGATCGGTCCAGGCACCTTTGAGTAATCGGTAAACATACATTAAATAAATATATATATATACAGTGAAACATAGAACCTCCTCCTTTTTTGAAGTCGGTTAAAAATGAGATTTATCATCCGATGGATGAAAAATAAACTAAGACACTTTCACATTTATGATATTTAAACGGATTGCGCTATTTTTCAAAACTGCTGACCAAATCCACTTTCTTTTTTATCATAATCAACTGAACGCAAGGCTTGGCACATGGCCTATTATGGCACAAGGATTAGTAGTAGTAATGGGCGTGCTTTGTTTGTTTTCTTAAGTTTTCGTAAGACAGGAATATTCACTTAATACGAAAACACAAACTTCTAGTGGCGACCCTATTTACGTTTACAGCTGGTAAAGCAATGATCGTTGGATGAGATGTATCTGCAATACACTTGATACGATCCTAATATTATCGTACATTTGAATTGCATGTGTGAACTTTATACCAAGATTTATTACATAATTTATGGATTGATCAATATTGGATTTCACTTCAATGGGTTATTGCCCACCACTGCGAATCTTACTCATCGGTGTATTCGCAGATTTGGAATGTAGGATACTTATTATACGCATATGATTTGTGGCCACTATTATTGCTATTTTCATTATTACAATCCACAAAATAGTAGTAGGCGTTATGTTTAGTACATTCATCTATATTCAGAGGACCGGTATTACCTCCATCGAGTATCTGTATCGCCTGGCCATGAACAAGGAAGAATGTAAGTTGCTGACGGCCAACCTTCAGGAATAAAGAGGAATTATAAGAAGAAGAAGAATGCCTACCCGGCTGTTAATCGTGGAGATAAGTTTACTCCACAAAAATGGTCGTTTAGATATTGCTTTGATAAATTTATCATAGGTTCAGTTACAATGTTTCTCCTTTGCAGAACTTATTCATATCAATATTATTTTTGCTATAAGCTGCAAGTGGGAAAACGTTCTTATAATGACATATGAAGGAAGGATAGTAGATAGCCGAGTACATGACATCAAAGGCGGCATCAGTCACGCTGAACACTAAGGTGCATGCGGAAGTCTATTTCGATCACACGTCATTTTACACTCCACCTCAGCAGGTGGCAAATTACACAGTGGTCTAATATATTAAGAAGCGGCTCAATAGAAAAAATGTGTCTTCGAAGCTGAAGTATCCAAGAGTACGCTTTCATGTATAATTATGAAAGTAGCTAGGGCACTATGGGGATGTACAAATATATTATGAAATTGACAAAGGTGAAAAAAAAACTATTTTGTGAAAGTAAGTATTAAAGATATTCTTTAATTACTTTAGGCTTGAAAACGGACGCTGGGCTGACGAGATTTAGGGCGTAAAACCAAGATATAGGCTCTATTTTCTTTCTATGCTCTGGTATTAGTGTCTTGCTGGTATTTGGAATTTTGAGATCCTCGCATCACTGTATTAACAATTTACATATTAATGTAAATTTGATGGAAGAAGGTGGACCGAAGCAACTCTTATTATGTTATTTGGTAACCGTTTTTTATATGAATTTATATTATCAACACACGTAGGTACTCGATGTTTTAAAAATGTAAACAATAACTTACAAACAACGTATATGGAACGTATTCTGACAATCATTCAGTCGCAAAGGCATTATACTTAAATATTATAAATGAAGTCCAATGGTTCATGAAATAAAATTCATATTAATGCGAGGACCCGTGTTACTCCGCGGCACATGTGTTGATAATAGGTATAATTGAATGAAAACTTATGAACATGATAGATGATAACTCGTTCCAGCGAGTGATCTTAGACCAAAACGAAGCGTACCTTAATTAGAACCTTAGATATAGAGAAAGAAAGCTATGAAAACATAAGATATGTACAGGAGGAAATTGCGTTTGAGTATAACTTGAAAAGGTTGAAAGTAGGTGATTTCTAATGCTTGATGACAAATATATGCATCAATTCTCTTCATTAAAAAAAAATAACAAATCCGTTGGATAGATCGTGGGGTCGAATTCGTAATAGATTGCATTTTTTTTTAATATTTAGATTTGGTATTTTGTCCAAATGTTTGTCAAGTTGGCACACTGTGTTAGTTTGATAGTCTGACGCGCGGGACTCATAGCAGTTGAACAGTTTGATACAGGTAAGACTACGTGTGGCTGGTATGTTAATTTGTTTGATAATATTTACTGATTGTAATGTAAAGTGCTATCAGTAGTGCTATAAAGTGTGGAGATATCTATATTCTTATCTTGCGATAATAGATTACTTCAATTAATGCGATTGTGTTGTTGGACAGTTAGTAGATATTTTAGTGTATTTGTAGTTAGTGTAAATTACATTCAGGAATAAGGTATGTTTTATTTGTGAGATTATATTAGCGGCTCGAGACGCTACGATCACGGGGCCCGTCAGCGTCTCCTTCATAGTGAACTTGAGTTGCCGTCTGACCAGGATGTTGGTATTTTGTTTGGCATAAAGCAAAGTGCGTGAATGTGATGCTTGCAGGCGAGTAGAGGACGTTAATAACAATACGCTTGAATGTACTCGCTTCGAGATGATCATGTAATTGTGTTATATTTTTAATTATTGTACCCGCGTTAGTTAAATTTCAATGTGGCAATGTTGCCAGTCTTACATACAAGTACATTATCAAGCGAGGACCGCTTTATGAACGAATTCCGTGAGGCCTATTGAGTATTGGCTCTATGATATATTTTTTACATAAATAGTAGTATAGCTATTAATTTATTTACCTGTTTCAAGGTCAGAATGTATAAAATAGATAAAGAAATAGATGTTTAGTAAAACTTGACTCTCAAATCCTCACTCAAACCCGTGACAATGCCTAACCATGGCAATATTCTGACTACAAACTCACATCTAAGGCGATATTGGTATTCTTAATGGCTAACAGTAATTACTAATTCTGTTCGCATAACACTGATAGCTTAGAGAGTACTTCACACTTGGTGGTATTTGCCTTATTCTACTATTTCCTTATCCTATTGTGTGCAAAATTTTATTTTCTTCGCATATATTTTTATTTTGACTTGGAACACGTCTGGAATAAATGTGGCTTTGGCCTATATTAGGATTCATACTCCAACTTTTCTGAATCATCTCTGCTGTGGTCTACGTATTAAATAAAATTAAACGATCAATGAGATCAACTAAATTTGCATTAACCCATTTTGACCTTTAAAGGCAAGTGGTCTTAAATTATAATTGGCTTAGCAAAGTCATCTCATGTTAGGATTAATTATACACGTGGAGACTACATACATGTCAATAAATTGAATTAAGAGAGACAGTCCACGTAATGCCACCACTTTTTATGTCAAGGCCTAGGATTCATTGCAATAAGAAAATACGTAGCTAACCTAGCTAGGTAGGTAGCTTTTTACTGCCACCAAGGTTTTTACTTCCATTAATATGCTGACGTCTGTATTTTCATCACTACGTTTTATTATACGTATCCTAATATTATAAAGCTTAACAGTTTCTTTATTTTAACGCGATAATCTAAGGATCTATCAGACCGATTTGATTATTATAACATCACGCTACGAAGGATTGGGGCGGAGCGAATCGTAAACGTCAAGCAAGTGGTTAGGGCACGGTAGGGTAGTTCTAAATCCAAATATTTTCCCATCGATTAAGCCCCATCTAGCGAAAACAAGATGAACTAATTCAATTTAACTAATAAATTGTGAATCACGCAGTTGGGAGTTGAATTTGTTTAAAAACAAACAAACTTAAAAAAAAAAGCAATGCGGAGTCTTGTATGCCGAAAGCAACAACTGACCCACAAAAACCCCCGTGACGCACACTAAGTTGTAGGGGTAATTAAACAGTCTTTTATTTACATTTATTTTGTATAATCTTTTTTAAACTGGAATTAATCAGAAGTAACTTGGAGGGCTATACTAACTTTTAAACTTTCGCGTTCCATGATATATAATTAACGCGCTCACGAAATAGGCATTACATACCTCTGAATTGCCTGATGTTTCGACCAGGTTGCGCTGGCCGTGGTCACAGGCTGATTGTAATTAGGGCTGCCATCCGTCCGGGTTTTCTCGGATTTGTCCTAGTTTAGAGGGATTTTTTAAGTTTTTGTCCGGCGTCGGCAATTTAAGTGATGGCAGGCCTAATTGTAATGTATGTAATACCTATTTTGTGATCGCGTTAATTCCTGTATAATACATAATTAAGTATAACTTAGAGGGGTTGGAAATACAAAAGTACCTAATACACTTCCCTTATTAGTTAAGCCTCAGAGAAGCCTCAGAAACAAACAGCAAACAAAAAATAGGCTTTGGAGAAGGTGACAACACAAACTTAAATATTATGAATTTGCATTGGCATTTATTTCGCAAACTATATGTGGCAAAAATGCCGCCCTAATTTGACGGCCTGTTAGACTAGTTGTTAGTGATCCTGACTGCTGAGCCAAAGGTCGTGGGTGCGATTCCTACCCCGGACAAATAATTGTGTGCTGAGCATGATCAATTATTCTGTATCTAGTTGTAATTTATCTATAACATGTTTGTATTTAACAATATATATCTAAGTATATTTATTAGCAGTCTGGTTACCATGGTACAGGCTCTGCCTAGTTTGGAATGAGATGGCCGTGTGTGAGGTGCGTGAGGTGTCTTAAGTTATTATTATTATTTAGCTTACTATGTAGTACCTGACATTCACACTCCCTATGTTAGGTAGTTTACTCATTATGAAATCAGGTATTGACCACAGATCGGTGATTCACCTAATTAAAGTTTGCTCTTAAAGAAAAATTCAATAAAACAGCGAAAAACTCTATGATTCACTCCTGTGATTCATTAGGTACCTCAGGGTTTTGGGTGTAGGGTCATTAATACGTAATTCTTCTGAACAATATTTCAATTCTGTAGTAATCTCTTTATGCCAAAATTGAGCATCTAATCCTTTACAAGATATTACCATAATATATCATAGATCAACCAAATCTAATAATACCGATGGGAGACATTTATTAGTTTTTGACATGATAGTAGTAATATAGTATACCAAAAACAAGATAGTATATTTGAACTGTATTTTTGATACATACCTCTCTGGCGATTTGATCAAGCGCCTGCTCCTCGGCTGTGGCCTTGGTTTGAGTGCGCTGGCGTCGTGACGGATCCATCTCCACACAAACACTTCACACCTTAGAAAAAAACAATGAATAGACCTGAAGCATCATACTATATGAATTATAATTATCATACAAATTATACTAAAGTTTGGATTGTGAAGCCCAAATAATCCAGTAACTGTCTTATTATTAAAACAAAGACTAAATGAAAGCCTGTGTTTAAACCTTCTAAAAACAATTAAAAATATGTTTTCAACATGGTACTTTTCTTTGTCCTTGTTTTGTAATAAATTTGTGAGGGTTTGGCTCTAAAAGGAAAACATTGTTTAATCAAATATATTTGTGTTAATAGATTTGTGGAGTAAAATCATTAAACAAGAATATTATTATTTAGTGTGACAGGAAAATTATTCTGACCTATACCTACTTCCCATACTTTATTCATTATTTATAAATAACTGTTTGAAGTCATGTTTAAAATTAGAATAAAGTCATTCAAAGCAATAAACTTTTGTGTTTTATTATGCAAGTCCAATTTTGGAGTAAATCATTAGAACACTGAATTTATATAAAATAGAATTTTCAGTAAAATGTAAATAAATGAAATATAAAATAGAATTTTTAATAAAATGTAAATAAATGAAATCTTAAATAGAATTTGCACTAAAATGTAAATTAATGAAATATAAAATAGAATTTTCAATTAAATGTAAATAAATGAAATATGAAACAGAATTTTTAGTAAAATATAAATAAATCAAATAAAAAATAGAATTTTCAATGAAATGTAAATAGATGAAATAAAAAAAAATCCAACTAATATTAATCTCGATTCCATAGATTCTTTAAAACATAGTTATATTGTATACGCAGTATTTAGGCAAAATGTTGTCTTTTTTTATTCAAACTGGTACCATTTTTGATAGTGTAATGACTAACATGTATGTATTAATGTACTTAGACAAGGTATAATTAACAATTAAACTACTTAAAACAATACTGTAATGACTTACACACTGTGATAACATATTTAAATTGTAACTAAAATGTGTTGATAATTAACAACTGAGTACAAACTTGTGGCTGACATAACCATGCATTAATTGCTGAGTACAGCACCGATAAGTGAGATGCTTGTCTCATTATCACAGAACCACTGAAGAGCAATTAACAAGGTTATCACCTTACAACTGTACTTTTTGAGTTCTTTATAATCACTTATTATTTTGTAAAAGTAATAGTTCATTGCTATCAGAAGTAAGTCTTTACTTTTGTCCTACAACCAATACTTTTTCTTAGTAAATTGTTGTTCAAAAACCGCTGATTTGCAATTGTTTATAAAATACATTGACCTGATTAAGAAAATTTGGTATTAATTGGATTTTAGGTATTTTATAATTACGTCATGAACCACATTAATATTTACTGTTCACTAACAAGCCAAACATTATTATATTCTTGAGAAGTTTTCCACAAAAATACTACATTAATATTAGGTAATCTTTTGTGTTTTGTTTACTGTAATCAGCTGTAGAATTAGATGGTGTTACTTTTTATAAAATAATGCAGTATAATTTTTTTGTGGCAATAAATTAGAATAGTACTACTACACCTTAATGTAGATATTGTGTATATATCATCATATTCATATTGAATAGATTGGTGTATAAAGGTTGAAACATGAAATTACAAAAAAAATACTCAGTATCAGTATAATTTACGAGCTTTAATACCTACATATTATTTTAAAAATATAAAGAACAACATTGAAACACTAAACTGAGCCCACATCAAATAGCTTTGTACAGGATTTACTATAAACCAATGTGAAATGACACAATAAAATTATATTAAACACATTAAAATTTTGTTGCAATTCATATAATCTAAAACAATACAAACACCATACATTTATTTAAGATTAACAGTCCAATATCAGACCCTGGCCACAAAAGTAAACTAATTTACATAAATTTTGAAACAGGTCACTTGTAACCTAAGGTTCGTTGTGCTTATCTCACATGCCTGTTTCCTCAAAAATGTATTGGAGTCACGACTAGTAGGAAAACGGGTGGGCACAAAGCCAACACGGTTTTTTTATGGTAGCACTACAATGACATCATAGCATACTTACTGGGACAGTTACAGATGTAAACACATCACTGCAACGACCACTATCACCTATTTATCGGTCATCAATCCCAACACGATCTCACAGTAATGCTAATAGACAGCCAAAAGCAAAAGAAACGTGAAAATGTGCAATTTTTTAAGAAATACGGCGACACCAATTCACTGCCTACACGATTCACATTGATTGTACGGTAAATTCACAATATCAGCGTAATATTAAGGATTGTTTGGCACAGTTTTGAAGTCTTATTTTTAATTATAAGGATTTAATAAAGTGAAAATTGTAATTTAATCCATTTTTACTAAAATTAATTTTTGTAAAAGCCATGTATGACATGCATGCCATTGCCATTTAAAACCGTTGCGTTCGTTCGAGAACAGCCTGTTGGAATGTCAATTTATAACATTTAGAAGCGTTCATTTTTAGAGATACTTTCAAAGGTTTAAGATTTTTTGTTCATTATTTGTTTAAGTTTGAACTGCTATTTAAGAAGATTGATTTTATGTGAAGAAGTTGATTTACTACCAGATGCAACATCGTTGTTTGTAACTACATAGTTTCTAATAACCAGACTACAACCAAAGAGTATACAGAATACAAACACTACGACATCAGGGGGTTTGGAACTTTCAGTTATTACTTACTTGCCGTCGCCGTTACTTGTTTATTCATTAAACCCGCCATGAAACCTTAAATACTTGAAGTCCAGGGCTATTGCTTTTTAATAAATAAATATGCACTAAACATTTGGTCACACATTACATACATTTGCTTTCGGTTACTTCGGTGCGCTGGTGTGGTCAGTTGTTCTCGGCTACGTGGTATGGCAACACACACTCAATCGACGCCATTGTGATGTTTATTTGATGAGCCATAAGAGAAAGAAAAAAGTTTATTTGATGGCAAACCATGAACTGATGGTTGGCATAAAACATGGTCACCTTAGATGGAAAGCTAGTTTCTAATTTCTATATTTAATATTTTACTGTGCCATAGATGAAGCATACCAACTTTGGGTTTTACTCATTGGAGGGTACTATAACTACATTAATAAAATAAGAACCATTTACATTAAATATAAAGTATATTTTGTTATTAAAACACAATTCAAACAATGTATTTCACATTCGTACATACATCTTGGCTATTATTACAAGCAATGCATCAAACTTGAACACAAATATTACCTTATCAGACGATTGAGTTAAATTATATGTTGAAGAAATTAAAATGTTATTTTCATTAATATACACCTCAATAATAATTTAGAATAATGTTTGTGTTCATGTTTCATTACACCTATGGAATTAAAAATACATTCTCTTATTCACTCTTAGTCTTAGGTGTGTCTTCCTTGTAATATAGGAATACAAATGAGAAGAGGAATACTCCAATCATCATGGAGAAGGAACTGACATAGTATGGGTAAGCACTTGGAATGAACCGCTCATACTGTGTGTGTTGCAGAGGACGAACAGATACCTGAAAAAAGATACCATGTTATACATTATATTCTACAAAACATTTATTTTACTTTAATATTACATTATTCCTTAAAAGTTTCCTATGCCTATACTAGATTAGTTTTTTTTTGGGGAGCATAATATTAATGTTGGTCACACTGTACGTCAGATAAAAATTACACATATTATCGCAATTAAGTTTTGATTAACACATCTAAAAATATATTAGTTAGTATCTCTCTAACTGACCTAAATCTTGTAAAATTGTACTCCATGGGGATACAATTTTAGTTTCAAATGACTCACTACAAGGGCCGCAAACATCAAATCTGTCTCTCTCTCAGAGTCTCTTTATTCAAATCCTCTGCATTAAATAAAAAGGGTTTTTTGATACTCCACCTGAGTAGAATGATAGAGTCTTGTGTATCCAATTCTATCATAATCAACCTTGAACTGGTAAACTCCCCACACATCCGGAACCTTAAATACTGCTTCATATACACCATTGGGTTTCTTCTGCAGGGTCTGGCGGATGAAGGGATCAATGCGCACAAACTCTAGCTGTACATCATTGGCTTCAAATGGCTGCCATTTACCATTCTTGAGCTCTTCAATTTCAATTCTGTAAACCTGTAGAATAAATTTTATTTTTTTATTAATGTTTGTATAATATAATATGAACTACTAGAGTATAAAGCATCTAAGATTATGTGTTTGTGATCCATCTCTATGCTTTTCATTCTTTAAGATCTAAAAAACGAAAATTAAATCCGTATTTATCTTAACATTTGTAAAAAAAGTAATAAATGAAGTTCAGTTTTTATTCTTATCATTTTTTTTTTAATGTCTGACTACATTGTTAATTAATATTAGATGGACGGACTGACAACAAAAAGGAGCTGGGTTGCACTACTATGGAGGATAGTGACGCATTTTCTATGTTATGGTTTTATCAATACTTCAAAGATTATATACTCACTACAGTGTCAGTGATAGTGTAAGTATTGGTGGACTCCTTCTCTCCCTCCTTGTGATGGTCCACGTTACGCACGCGCAGTTGACCACGCTCGCCAAACGCCCATTCAGACAGTTGCTGTGACAGTGCCTTATTGCCTGACTGGTTTGATGTAACTCTGTCACCCTGTTATAAATTCAGCATTGATAGGGTAATCTTTATATTAATATGTGAGAGAATTATTTGTACGGATTTAAAAAAAGAATACTTAAAGTTTATAAATAGAAGACAATGTGTTGCAAATTTAAAAATTACATGAAAATGGATACATGAATCCAGTTTTGGTGACCTGTCATGTCTTGGACATGGCTGAAAACGAAGGAGTAACAAAAGAAAATCCATAAAAAAAAAAAAATATTGTGAAGTTTGTTTTTATGAATTTTAAAATTTTTAACTTTACACGTTTCACCTGATTTTATGAGTGTATCTCATAAAAACAGGTGGCATGAGGTAAAAATACTTAGAAATGCAAATGGTCATAACGGTCTAACAAAATAATTTAGTTGGAAGAAGAATATAATGTCACTTATGCTTTCTCCTCTTAAAAATGAAAACTTACATGAACTTTAGCAATGCCAGAGTTAAAGGCTTCGTCAGAGAAGAAGAATAGAGATCCACTAAAGACAATACGGGCATTGTTCCTTGCTTGTAGGGCTGCTATCAGCACCGTCTTACGGCCCACAGCGTGAGGGTACTCCTTGACCTTTGAATAAAAAAAAATTAATGGTTCAGCAGGTTTTAAAAAAAATGAAATTATGATAGGCATTCCAAACCTTAATGTCATTTTATATTCAAAAAACTCTCCTGCAATAAAAAGATTTTTTTAAGATTGCAGCTTTTGCATATTTTGACTGACATAATATTAAACCACAAATATGAATATTAAATTATTTTATTACACAAAATGAAGGTAACATTTGTTAAGGTTTTTCTGTTTATTGTCTCTAGCAAGATATTTGCAAAGTTGCATAGATATACATTTCATATAAAATATTTAAAAAATCTTACCTGGCTTTTAGGATTGTAGCTATAAGCAGTTGAATCAGCAATGAGGATAGGCAGCACCAGATTGTTCTCCTTATCTAGAATAAGTCCAGTGCCTTCAAATAAAAGAGGCTGTGTGTTCTGTCCACCAACTATGGTAGGAGAAGAGATCAGATTCTTGGGAGATACCACAATCCTAGTGTGTTCACCATCATCAGAGGCATCATAGTTGAAGTGGTCAATCACAGCTGCTGATTCTTCATCCATCTGCAAAAGAAATAATATGTGCTTATTAAGAGATCATATTCTAGAGATTTACTCAAAAAGAAAAAGAACTACACAGTTGTTTTTGTAGATGGTACTTGCTTGACTAAGTCAAGCAAGTACCATCTACAAAAACCATTATCAAGTCAAATAGCTTGTGGAAATAATTTTGATTTCCTCTATATAAAATAGGCGAGCCCTAGGAAAGACCCTCACTTATTCAATTTCATATGTAGACAGCTCATGTTAGTGAGGAAGTTGTTGATATTTTTATTAAGCTGTTGTAATATTGTGCTATGACCAGGTATAAAGTAATACCCACACAAAAATAAAGCAGATGAGGTAGTATGGTACATTTAATATTATTGTATGCTTGAAAAGATAAATGGTAAAGAGGTGCAAATGAACATTTCAGATGCATTATGGTTTCAACTTTGATATGAATGGAAATCATCACAGCAAACAAATATTCAAAGCTAGTTTTCTAATCTCAAATTTACCAACCGTGTATCAAAATGTTACACAACATTTTGATACACGGTTGGTAAATTTGTGGGAGTGGGAGAACTAAAAAAAGAGAGTGAAGTTGTCAACTAGCTGTCTTCTTACTTCTTTGACTGACCTGTTGGTCTAGTGGTTAGTGATACTGACTATTGAGCCAGAGGTCGTGGGTTTGATTCCCACCCAGGACAAATAATGTGATGAGCATGACCATTTGTTCTGTGTCTGGGTGTAATTTATCTATATTATGTATGTTTTTAGTAATATTTAAGTATGTTTATCAGCAGTCTGGTTACCATGCCTGCTTAGTTTGGGATCAGATAGGCGAGCGGGGGATGTGTCAAGTTATTATTATTAGTTTTTATTTTAAAAAATGTGAATTCTCAAATCAGGGTCCATAAACTTCATCTTTTAATATTTGGATGATATGATTTGATTGATAAATCTTTAGCATGTAGTTACCTCAAATCCGCATTCTGAAGCGATTTCCCTATACACATCACCAGCGGCCGCATTGCCGGCCATGAGCAAGTTACCGCCATCGTCAATGAACTTGGTAATAGCTTCAGTGTCGATTTGACCACCGAACTCCAGTACGGAGGGTGCGAACACGATTAGATTCTTATACAAATATTCGCCATACTTTGATAAGACTAGGTTAGCATCATCGGCTAGTTTGAATGTTAGGGTGTATCCTCTATCTGAAAATATAAAAACGTTTATAAATGAAGCTGAAGTTCTCAAATTAAAAACTGAACAACCCAAAGCGAAGGTGCCGGCATCTTTAACTCTATAGATTTTACCTTGCAAAGATTTGAAGAACTGTGAGTGAGTTTCCTTTATATTAAGATTATCTACAAGTACTAAGGTTTCTTGTTCAGCTAAGGCTAATGAAAAGTAAGTTATAATTCCTACAAATAATGGAAACTTCATTTTAACAAATTATCCGCACCAAGAATGATTAAATGACGTCCCTCTGAAAACTTGAATGACGTGGTTAATACCATAGACAATCACACATACTAAAAAGTAAACTAGAGTAAAGAAATGTCTTAATAAGAATCAACTAAAATACAATTTGCATTTTGACCCTATTCAACCAAGGATTTGAAAACTGGACCGTACCGTTGTCATTTTCTTGAAGTTGGCCATTCTTAAACACAATTTTAGCATCATCTGTGGTGGTTTCTGTCAGTCAATTTATTTTGATTGACGTTTCGTAAAATGATTTATTTTTGTATTAAAAACCTGATCTATAAATTAGCTAAATAAATAAAGTGAGACGTACAAAGTATCCGTTTCAGTAGGTGGTCTTCCATAAGTGTTGATAAAATGATAATATCGCGGTCCAAACACCGCTCCTCGGTGGAAGTATGCGCCGACTGCGGTGCATCAGGTCAGTGATGTTCCAGTTTTAGTTAATTTGATCTTGTGGTAATGGCTTTGTGATATTAGCGTTGTATTGTGTGTGTAGATCCCTCATGGGCGTCGATCAACCGTGGGTTGCTGCTGTGTGCTGAATGCTGTAGTGTCCATCGTAGCATGGGACGGCACATTTCTCACGTAAAGTCACTGCGTCAGGGTTCGTGGCCTCCATCACTATTAGCTGTAAGTATCTACTATTCTTACTATTATACCATAAATAAGAGTGTCAACTTTGACCTATATAGAACTGATAATGAATGTACTTCTGCTACTTTGGCATTTTGATTGGCTTTAATTAAACAATGAGTCTAGTGACCATCACTTAATGTATAGTGAACTTTAGTCATCATGATAGAAATAAATTAAAGATGTTTGAAGAATATTTTTATTTATATATTTCATTTTATAAATAATAAAGGTTGTTGAGCGCATGAATGTGTACTGTGTAAGCCAGTTGCGAATAAATACTTGAAGCTAACACACGTTGTTTACTTGCTATAGATGTATACATACGATAGTAGACCTTATCACCGTTGCATAACATTCATAGTGGCCTGTACCGAGCCGGATTGTGAGTGACGGTCGACCGATACGTGAACAAAAGAATTCTGGGAAGCGGCCGGCCGGCGACCTACCTGCGCCTATTCATCAAAGCTGTTTATGTGATTTAAATAAATAAGTTTTATTCAGTACAATAATATAGTGACAACACGAACTATTTGGGCTTATATTGGACTATTTACAGTGGAATTTGACTTTCATACTACTGGTTCGTGTTTGTGAACATATAAACCGTACATTGGTGTGATTTTACGTGTAAATACTGGTAAATAATCATGGCACAAGCTAGAGAACTGATTAATGAATTAGAAGACATTTTTATCCGTATTTCTAAGATTCGCGATAACATTAAGAAGTGTCCTAAGGCGAGGCTAACGAGGGGCTATTTGGAAACAAAGTTGCAGTGTCTCGAAGAGTATTGGGGGTCGTATAAAACTGTTAACGGGAGTTTATGTAAGATTGTATCAGGCGACGATCGAAAACAGTTAGAGTATTTTAGTCAAGATGTTTATGGCAGTTGTGAGGACAAATATACTGACACAAAGGCTAATATTTTAGATTCGATGAACCCCATACTGTCACAATCACCAGTAACGAAGGAAAGTTTATCACCCCATGTTAAATTGCCCAGAATTCAATTACCCACGTTTTCAGGTAGTTATGAGGATTGGCCAGCGTTTAAAGATTTATTTAAGTCACTCGTTCATGAAAACACATCACTCAGCGAAGTTCAGAAATTGCACTATCTCAAACTAAGTGTTATTAGTGAAGCCGGTATCTTACTCAAACATATCCAAGTCACAGATGCTAATTATGACAAAGCATGGCAGATGCTTACTCACAGGTATGATAATAAAAGGCTTATTGTATCCTCCATATTAAAGCGTATGTTTAATCAAAGAAAAATGCAAACCCAAACGGCACATCATATGAAATCGCTATTAGACACTACTATGGAGTGTTTGAACAATCTAAAAAACTTACAAATTAATGTTGACACCTGGGATCCCATGCTCATATTTTTATTAGTACAAAAACTTGATTCGGAGTCTCATAAGGAGTGGGAAGAGTACGTAAGTAAAACCCATGAGAATGACTTGCCTACATTTGTAACACTACAAAGGTTTCTCGAGACAAGATTTCGTACATTAGAACTAATTATACCTACTTCGTCGAAAGAGAGGTCTACTGTTCGATCATACCATGTTACCAATACATCTGAAAGAAGTTGTCCTATGTGTAAAGACAACCACGGGCTTTGTTATTGTAAGGAATTTGGAAAAATGGAACCAGCTGAACGTAGCGTGTTCGTGAAAGAAAACTCCATTTGTTTTAATTGTCTGGTCCCTGGACATGCAGTCAAAACATGTCGATTATCAACATCGTGTAGAATCTGTAAAAAACGACATCACACTCTGCTACATGAACCACGTTTGACGAGTAATATTGGTGGCTCATCACAAGACATAGAACAGCCCCACATAATGCATTCCAATGTAGAAGAGATAGAGGACATACAAGTCAACACGATGGTGACGTCACGCAACTCTACTACTGCAACAACCAGCACAACTTTATTAGCTACAGCAGTAGTAATCGTCAAAAATCAAGAAGGGTATTCCACCATACTTAGAGCATTGATTGATCCGGGATCACAAGGTTGTTTAATCACGGAAAGAGCGGTGCAGTTACTGAAGTGTACGAGATATCCAATTAAAGGAACTATACTTGGCGTGGGATCCACATCATCAAGGGTTAAGCACGTTGTTCAAGTCGAGGTATTATCAAGATGTCAAACTGAAAGCCTACAGATAAAAGCATATGTTATCTCCAAGCACTTGACGGCAAAGATACCCACGCGCACAATGTCATCACTCAGTTGGTCGCATCTAGAAGGACTCAGCCTGGCTGACTCAGAGTACCATAAGCCAGGCTCCATTGACTTGCTTCTTGGAGTCGATGAATATGCCAAGATCCTTCAGAATGACATCATCAAAGGTCCACCTGGTTCTCCGTGTGCCCAAAGGACTTCACTAGGCTGGATTTTATTTGGTAAAATTTACAACGACACAACTCCAGAGCGGTCAATTATAGTAATGCATCAGACTATAGCGATAGATGACATGCTTAAGGTTTTATGGGAACAAGATATAGATAACAAAAGAAAATTTACAGAAGAAGAAGAAACCTGTGAAAAGATATATAAAGACACACACACAAGAAACGATCATGGACGATATGTAGTGAACTTACCACTTAAAGTCGATCCTCCACGAACCTCAGAAAGGGACACCAGAAGTATAGCACTGAAAAGGTTGCTGCAATTGAAACAAAAATTAGATAAAAACAACATTTTAAAAGAGTCTTACACGAATGTTATTAACGAATATCTGGAACTAGGACATATGGAGGAAGTACGAGATGATGAGTGTGACAATTGCGCGGTATATTTACCTCATCACGCCATTGTTCGCGAAGACAAGGAGACAACAAAGGTGCGTGTTGTTTTTGATGCCTCAAGTAAAGATTGTAGTGGTGTTAGTTTGAATGATGATTTGATGTCTGGTCCATTGCTTCAAGACGACTTAAGAAGTATAGTTATGAGATGGCGTATGCATAAGATCTGCTTCACTAGTGACATTGAAAAAATGTATCGGATGATCTTAGTGGAAAAAAAACACACCGATTTCCAACGTATCTTATGGTACCAAGACGAGTTAATCAGAGAATATAGACTCCTCACCGTTACGTTTGGAACTGCGTCAGCACCCTATTTAGCCATCAAAACGCTGACACAGATCGCAGAAGATGAAGGCAGACTTTACCCTGTGGCAGCAAAAATACTAAAAGAAGACCTGTACGTTGATGACGTCATGTCCGGATTTGACTCGGTGGAAGAAGCGATTGAAGCTGCTAAGCAATTACAAGCTATTCTACAGAAAGGTGGGATGAACTTACAAAAGTGGTCATCTAACAATTTGGAATTCTTGAAATCTATCAATCCTGAACGAGTATCGACGAACGCAAAAATAGATATATCAATCGATGGTACTGTAAGGGCTCTTGGCTTATCATGGAATCTAAAAGAAGATAATTTTCACTATTCCTTGAATTTGCCACCTATTCCAAAGAACATCACTAAAAGAACGATTTTGGCAGATCTACAACGTCTTTTTGATCCATTAGGCTGGATAGCACCTGTTATTATCATGCCCAAAATATTAATCCAACGATTATGGTTGGAAGGCGTTGATTGGGATGATAAAATAGACGATCACTTAGAAAACAAATGGATAGCAATCAGAGAAGACTTAAATAATGTTGGGAAAATTAAGGTGAACCGATGGCTTACTAGTTACCAAACTGGTAAGGACAAGCTATCACTTCATGGATTTTGTGACGCATCCATGCACGCAATCGCAGCTGTTGTATATTGTCGAGTTGAGAATCCTGATGGGTACGTCACTGTAAGCATTGTAGCTGCTCGTACCAAGGTAGCACCTGTGAAGACCTTAACATTACCACGTCTAGAACTATGCGGTGCTGTGTTACTTGCCAAACTACTACATCACGTAGCCCAGGCCATGAGAATTCCATATACCCAAACATACGCCTGGACAGACTCATCAGTCGTACTGGCTTGGCTTTTTGGAGACCCGGGGAGGTGGAAGCCGTTTGTTGCAAATAGAGTAGTAGAAATACTGCAACACATAAACAATAATCGATGGCATCATGTCCGATCAGAACATAACCCGGCCGATGTTGCATCAAGAGGTTCTACGATTACTGAATTACAGAGGAACACATTATGGTGGCAAGGACCAAATTGGTTATCACAAAAATCGTTTACATTTAGCAAACCAGATAGCACGGTTACAGATCTAGAAAAAAGAAAAACTAGCAACACAATGTTTCTCACTTTAAATATCGAAGATGGAACTGAAACAGTAATTGATGTCGAAAACTTCGAATCACTTACCGAATTAAAAAATGTTGTTGCATATTGCAGAAGATTCCTCTATAGTAAAAAGTGGGCCAACAAAGATAAAACATTAACTACAGAAGAATTAGACAAGTCACTGAGAATTTTCATTAGAAAAGCACAAATTGAAGATTTTGGTGAAGATATAGAACGGATAAACAAACATAAAGCAGTAAAACAGAGAAGTAGTTTAAAATCTCTAAATCCTTACCTGGACGAAGAGAACCTACTTAGGGTAGGTGGAAGATTGCGGCATGCCAACCTCAGCTCTGAAAATAAAAATCCACTAATATTAAATAATAAAAATCCACTTACATTACTCATCGTAGCTGATGCTCATCAGAAAACGCTCCACGGAGGACTCCAGTTGATGTTATCCTACCTGCGAACTAGATACTGGATTATAAAAGCTAAGAGCGCTGTCAAAACTTATATTCATAAATGTCTAATATGTGCTAAGATTAAAGCTAAGGCTAGAACACAAATTATGGGAGACTTACCAAAGGTTCGAGTAACTCCAGCTCGTCCATTTTTGCACAGCGGCGTGGATTTTGCAGGTCCGTACAATTTATTGATGTCACGAGGAAGAGGCGTGAGGACCACAAAATCATACGTTGCAATCTTTATATGCATGTGCACAAAAGCCATTCACATCGAATTGGTTGGAGACCTCACTTCACAATCATTTGTTGCAGCATTCAGAAGGTTTGTTGCACGTAGAGGCCGGTGTTCTGACTTGTGGAGTGATCAGGGGAGGAACTTTGTTGGCGCGAATAAAGAGTTGATGGATGCGTGGACAGAGGCTTGCCTTAACTTCAGGGGGGATATAGCAAACACACTTGCACAAGATGGTACCCAGTGGCATTTCATACCACCCTATAGTCCTAATTTTGGTGGCTTGTGGGAGGCAGGTGTAAAATCAATTAAATTGCATTTAAAAAGAATATTAACTACAACCCTAACATATGAAGAACTATTGACAGTCTTGTGTCAAGTGGAAGCATGTTTGAATTCGCGCCCTTTGTGTCCATTAGATGATACTGATGTCGACAACCTAAACCCATTAACGCCGGGTCACTTTTTAATCGGCGAGCCCACGGCTGTTGTTCCTGCACCAGATTTACGAGAAGTTAATGTCAGTCATTTGGCAAGATGGCAATACTTACAAAAGCTGTTGAGTGATTTCTGGCATAAATGGAAAAATGAATATCTTACCAGACTACAGCAACGCCCTAAATGGTTAACGGAAAGACCTGAATTTAACATAGGCGATATTGTGTTAGTAAAACAAGATAACATGCCTCCTGGTAAATGGTTGATGGGACGCATAATGGGAAAACACCCAGGACTCGATGGCATTACTCGCGTATATAGTGTAAAATCTGGGACTGCTATAACTAAAAGATGTATCAGTAAATTGTGTCATTTGCCAATAGGAGCTAAACCGAATGAAATTGCAAGGGTCTAATCTGATATAATATAATCTTTCTCTTTATTTTATCTTTCTTTGTTGATTGCTTTAGAGTAATTATTTTAAGGATAGTTTTTTTCTAACTAGAAGTTGTAAGATATGGGTATAAGTGATATAATATGTGTTCTTTATTAAAAGGGTTATATCCCTTTTGGGGGGCGGTATGTTGAGCGCATGAATGTGTACTGTGTAAGCCAGTTGCGAATAAATACTTGAAGCTAACACACGTTGTTTACTTGCTATAGATGTATACATACGATAGTAGACCTTATCACCGTTGCATAACATTCAAAGGTACTTTCAATAATATGAACATAACATATTGTTGCTTAAGTGCACGAAAGTATTTTTTTGGGCAATTCATGTTATGTGTTTCAATTGATAGGGAATTGAAAAACAAATTTTGAAATGTTTGACAAATCAAACAACAATTAAAAAATATATTGTAATTTGTATGTTGAATAAACGTAACTTGAAATGGCTTTACGTTACAAAACATTTTTTTTTCCCCTCCTAAAACATTAATAATTTTATAGAGCATGGTTACGTAACAGAAGGAATATTAGAAATGTTGCCAAAAAGATCATTTCTTTCTTCCAAAAAGATCTTTCTCTCCAAGGCAGTTTCATTCATTAAATATACTCTTGTCTAAAAGTTTCCATAAAAAAGTTTTATAAAGTACAATAAAAAAACAAAAAATTGATTCTTGAGTATTGTCACATGCAGATGGTCCAAGCCCTGACAGCTCAGAATGTGAACAGCATCTGGGAACATTCCCTACTGGACACATTGGCACCAAAGCACCTTCGTAAGAAACCCCAACCGAAAGATCCTTTACAGTAAGAATTGTATTTTTATGAACTAGTTACTTATCAACAAACTTGTTTACTATCTGATTAGAGTTATCATATGCATTATGTCAGATAATGTAACCGTAATACACTATATGTTTACCTAAAGTACTTGTTTGATATGCAATATTGTGTTTACCTTGTTTGAACATGTTTTAAATGGAAATGTGCTAAATTTAAAGTCAACCTATTCACAGCCTGTTGAGCGTTGCAGTATAAGCATAATATGCAGACTGAGCTTATGTAGATTAGAGCATTTCATTCTGATTGAGTTCTTATCATCTATCTTTCACTTTCTATTACTTACCTATGCTTTGATTTATTGAGGTTACTAAAACCATTGTTAATAAATATTATTTTAGCCCTGTAAAGTCAGAGTTTATCTTGGCAAAGCACTTAAGGCTGGCATATGTGCTGAGGGCAAGGCGAGATGAGCCTCCAAGTGAGCTTGGGAGACAGCTGCACAGTGCTGTGAGGAGTTCATCTCTTGACACTGCTATGAGACTACTGGCTCAAGGAGCTGATCCGAATTATTATAATCAGGTATGGTATGAAGGTTTTTGCCTCTGGCTCCTCTTTTGATTCTTGTTGCATATCTTCTACATAAAATGAAGGTGCTCTGTTTGGTTATTATAATAACCACTTAAGAGCCATTAATTTAATTCATATATATTTTTTCATTTGACTTAGGAAATTGTGCTTGACATTTTGAGGCAAATAAAGGCAATATATTTCATCAATACTATCCTTATTCAATGACTAGCAGCGCCCTGCGGTTTCACCCGCGTAAGTCCGATCCCGTGGAAATATCGGGATAAAAAGTAGCCTATGCGTTAATCCAGGTCTCAAGCTATCTACATACCAAGTTTCATTGCAATCAGTTCAGTGGTTTTTGCGTGAAAGAGGAACAAACATCCATCCATCCAAACTTTCACATTTATAATATTATAAAGTGGAATTGAGATATTTTATTACTTTTTTATGTTGAGACAATTTATGCCAGCTAGCTAAACTTAAAAAAAATAATAAATAAAAATAAATTCTTCTAGCTAAGAAAATGGACTGAAAATTTTTAAAACACATTTATACATTTATAGGAGAAAGGCTCCATGTGTTTACACGTGGCATGTCGCGCTGGGCAACCGGCGCAGGCTGAGCTGTTGGTGGCATGGGGCGCAGATCCCACGACGCGAGACGCCGGCGGGAATACACCTGCCGAATGTGCCAGGTTTGCAATTAATCCACTCTACACACAGTAGACACAGAAAGAATCTGACGTCATTCTTGCGTTTCAAAGGCCTCTATGACCATTAGCGATATTAAATAAAAGCTAGCCAGCTATCAGGCAGGCCCACTAAAACCTGTCTAAATTTAGACCGAGTATAGAATTAATTAACTTTTTCCTTGTTTACCGAGTGCAAGAGCTGTTTGTAAATTTATGTGTGTTTAATTACTTTCGGTGTTTACGTTACATTCTAACGGAGTCAAATATTTGCCGTCATTGATGTTCTTTTGTCCAAAAGTATACCACAAGTTTTTGCTTTTCCTCTGTAGATAACAGTTTCGTCCAATGATAATATTTTTCTACCCACGTAATGAACTACTAGATCGTCATGACCTTTATGTTTTGTTGATTAATATGGACATGAATAATGAAGACAAGGTCATTTCAACACCTACGATGCAAATGTGTACAGTATGAAGTTTACATATACTGCTGCGCTCTTAAGGGTCGTAGCGTGATGTTATATAGCCTATAACTTTCCTCAATAAATACTCTATCTAATACAAAAGGATTTATTCAAATCTGACTGATAGTTTCAGAGATAAACGCATTTAATTAAACAGAATTAAAAACTTCATCTTTATTATATGTACCAGTATAGATTTGTAGACTGTCTAGAGGAGTATTTGATGGTTCATTTTCCTTATTAAGCATGCGTAGGTACATATTTTATGTATGTACTGTTGTCCTAATCTTGTAATAATATTAGATGTGTTAATATGATAGGTATTAGTTTGATAGTTTGTAAAGATGTTTGTTAAGATTTTAGTTAGACGTAGGCAGACATTTGTTTTTTTTTTTTATGGTATAGGGCAGTGGTTCCCACTTAGTTTTTCCAACGTACCACTGCAAGAAAGACCTTAAACTCGCGTATCCCTTCGCAGATAAAAAAATCTGTTGGTTTTTAATATTTCTTCTCCTTCAAATTTAAGACCTATTTCTTATCAGCGGAGCAATAAAAATGTTGAAAAGTTGTCGGTAGGGTGGCGCACTTGTGCTTTTGCACCCCGCTCCTCCCCCTCGCAGTCCCCGCAGAGTCCGTACGCCAACAGCCACTCTTCTCTATCCTCTGCGATCTTTTTGATTTCTTCATAAGTCTCGAATTTCTTCCTTCTTCTCTTCTTGTCTTGCAGCTTCACTTGTTGTGTAAATCTCCGTCTATGCATCCCTCGTCTTCTCTTTGCCTCTATTTTGCGTTCTAATATTGGTTTTTGTTGTGTTTTTAGTTGTCGGTTTTAATAGTGGCCAACCATTTTTTCCCCTTCTGTTATCTATAGTTTCCAACAACTGTCTTCCTTCATTTACTATTACTAGAACAACCGCTTTGGTCCAATCTGTCTCTTGTCTCTTTGGGTTAGCGGTCACGTTTCGCAGCCATAAAGTGCAATGCTCCATATGTACGTTTTCATGAGCCGTTTCCTTATTTTGATGTTGATTTTGACTTTGAATAGATGTTTTTGCGGTTAAAAGCTTGTTTGGCTATTGCGAGTCCTTCTATGATATCAGAAGAACAATTTGAGTCATGCGGTATTCGGCTACATGCAGTTGGTCTCTGTAATCCGTTTCAAAGTTCCCATAATTTCCTCAGTCAAGTGATTGCTGCGCGCGTACCCCTTGCTGCGATTTCGTGTACCCCTAGGGGTACACGTACCACTAATTGGGAAACACTGGTATAGGGGGCAAACGAGCAAACGGGTCACCGGATGATAAATGACTACCGCCGCCCATGAGCACCTGCAACTCAAAAGTCACAAGTGCGTTGTCGGCCTTTAAGGTGGGAGTAGGGGAAGGGGGAATAAGGGGCCAGGAAGGGAGAGAGGAAGAGGGAAGGGTTAGGGCCTCCGGTAACCTCACTCACTCGGCGAAAAGCAATGCAATGCTTCACTGCCGGTTTTCTGTGAGGCCGTGATATCACTCCGGTCGAGCCGGCCCATACGTGCCGAAGCATGGCTCTCCCATGCTGTTTAAATGAAGCCAGTCAGATAGTTCACCAGCTTTTGCCTTGGGCTTCGCTCGCTTAAAATTTATTTGTCAATCCTTCTGGATAAAAGGTAGCTTATGACGCTTTATGTACTCGTTACCTCCTGTATGGACATTTCATGACGATCAGTTCAGAGTTAAGGGTTTAAAGCGTAACAAACGAACTCCCAAGAAATTGCTTTCAGCATAAGGCTACCCTTTATACATATTCACTTGATGTATTTCTTGTAAAAACATTTTTGTTGGTGTACAATGAAAGTTATTTCTATTCCATTCTCCGTTACGCATTTAGAATATTGTTCTGGCATGTTCTAGCTTGCAACATAGTTAATGTAGGTAGTATCTATTGTTCAAAAATAGGTGAGCATTGTCATTCGTTGTCTTTAAACGTCATGGATAGGGCACTGTACGTCATTCTCGTGTATTGTGTCGTATTGATATTGGCACTGCTGATAGCTATTATGGGGGGGGAGGCCTAAACGTAAAGTACCTTAAAATATCGATGTATGAAAGAGTATTTTTAGAACTTTAAAGTTAAGTTTGTCTCTCGAAGAAATTGGCAAAAATCTTCGAGGATCGATTCCCGAGATGGACGAACTATCTACATACGAGTTTGTTTGCTAACGAAACTCTCAGAGCGCGAGTCAGACTCGCACTTGCCTGTTTTTTTAATTAATAACAGTAAAGCTTGTAAAAAAAAACATTTAACGAACTGACGATGTAATGTAATGAAAATTTTTTCTCTTTAACTTTCCCAAAAAAAAGTAGATTACAGCTTATGCCTCTTTGCCCTGTAGACAAGGCGGGCACACGGAGCTGGCAGACCGTATGACGGAACTGGTGTACGAGGCTACGGACCGCATGATCTACTTCCTGACGGGCGAGCGGCCCGACCACGCCAGCGGCCGCCACTACATAGTGCCGCGCGCTCACGACACGCACGAGATGACCGACGTCGCCAAGGCTGCGCGGGGCAAGCTGCAGTTGGTCAGTCACTCACTATTTTATACTATTGACAAACAAGTATTGTTGTCGGTCTTCCTTTGATTGAAAACTTGATCGATAGGGATCAAACATTTTTAAGTTTTTAGCTAGCTATGTTGGTCTTGTGTGGGTCAAATCCAGTAATTGAAATTTTATCCCGTTCCTGTTGACCGATTAATCTAAAGTTTGGTTAAGTTCTGATGACAATACAACTATTTAGTATCGTTGTAAATCCAAGATGGCCGCCGCCACAAAATTAGATTACGTATTTTTTACAGCCTCTCTCAATATGGATATCAAATGAAAAGGCTTGACTAGTAGAATACAGTACACCATAAAACATCCATATATTAAGTAAAAATAAAAATTAAAAGATCTAATATTTTGATAAAATAAGTACCAATTTTTTATTCTGTAACTTGAATTGGATCAAAGTTGTTCTATAGGTATCTCACGTATAAATTATTTTCCAAATAATTTTATAAAAAATTAATTGGTTGTATTTTTTTAGTTGCCAAATCATCTTTTCGAAGAGCTTGTAATGGATATCTATGACGAAATCGACCGCAGGGAGACAGAAGCAAGTAAGTGCTTAGCCTATAAAATATACCTACTCTTCTGTCAAGTTAGTATAAGTAAGTAAAACCTCTGATACTACATAACTTAAAACGAAACGAAACATTAAAGTTCTTCACTCAGATTGTCCCCATCGTCGAATACGAGGATTATTATCTAAAGTATGTATACGATTGAGGATTGTTTATCTGCTAAATGTGACTGGACTGTTGGTCTAGTAGTTTGTGACCCTGACTGCTGAGTCAGAGGTCGTGGTTTCGAGTCCCAGCCGGGACAAATAATTGTGTGATGAGCATGATCATTTGTTCTGTCTGGGTGTAATTCATCTATAACATGTATGTATTTAGAAATATATAAGTATGTTTATCAGTAGTCCGGTTAGCACAGTACAGCCTCTGCCAAGTTTAGGATCAGACGGCTATATGTGAGATGTGTGAAGTTATTATAATGTTAATTAACAATCATTTACAGTTTGAAATTTATTAATAAAAAAAAAGTCGTAATCTAGTTCAACAAAGTGTAACGTGGAGTCTATCATCTGATACTAAGCACGGTGATGGTATTGGGAGTGAGAATGAGTTTAAGACCCTTGACCTTGTTTCTTGAAGACTTCATAAAAAGTTTGCATATTTTTTTTCTGAAATGTGTATATTTTTTTTTATTAGTATGGCAGACAAGTGCCAGCGGGTTAGAACGAAGTGGGGTGGCGTTTCTGCCAGTTAACCCTGCACTGTCGGCGCCTCGGAACCAGGGCAGACAAAAACTGGCGCGTCTGTCTACTGCTGAGATGGCTACGCTGCTAAGAGATGTATTAGTTGATGCCACTAGAAGACAACATATAGCGACTTTACAGCCAAGAGGTAGGCGTATTAAACTATTTTGATAGGATAGACCTGTCTCAGTAGTGTACTAGAATGTACTCACCCCGAAGGGCCGCTGTAG
>OY982564.1:23684616-23836369 GCA_963859945.1 Euplagia quadripunctaria | reverse complement strand
TAAATTTCAAAGCTAAAAATTAAGAATTAATGAAAACTTCACCGTTTATTCGGTCGTAGGATAGATCTTTCCTCGAATTCGTTCAGGTATTTAAAATATACTAGAGATAGCCTCGCGGTCGAGTTTCGACCGTAAGTCATTAAGTTTGAATGTTACGTTGATTCCGTGCGCGAATGATCGTCCGCAGCGCCGCCGCCGCTGCCCGGCGCGCAGCCGGCGCGGCGCCTGCGCGCGTCGCAGCTGTCGGACGACGAGCCGCTCTACGACTCCGTGGCGTCCGACGAGGACTACGCTGCGCTCGCGCCCATCGATCTAGACGTGAGTTATTATATCTATATATAAATAGGCGAACACGAAACGGTTCAGTAACTTTTTCTCCTCCGATTGCTAACCGATTTTCTTTATTTTATATTTGATGTCAATAAAAAATATTGAAAAAAATTTCGACGCTTAGCTTTATCGATCGATCAATATCAATAATGTTATTAATTACTGAGTGACTCTTTAGGACGTCTAGCGGGCCAGGCCCACTCCGCACTTTAAGTAAGAAATGTACCCTACTTTGTTCGACGAATCGAGCCCGCCACGTACTAAACGTGACGGGCTCGACTTGTCGGACAAAGTCAGAGGACTGTCACACGCACCGACCGGATAGCACCTGTGCGAGCCCGGACGCTATTCGATCGTGCGCTGCACTGCATCACGTTTGTCGATTAAGAAATTTCTTAAACAAAATAAATGCAAAAACATATTGCACGGTACTCGGTTTTTTAGTTAGGCGCATTACATTATTTAAGAGCACAACCCTAACGTCATCAGAAGAGATAAGAGTTACGCGATAAAAAGAGAGGCAACTTTAGATGAATATTCTACCTTCCGTTGTAAATGTTTAACACTGTGCGACCTAAATTGCACTTTATTGTATCGTGAGTGATATAACAACGTATTAAATGAAAAATACTAATTCACAGTTATCGACGGTAGTACCACGGGCAGGCGAAACTGTGTCATCCACGTACAACCCCTCATTACCCGACTCGTTCAGCACAGACTTCCGACGAACTCAATCACCCAGCCGACTCACCCACACGCCCATACCCGAACAAAAAGACGAATTAGAAACATTAAAAAAGCAACTATACACTAAGGACTCCACCATCACCGAATTGAAGAGCCAGCTCAAAAATTTACAGACCATTGTCGAACAATTAACAAAAGAAAACAGTGTTCTAAAAACAACCAGTAGCGTTGACGACGATCAAAGTATGACGTCACAAATGTCAATGAACGACAGCACAGGTAATGTTCTAGAAGCTTCTAAAGGTCCCGAGAGAGGCAAGAGTTTAGAAACAGAACAGTTGAGTCGAGAAGAGCCCGACGCTAAGCTACCCAAGACGGCTCAGCGACCGGTCAGTATGTATGAGACTAGGGAGGGACCAAAGAATAACTGGCAGGTTACTAAACACCAGGTACTAATATTTAATTATACTAACTTATTTATACCTCCATGAGAAGTTGGGCAAGACCAAGACCAAAGATCTTCTCGACTAACCGTGTGTAGTTCCTTCTATTGAGTTAAAACAAAAAGGACTATGGATGTCAATTAAAAATTGTCATACAATTTGAATATTAAAACACTGTTAGCCCTCTTTTGGTGCAAAATCGTTCAATTTACCCATCTAATATATACAGGAATCGTGAAAATTTTAAAACAATTAAAATAGTTCTACTCATGAAAACAATATTTACTTAACAGTTTTTTAAGTGATAACTTCTTATGGGAGGGAAACCGCTTCGTTACGTAACGCGTTACGGCGCCAGTCTGTCTGGCTTCCCTTTCTCTCACGCGTACGGCAGCGGTAGGCAGGCTCCTCTTCTCTCACTCTGACCCACAGCGCTAGCCGTATTAGTTTAAGTTATCACTTCTGTCGGGCGTTCCGAGACGTACACTTTTTTTTTTGACATGGAACTATCAAAAATGTCTTTTGAATTTATGCTACTCATGGTTCTGTTTAATATAATTATTGCTGTGTTTTTTAGCAGGAACTATCAATCCGACTTTAAATGACAGTAGAAATTATTATCTTCTCTTTTCTGTAGCTTATAAAACTGAACGATTTTCACCCGAAATTGCGTCCTTTCTATCTTCTCGTGGGGGTAATTAAAATTGTTACTAAAAGTAGAGGTGTTCAGTAGTAAGGTCTAGTTTAATCCAAATAAAGTTAACCTCCATAACTATTGTAGTTGTATATTAATATAAGACCTATTTACTGTTGGTACTAAACCGTGTGTGGTTTACACAATGTAGGGACATAGGGCACCGTGACTTAGTACTTAGTCTACTACTTGAAGTTACTAATTGAGATGGCATTATTGAAGTGTCTAAATACAATGGTCCATCTATAGTTTATGAATATGATAGGTACCTATATGATCATCCCAAACATTGCCGTAAATATTAACGTAAAATAGATTAGTAGCACTTTTAACAAATTTCACAATTTTGTCATTTGCTGATTCTGAGCCCGTTTGAGTTTAAAAAAGAAGTTAAAATTTTAAAAAGAAATTTGAAATTCTTTATTTATATATTAGGTTCACTTTTCAATTCAAAGCATTTCAAATTCCCCAGCCCATCCCTTCGAATTCTCGTCCGCCTAAATAGTTACCTTTCCGCAGCTAACAACACTATCAAGCCTAGAGCGCTCCCTATCCCCGCTGTCTCTCTCCGCGGACTGCTCGGAGGAGCAGGGCGAGGGGGGGACGGCTCCTTCGGCAGAACTGGTCCAGCGGCGCGCGGAGAACGTTACGCGCGCCATTTCTGAGCTGTGGGCCGCCGCCCGGGACCAGCACCCGCGCCTGCAACAACGGGGCCTCATCATCCGCCAGGCTGTGCGGGCGCTGCTCGCCCTGTTCCCGCAGGTCTGTTGTATATATAGTGTAACAATCTCCGAGCTGTGGGCCGCCGCCCGGGACCAGCACCCGCGCCTGCAACAACGGGGCCTCATCATCCGCCAGGCTGTGCGGCTAATAATAACCTTTAATATTACCAACTAAGATCTCTCCTAGCCGAGTAAGTGAGTAAGCCTCTAAAAGCTAGCCTCAAACTATCCACAGAGCAAAAGGAATAAAAATATAAGTGTAAGTAGTTATATTTGACTCGCATCGAAATATTTATCACTCAGATGGCCTGGTGAAAGGCGATTGGTGAAGTGATGCATAAGTTAAAAAAACTATAATATTTTTAAGTCGAAGGTCATTGCCGCGGTCTTTGAGTGAGTGATCAACTTCAGCGCTGATTATTTGGTAAAAAAGAAAAAAAAATTGAGGGTAGATCAATTTCAAATTCTAAACAGACTGAATTAATCGTTAATTCAGTCTTACTGTTAGAATTTAAAATTGATTTGAGGCTAATCATTCTCACCCTGTATGAATAATAATAATAACTTCACACACTTCATACACAGCCGTCTGATCCCAAATTAGCCAGAGCCTGTACTATGGTAACCAGAAAGCTGATAACCATACTTACATAATGAAAGAAGAGAAGAAAACTCTTTTTCTCTTCTCTTTGAATGTGCGTTCGGTTATTTCTGACTTTTTTGCAATGTACTATAACCGTTCGCCACATACCATAGTACACCATAGTACGCTAAGTAAAGTTCATGCAGGGTTTTATGAGCAAATTATTATAAACAGATTGCTGACAAATCGATTTATTTACAGGTTAGCACAGATCGCGAATTAAACCTGGTGTTGGGCGAGCTTCGGACAGCTTGCGATGAAGTAACCCTAGCGTGTTCAGCGCCCTCCCCCCTTAACGAAGTGAGGGCTGCGGCCTACGACCTGGCGAAGGCCACTAAACTCCTCGTCACTCACTTCCAACCCGACTCATAGCGATCGCCTTCCTGCCACTACACCACCGTGTAGGGCCAACAAACGGGATATTTGCTATTATCGTTATAATACTTGTTATAAGTGATATGTGCCACTGTTGATATATGTGATGTTACAACAATTGAAAGAGCGAAGAAACAAACTCACAAGACAGTGCAAATTTTAAATAGAATACATTTGTCTGCAATACTTTTGTAATGCACACTAAAGTTGCGATGATACGATGACAATTTACAATAAGACCACAGTGAACGATTCGGTTATAAACACAGCATACTCTAATAATAAAGGGCAAGGTGACACTGTGTTAAAGAAGTGATACGCCTCTACGAGTGCGTTCTAGCAGAGTATATCCTGGTCTTGTCAACCGCTTTTTAGCTATAGAAATTATTATCTGATATCTTACGATTTCAAAAGGACATTTATAACTCGTAATATTTGTCTATTGACTTGATGACGATTGAATATTTAATCTATAACGAACATGATATATCTAAGCTCTAATGGTTTTGTATTTGAGGCTGATTTCGACTCAACTAACTAGTTCTCATCTATTCCTTAGAAGCAAAACTGTCGGTCGACTTTAAATCTTACAGCTTTAAACTCATTGCCAGGACGATCAAACAATCGGCCGATTAAAAATTCTTAGTGCGCGGTGGCGCTTACATTTAACGTTAGATTTGTAGTATAACTGGTTTTCGATGGGAACCAGGCAATGGAATACTATTGGTTGCTTTCTCATACGTTGCTGGTTTGGTAACTAAAACACTTTGTGAAAATATGTGAAAACTGCTAGAAAAAGCAAAGTACGGAAAGTCTAGATTCACAATTAACTTATGCTGTAATGGAATAGCTTGATTTATGTTCCAAATCGGTCAATGAATTGAAACAAAACACTCAAAATTTTATGAATTATGCGATATCTAGTTTACATTAATTAACGGTACAAACAAAAATAAAAATAAGACCAAATGCGGGTAGATGCAAAAACTTGCTCTCAAAAACCCACCCGTGACCACGATCGGTGCAATTATAAATTTTATCGAGATTATTTCCCGAATTACAAGTGTAATTTGTATAAGAGTCGCGAAAGTTCAAAAACAATTACATTAATTAAGTTTTTAAGTAGGTCACAGTTATGTGCCATTACGTTTTATGCCCAATAAAGAGAACGAGAATTATAATTAATGTAAATTGACACTGGTATGAATGGTATGCATTTGAAAAGAGCCATTCTAGTAAAGTGTTCTATGTTAAAATTAGATAAAGTTCTTTCAAACACTAAGGAAAGCTTAGAGTGTTCAACATGTTCAGATAATTGTTATATGTATAACCAATGAGAATTTAAAGAATAACTTGCTTGACGCTTTTGATGTACCTAAATATTAAGACATCGCTTATTAGTTAGACAAAATGTATGAAAATGTTATGTTCAAATATGTACAATGTATTGAATGCCAACATGAAAGTATATTTAATTTTTATCCTTAAACCCTTAAGGTCGAGTATACAATTTGTATATAACAATGGAATTATTAAATCACCGATAGGGCATGACTAGCATGCAGTTACAAAAAAACTATCCGTTTACAAGTTATGACCGTTTGAATTTCCAGGTATTTTTAACACCGTTTCTCATAAAAACAGGTGGAATTTGTAAAGTTGAATATTTTAAATCGTTTTTTCATTCCGTTACTAAGAACATACATAAAATCTACCTTCGAAAACTTTTGACATGATAACGTCTTATAAATCGATGAACGCCGGCTGCACGCACAAAAAGCATGACTCTTTTTCACGTTCCGCCTGAGCCGAGCGTGCAAGCGAGAGCGCGGAACAAGCGATAGAGAGGCACGATCGGTCACGTTATCACGTAAAATTATCGTTCATAAACCGACTTTACAGACAACCAATTTTTTTTTAAATAGTTTTTTATGGATTTTCTCAATAACTGAGTGAATAAATCCGAAGTAAAAAAATGAGTACGATTTAAAATCATTAACTTTACACATTCCAGCTGTTGTTATGAGATTTTATTTTTTATTTTTTTTATGCTGCATTCTAGAGTCCATACTCTTTTAGTGATTTAAGTAAGTGTTCCATTGTCGGATACACCCTGTATAGAGGCCTAGTTGTGTCACACTGGGTAGCAAATAAATGATGTTAGTGATTATGCATCTAAGGAAAGTATTTAAGTATCGCATTCAGTATAGAATAGCTAAGTAAGAAGTTTGTATCTTTTATTTATATGTACCTACATTGTTGTTGTAAGTAAAATGTTCGGACAAGTATAGATGCGTTCATTGTTATATAGTATTGAAGTGATTGCGTCATTATTGTAGCAGACGCAGAATTAGGGTGCGACCACACTTGCCAAAATAACACCAAAATTTAATATTCGTATTTAAAACCGGATAAGGGTATAAGGTCTATATATCATTGTGGTTTTCTATAGACCCTAATACATTTAATTATTCTGTTGCTAACTGTTGATAAAGACAAGATTATATGATACAAATATTCTCTCAGATTGCAACTTGCTAATCCATTCGATATAATTGTTTTATTTTTTGTACCGGGTATTTGTCATCGGTTTTTTTGTCTGTTTGTATACGACAATCAACTAGACAAAATGTTGGTGATCCTTCTTGATCTTAATAAAGGTATTACACGAATTGGAACACAATTTACTGTCTAAAAATATTTTACAGCGTTATTTCGGCAAGATGGTTAAACCCCTAAAGTGTTATGAAAGCGCCGCAGTCTAGTTATTTGTGTTAGAATAACGATATAAGATCATTGGATGGGTTATGCCTCTGACTCGCCTTACACGGTGTTCAAAGTTCATCACAGTTTTGCTGGTACAATAGCAGAATTTGAACATCCATTTAGCTTTATAAATCAGAATTAACCGTTATTAACCATATTGTAAGTATACTTACAATGTACTTTATGGTGCGGAATGTATTTCTAATTGTGTATTCCGTATATTTATAAGGTTTTTGATTTGATTTTGTGTTGTTGCGTTGATTTTGGACAACTTTATTATTAATTACACGTTGTTTGACGTTGTTTAGCGTTACGGGTCAGAGCACGTAATTGAATTGAAACAAAAGTAGCCTTAACCCACATTGTGATCGTTTGTGGTGAACCCAAGTGCCATGCCCGTGCGGGTACTAAACATTGTATATCGTTCACATTGGTGTAACCAAAGCTTCTCTTATGACTTGACAAACTGGACACTTTTTGTTGTGACTGTTGAAATTTAGTGCAAGGGCATAACAATTCTTACAAGATGCGCTTGCACGATGATTTATCAGTACTCACAGGAGGAACGCCACAAATTAATTAATAGTACAACAGGTGGCTGGCCTTGCAATACATTTCAATGAGTAGCAATTTTAGCAACAAATGAATGAAGTTGAATGTTCAAACACGTTCCTAGTTAAGTTATATTTATCTAAACTTCTCACCTACTGCCTAATATGTACCTAATCACTAGCGAGAGCGCTTTTTACGAGAGCTCGCAAGGAATTGCGTAGATCTATGGCCAGCAATAATTATTAGGTATATTTACACTGTACAAGGATTACGTTTGACAGTGATATGTATATTTTACAATTCAAGTGTGAAGGGTTCATGTAAGCCAGACGTACGTATGGGTTCCCAAAGCAAAATACAGTAAATGTGAAATCAACATGAAAATTTATTTTCAGTAAGCTAAGTAGAGTATGCAGTAGCCTAGGGCTTTGGGAGGCTTGGCTTACAAGCAACTCTGAATAATTATAGTATTTAGTAACGCAAGCTGGTGGCGGTAACTGGTGGCATTTTGAAGTAATTTTTTTTTATGTCTTAGGGCAACAAAAAGTGGCCAAGTTTGTCCGAGTCCTTAATTTTTATTTCACGAATGTACTATCTTTACTGTCACAAATCTGCATTTCTCAACTTACCGTGTCATTCCATTCGATGTGTTCTCTGTATATTGTAATGTTTCTAGATAATTATCGTAATGCTTCAACTTTAAACTTGTTCTGTATAACTATATCTTAATCTGTACCTATGTATTTTTTGTGATTCTATTTGCTGCGGAATATCGCATGTTTCAAGGTTTTTTTTCGACAGATCCATTTCTTATGCACTAGGAATGAATACACGTTAGATGCGGTTGTCAGAAATCACTCACTTTATTCTTAATTACGTCGAATATTGCCAGGCATCTATGCTTTGCTTGTATTTGCGTCAATAAATCAAAATCTTGTCCTGAAGTAAGTACGACTATTGAGGTCAACTAAAAGAAATTTTAATTAGTCAACAATTTTAAAGTGGGTAACGATTCTATTTTGGTCGACATGCAGGATGCATTTACGAGATCTTATTCCCTTATGAGAGTAAATAAAAAAGGATCGGGTTAGTAATCAATTAACCACAAATTTCTCAATTTTTTTAGAATATCTCTTATAGTGCTTGTCGCTTGCTATTGACATCACAACTAGACAAACAGACTTTTAGATTCTAATATTTGTGCTAATGACAAGAATTCGTGGCTAGTTGATAACCCAGTATGTTAGCACATTCCAACTAAGTTGGGGTGGGCTTTCAGTCTTAACTACGAAACGGCCGAACTTCGATATTTTACGTGAAGCGACTGCCATCAGAGGCCGAACTTCGGTATTTCACGTGAAGCGACTGCCATCAAAGGCGGAATTTCGATATTTTACCTAAAGCGACTGCCATCAGACCTCCACAACCCAAGTACTAGGCGATATCGAAGTTGTACGTCTTGTGACATGCGCATATTCCGCAGTGATACCTCCCACACGATACCTATATCGAGGTGCTTATAATGATATATTTTCCTATCCATCCCAGTAATCGCTAGTACCCAGTACACTATAAACGAATTGTGCCTAAAAGTTTATATATTCATACATTTGTTAGTAGATATACGTAGATAAGTTTATTGGTTCGTAGATTTTATATAAGCGTTTCATAATAAACTATATTACGTTGTTAGATAGGTATTTGTATAGTTAAAAGTGGAATTACTATTGTGGTTATTATGTATACGGTGTTCTCAAAATATCTGTTTAAACATCACATTCAGAATAGCCCTATAAAAAGGATAGGGTAAAGTGAGTTTAAAACGAAACTATTTAAATAACAAGTTATTGGGGACGGGTATTTTTTAAGCGCCAATTTGTGTTAAAATTAGGGTTGAAATATAAATATTTGTAGGCTTACATTTTAAATACCTTTTTATTTACATATATATATTTACAAATCCATATTATATCTTAAGATGTACTATGTTGAACCGTTAAGTAACTCCCCTCTAAAGTTGTATGGAAAAATATGGACGTGCAACCTACAACTGAAGAGTCGCAGATATTTTAAGAGCATCTTAATATAACAAAACTAGCTTTGGTATATATATAGGTATGTTTAATATACGTATGAGTATTATGTGATCACTTTATGTGCCAATGTTTATGTAAAAGACGTAGATTAGTTAGCATACGTGATGGGATCCTGTTTCTGTATTTTTATACATATATATACACACGTCCCACCTAACACTATACTTACTATACAGCTTTATGTGTAATATACTCTAATAAGCCCTCTTTGAACAGGTACCCATTTCTTTTCATGTACCTGTGACATAATAAATTGTGTTATTTACATTATTGAATATAATTGTTTTACTGTTTTAAAGGTCAGTCTGTATTAGACACTCTCTTTTTGGTCTTTAAAGTAAGCTTATTAAATTATATTTATGTATTTGTGTACATGACGCGATGACAACCAATGTATTCTATGATTTGGATAACAAAAATAAACAGAATTAAGTCGCCTTGTATAATATTATGTACCAATATATTGTCTATGTTGCAACGTTTTGAATAAATAAATGAAGGAATTCCAGTCATCTCTGTGTAGTATGTACCAATACAACGTCTTAACAGCACGATAAATCACAATAGAATATTAGGTATTTAAATTAATAAAGATTATATACAACATATAGTTGTTGTACCTGAGTTTTTTAAATGCCGACGCGTTCATAGAATTATTTTGCAATTAAATTTTTTTAATAAAAAAACATTTGCATTAAAGAATTTTGCAATGTTTTTGCCAGAGGCTAAATAGACGGGCTGCGTTTAAACTACAGGCAGGATGTCTGTCTGTCAACTTTTCCCAGAATTGCACGCTCGGGGGGCTTGAATTTAGGCTTGATGCATACAACGATATGCTATTTTCAAAACGCCTAGTATTTTTAACGCTATAATATATTAGTATCTATATATTAATACGTGAGTAGAATTCTGTGTACGCATTTTTTAAGCAAACACGCACAAACAGGATTGTTTCTTATCTGTTTATATGTAGAAGATCTGCAGAAAACTCAAATTTTAAACAATATGTGCTATAAAATTAAAAAAATATGATAAAACGGCTATGTAAACCTATAGGGGTTCAGTATATATTTTGATCTGTCAAGGTACAAAAATTGAATACATTTTATTATTATACATATTACAGTTCAAGTTATACTGGTCAAGTAAATAAAACATGATATTCAAAACGGTCGAAGTTCGACCGCCAAGCGATCTCTAGCAAGGCAAGGCTTCTAAAACGAGCAAGGCATTTTGTTAGCGTTCGTACTTAAGCATTATACTTAACATAGTTAAGTGGCTTCAGCTACAGCTTAAGATTTATATGAATTTTAAAAAGTGACAATGATCAGTGTTGCATGCAGTTTTGATATTACCTAAATAATAAAGAGGAACAGTTGCACTGCTACATAGCTCATTTTACCGTCTTGATAACGATTTTTGAAGTGAAAACTTCTTTATGCACGTTAGACACTTTTGGTATGGGAAAAAAGCACTGAACTCGCGTGACCGTCACGCTCAAGTGACAGATGTGTCAGTTATATTTTGACTTCTGACGTGCAGTCCTACGACTGACAGTTTTTTTTTAACTACCTATAAATTATTTTAGTTGGCAATTAAGAGAAATGTATGAAAACTACAAAAAACAGTTCGGCAGCCTGCGTGTAGTTCAAATACAACCCGTCTATGATATATTTAATCAATGTTATTGATGATGCGCGGCAAAGTCACACTACGAGTAATTTATTTCTATATTCTTGATTGTAAAATTGTACGGCAGTATATAAATAATGCAGTGACATTTGCCACGCGTGCGTATACGTCATCCATATTGTAGTTTAACCATGTTGAGTTATGTACTTTGATTTGCATGCATTTGCGATTAAATTCTATTCAAACTCAAGTGGGCGGACTACTTATTACTTCTATACTGAGTATTTTAAAATATCAAAGTATCTACGGAAACATGATCTCAAGTTGATTGGTATGAAATTTATTAAATTTTTAACGTTTATCATATTAAAATTAAAATTTATTATATTGATTAATTTTGAAATCACTCATTTGTTTTATTTCAAACAGCTCGCCCGGCAGACGTTTTCCTGTCAAAAATTTGTATAAAGTTTTAATTAATTAATTTTACGGTAAAAAGCACTTTCAGTTTTGCCCGAATTTCCCCATTTTCCGGGTATTTTTCCAATTTTTCTTTTCCTAAAACCTTATTCAAATTAGAAAGAATGAGTCAAATCGGTCCAGCGATTCTTAAGTGATGCTCTTGACAAAGAACAGCATTTAATTATTATTTATTTTGATGAAACTTCCAGGTTTAAAATACTAATAAAATTGAGAGAATAGTATCTAATAATAACTTGAGATACGTCACACACGGTCGCCTGATCCCGAACTAGGCAAACCCTGTACTATGGTAACCATCCGATGATAACTTCTGGTTGCGCAGTCAGGATCACTAACCACTAGACCAACAGGCAACAGGCCCGTCATTACTAGAATGTTTTATCAAATATAAGTACGTATACCTACTGTAATGACTATGACAATCACGGCTATTGCTATCAGTTGGCGGTACCGCGGAGTGTTCCTCTCTCGTGTAGAAAAAGTGCATCACGACTTACCAGATATTGAGAGAACATATTTAAAGACAGGTCTATTAAAATACTATAGGTAAGTACTGCTGTATATAGTCCCGACGTTGATTTTTTTATAAATTAACATGTATAAACGTGTATCCATCCATGGATCAGACATCGTCTCCTTATCCATGTCTAAGTCCTTATTCTAGACTGAAAACCTTGTTACATGACAGCTTCCTAAACAGTTTCTTCTTCTACTTTTATTCACCTGCTGGACTGTAGCTATTTTGGGTGCTATGTTATTAAAAAATATTTCCAATCTTGCTATGTCACGCTCGCATTCGTTGAGGAGGTGGGCGTGAGCGCCTCGCCCGCGACCTCTGCCCGCACTTCCTTTAACGTCACAAGTGCGTAATAATCAGCTGAATGTGCATTGTGTGCTGCAGCCGACCTTAACCTCAGTATAACGCATGCATCCACAACGTGTATAATACCTCGTTAATGTAATAAAAAAAACACAGACCACCCATTCGACTGTACGGGTTGCCAGCTTTTTATCTAACGAGGAATATTAAGGCCGCAAAAGTGCTTCAAGAACGCTAGCTTTCTCGTAAGGCTTTGTACTGTCACCAACGCTAGCTTTGGTGACATATTTTCATATAGGTATCTAAGTTGAGCTCGCCTGATGGTAAACGGCTAGATGAGCGGTTTAAGATATGCATTGCATAGGTACCTTAATGCTCACAGGCAGAAACACTGCACCATGATGAAAATAAATGGTGCAGTGTACGTGGTAAGCTATTTAAAAAATGTGATAAAAAGCGAACCAGTTAAGACATTTACTTTACAAGACTTACCTACCTATATTTGTAGCAAAAGCGTGCTAAAATTTTAAGTGCTTTTTCGTCGTCGTCGTTCATCCTTTTCTACCTAGTAGGTACGCTTTTTTAATCCAGAACCCCGTTCCCGATTGTCGGAAAACTGAATAATAGTCCGATGTTTCATTTTCTTATCGGCATAATAAAATATAGTGCAGATAAATAAAAAAAAAGCGAATTAAAAAATGAATGACAACACTAGATACTAAAAAATACAGTCTGCTCTTATTTCAACATAAAATTACGACATTACCAACCTACTTAACGTCCTTCAAACGAAACGACAAAGTAAAAATGCTTTATTCAAAAAATACTTTATTCCATCATAAATTTTTCACACGACCATATTAATGTTATAAAGTAATTATTACCAAAAGAACGTAACTAAGTACCTACACACATTGTTCAACACAAGTAAAAAATATGGCCTCGATTTTATTTTGTGTGTTACGTGCATAAAGAAAAACACATCATAAAAATGTTAATAGTAATTACACCAACATTATACATAATTGACAAAATTATTTTGTAAATGGTTTATAAGTATTGTTATTATTAACGTGGCCGCCTGGCTCTGTCATGTATTTTTTACAAATATTCGCTCTGCTCTCAAGGCTTATAAATAAGTAGAAACACGCTGCGTAGATATCCTAAAATGAACTAGATAAGTCAAACAATTGTAGAGTCTAAATAATAATATTAATACAAATGATAATATTTATACATTAAATAAGACCATGTTTACCCCGACTTAATAATTATAGACCTTATTGGTGCGGTTGTAGTATATTGTTACCTTAAAACCGTAATCCATTCGTTACCAAGTGAAAGATATTGATATCGTCTAGTCACGTTTCTATTGAAAGCTTTTAATTAGCACGCAGAGTGCCTACAAACATATCAACTTTATCGACTCCAATTACCCTTACCGACCTCAATATACCTACAATAAACAAAGATGTTTTTTTTTATAACTTCACTGCTGACCGCTATGATACTCATCTGATTCTAATTGATGTTGCGATCTAGGTTTTCAGTAACAATAGATTGTTATATAACGCAAGATATTTAGATTATAACACCTCAATGAAATGAAAGTAGAACTCATTAAGTAGGTACGTTTTTTTGCATTTTATTTGTACATATAAGTAATCGACCAAATGCTTGGATCGCTATAAACAGCACAGTTGTAAAGTATTTTTAATACCTACTTATAATAATACACTTAGTTGAAAATTTAATTGTTTTGTAGTAGAGTAACTATAATTCCCAGAAAAAATACGGACTTTATTTACTAATTTAGGAATACCAATAAATTAAGTATTATAGATATTTTTCGAGTAGGTAAACAAATGTAAGACTACTGACATAGGGCTACATCGATGTATCTCTTTATGGCATTTAAAATTCCTGATCTAGAGTCAGTGGCGTAAGAATATGGTGGCAGAGCGGGCAAAATGACACGGGCCCATGGCCCTAAGGGGCCCCGCCCAGACCAGAAGGCCCTAAGCACATGAGGCACCAAGAGAGAACTTGTGCCCCATCGCCCCCATCCGATGAATTAAACACGGGCCTCAGATGATATAGTTACGCCACTCTCAAGAGTCGTGTTTTTACTCCTTTTCTTCTTGCACAGAATACATAATAGTACCAGGTTAAGGTACCTAACCTTAACCTGGTACTATTATGTATTCTGTGCCTTAACATACATTATTTTAAAAACTCTAAGAAGGTAAAACCTCATCGTCTAAACTCAGTTTTTATTTGTTATTCGCTTTTAGTCAAGTATCCATGTTGATCGCTTATAGAACCCACTCTTGTTAATATGACAAAGTTCAATCTATATTCATGTGCTTAACACATTATAACGTTTGAGTACCTACTAGGTACTTAGGACATGTTCGTACGTATGTACTTAAATGTAATGCTATAAATATTTAGGTAGAGAATGTTCACGTCTTACCCAGTGGCCCGGGGCCCCCAAGCTCAGGGGGCCCCTAGGACTCTGACTTACAAACTATAAATTGAACTAGTGAAAATTTCGCCCACATTCGGAATATAAATAAACCAGATTTTTTAGAATCAGAAGTTATCAGGTTTGTACTAGAATTGTAACTAAACCACTATTTATATTAAATTGCGTACTTGATAACTTGAATATGGAGTACGACAGGGGCGTAGCTACCGCCGTATCAGCCGTATCAATGATACGGGGCCCCCGGGCTACAGGGGCCCATAACGTGTGTAAGTAAAACTTAGTAAAATGTTATCCACTATGTCACTTAACTCGTGCTTCCCGGGAAAAAAACTGTCATACTCGCCATAGAGAGTTTTCTCTTTAGAAATGACAAAAGTTAAAAAAGCAATCTCTTTTTAAGGTTCCGTACTTTAAAAGGTAAAAAAAGGAACCCTTATAAGATCACTCTCTTGTCCGTCTGTCCGTGTGTCACCACCGATTTTCTCAGGAATGGGTGGACCTAGCAAGTTGAAATTTATACCAGATACTGAGGTCTATAGCCCCTATTAGGTGTATAAAAATCAAGGTCCTGAGTCAACACGATAAAAAGATATGGGCAAATTTAGATTTTTGAACTTGTAAGTTCAAAAATTTACCTTAATTTACAACTTTTTTATTTTTCGGAATTTTCCCTTTACTTGTGCTATAAGACCTTGCTTTTAACCAAAATTGACAATTCTAGGTCAACCGGAAGTACCCTATAGGTTTTGGGTCGAAAACCAATAGGGTACTTCCCGTTTACCTGGAATCATGAAATTTGGTAAGAAGCAACGTCTGACAGCACAAGAGAAGGAAAAAATCCGAAAGTCGCTAATTTGTTGTTATAAACAAAAAGGTTTTGTGATTACAAACTTATATTTTGCGATTGGATTGTTCGCTTTGTCGTACATCGCAAGCGCAAAGTTAAGTTTGTCTTTCGAAGGGACGGGACGGAAGGGAAAAGTCTTTGAGAATTGATTCGCGAGATGGACGTATACAAGTTTGTTTGCTTACGGAACCCTCGGTGCGCGAGTCAGACTCGCACTTGTCCGGTTTTTTCCGGGTTAAGCGTGCGCCCAAAAGTTGGCAACATCCTACATCGGTTATTGCGGGATTCCCCCGTTTAAAGCATTTTTGTTTCTTTTGTGAGAAATCTTTACCCTTAATTTGGGCCCCCCAACTAATTTTGATACAGGGCCCCTCCAAGGCACGCTACGCCACTGGTCTTACCTTTATGGTGTGTATTCAATCGTAATTAAAATTGAAATTCAGACCTTCACAGTGTTTTTCTACTCTTTAATTAATTTAGGTACTTATTTTGTTAATAAATATTTATATATTTTTATGTAAATACTTAATTGCGTCACTTTCATAATACTTGCTAGTGAATTCGTAATCAGTTATATTATTTTACAGTTAAGTACCTACTATTATTACTATAAAGGTGCTCCCTCACCGAGAGCATTCACCTGTAATGTAACATTTATGATTTGATTTCAAGCATTACGTTACAATACTGCCTCCCTGACTGACGAGCATTGGCCTGTAATGTAACATTTATGATTTGAGTTGATTAGTGGATTCCACAATGTCAGATGAAGCGGTCGTTGTGCTGAGTGCGGCAATATTAATTCGAAATTGTTATTTACGCAAAAAAACTGAAGAAATCGTTTTGGTGTTATGAATTATTTCAAAACCGACGTAAGACAGGCGGTATTACAAGTTGAATCAAAATATTACAGATTGTATCATTACAGGTTGCGCACTGTAATGCTAGGTTCTCCTCCCTCACTGATGTAATGCTCGATGCTCGAATCTGTAATGTTACATTACAGGCGAATGCTCCCGGTGAGGGAGCACCTTTAAGTCAATGTGTAATCAGTAGGCGATATCTTGAATCACAGTTACTTAACTACATTGTATTCGTTAAAGAGTTCAAGTATTTATCTCCGGACGTCATTACCAGATCAGCTTCATATAGGACTATCACCGCACGTTCGCAACTCTCGGAATAATCATTGTAGGTATATACAAAAAAGCAATGAATTTAGAACCTTATTCATTTGTGTGAAATTAATTAAACAGGGACCGTAATTTTATTTTACTACAAGGTTATAAACGTAGTTAAATAAATTGTAGTCACACTTAACATTCTAAGTCTCACATGACGTAATAAGGTGCCTGTGAGGTTTCTAAGCTTTAGTTTAATGACGGTTCAAGGTTCAACCTTTTTGGTTACGCCAAGAGTACAAACGACAATTGCAGTATGTTGTGTTTTGAGTTTCTACTTTGAAGGCTACCTATTCGAATTCAAAGCATTTAGTTTTAAATTCAAGTAGGTTTCTCAATCTTCAAACATCGTAATTTTCAATCTTCAAATTCGTAATTTTCAATCTTCAAATTCGTAATGTACCTAGGACGTAAGTAAAAAAGCGGCCAACTGCGAGGCAGACTCGCACACGAGGGGTTCCGTGCCATCGTCGAACAAAATATTAAGATCCGAGCAAAAAACACGTTTCTAGTAGGGGAGCCAACTTTAATTTTTATTATGTACCTATTTGTTGTTATAGCGGCAACAGAAATACACATTCTGTGAAAATTTCAAGTGTCTACCTATTACGGATCATGAAATACAGCCCGGGCCGCTGACAGACAGAATAGGGTCCCGTTGCTTACCCTAGTTTGTACTGTCATATGTAGGTATATAATTATATGATAGCGTGTATAATCTGAATTCTCAATTTATGAATGGTAAAGATAATAGAGTTCAAAAGCTTTTCTTTGTAACAAAAAACAATCAATAACTTTTAGTGACATAATATGTAAAGAATGTTGGATTTGTCACATGCACGAATGCAAAAGCGAATATTTATCTCCAATATTCGCGAAATTGCGAGTTAATATAATTGTGAATGTTAACTTTTTAAATAAAGCGCGAGTTACCTGTTTTGAGTTTAAGTGAACGTAGAAGGAATTTAAGCGTGTTTTCCACATTTATGCTAATGTATTCTTTGAAATAAAAACTTCATTAGCGTGTCTAGAACCGTTTTACATATGAAACAAGACACGAAGGCGACGTTGGCACATTGTTTTATGTTAAAATGCTCTAATTTTCTGGAATTGTGTTAAGGAAGGCAGGCTAACAATCAACAAAAGAAATGCTCTGCACATTATGTACTGAAACAAGTAAAATACATGTTTAAACTAATAATGAAGCTGAAGTTTCTTTTAGGTAGATTTTGAAGAAAGTCTACCTATTGATTTTGTACCAGTTGTCGAGTTTTCCAAAAATTTCTTCACAGGAGGTCTAGTTATGATCCCTAGACCCCAAAACAACCGCCAGTTAAAAAGTTTATATATATATATGTATGTATGTACCTCAATTTTACCGGCACGATAGAGGTCGCAATTATGCACCGATTGCTTTCAAACTTGGACGAAAAATCAACTGGGCAAAAATGAAGGTTAAGTTCGTGAATGGGGGATATTCCCCCAAAGGGGGGGACTGAGGGGCAGATTTTCAAAAAAATTCAAAAACACGAAATCTACCTCTGCGGTCCTGCTGCGGGCCCGGATTTTTTTGGTTGAAAAGCTCTAGAACTTCCAGTCTGGTGTGAGAAGTTCTTTTTGCATTAGACAGCGCAATCATAGGAAGCTCGACCATAAACGCTGGTGAAATTGTCCATAAACGGGGAATGGCCACTTCTGTGTACTCTGTAGATAGATACTGCTATTAAGTATATAAAATCGAAAAAGGTATATTTAAGTTCTAAACTTCATAGGTTTGTAATCTTTTCATTGCATATCAATAGAAGAATTTTCAACGATACTTAGATTACTTATAATAATTGAATACGAGAAACCACTGAAAATGCCAAAAATCGTGACAACTTTTTTTGTCAAGCATGCGGCATTATCAGTTTCTGACAAATTACGTTCTTTTGACACTCTTGCGAATCCCACTTGTTATTACCAACGTAGATAAAAAGAAACAGGTTCTCTTTTTACCCCACTGCGGTGAAGCCCAAAACAAGGGTTATAAGTTTCCCTATGTGTATGTATGTCCGTCCCTATGTTATCTCATAACTACAAAACGGCTGAACTGATTTTAGTGAATGATATGTCATGAACGATAGTTTTCTTTATTGCGTGAGCATCAAGTTAAAATTAAAAAAATCAAAATGCGGATTTTTGGCGCATAATTAATAATTGTAAATAAAAAATAAAAAAATCTCGCAAACCTGTCGAGTGGAAATGAAGGATTTTAAAAAACTAAATGAACTGCCTGCATCTGTTTTTCTAGACAATTATAATCCTGGAACGTTAAAGAGTGTAATAAAGTGAATAGGTTTCGCTTGGATAGGCGTGTACCATCTTCGTCTTCACTTTCCGTCAGGTGAATTGGCAGACAAACGCCTATTCCATTACTCAATAAAAATAAGCTGCTTGCAAAAATATATACAACTTATGTTTATTGGTTAGAATTTTTAACGCAGTCGGGTTTTTAAATTCTTAATTTATAGGTACTCGTTAATTATTGTTGGTAACGAACTCAGATCATAGACTTTAATGACTACTAAAATGCTAATACTTGTTTAACATTGGCCTGCGGGCGGCGAACTTTTTTGGGAAAGTCGTCGTTCGAACAGATACAGGCCCGAGAGGCAGCACGCAGTGTGCCGTGCGCGCTCTCAGAGGAGTGCGGCCGACGGGTGATAGTCGCACCGGGTGACGGGACCCGTCTAGAGTGAGACGGGTCAATGCCTGTCGGGGGTTGCGGAAGAATGCAATAGCGATTCTCGCTCCCCTGATCATAGGTAAGTAGTGGAACACCGGGGTGGTTTTTAGTCGGTAAGAGTCCGACAGACTCCTTCGCCTCCCCAAGGCGGAGGACATCCATGTAGGATCTTCCACCTCGTCAACAAAAAAAAAAACTTCTTTAACAAAATTATGCCTAACGAAATATGTAGCACTTATCCCCTTTTTTAGATCTTTTACAAAACTAAAATAAAAATAACACAACACTAAAAGTATATCTGCATAATTTGACACTATAGATTTATATTCATATATTTTAAAGTTCATTAGATAAGCATATTAAGCTAAAATGTGTACTTGACTCGACTTTCAGGCATAATAAAAAAATCGTAAGAAACAAAAGCAACGTAACATGTGTACATCCCTAGTTTACGGGAGCCAGCTGCGGCTGCGTCACGCGCTTTTCGCGCTAGTGAGAGAATCGACAAACAACCTTATACATTGCGTCGCTAACAATATGGTGAATTTAATATTTCATCATCATAAATATCAGTGTACCATATTTGCTTATTGATTATTATGGCAAAATATAGTTTATTTATTGTAGTTACGTATAAAATAAGATGTCATCTTTCATATAATTCAATTTAAAACTGTTATTTCCGGAAACAACCATTGAAGTTCATTGAACAACGCGGCATTTCGTAGTATTCGAGAAATGACGCGGTCGCTGATTGACACTCGATTAAAGACAGAAATGAATAACAAGCTCAATTTAAGCCAGATACGGGCGCACGCGCCACGCCTACTTAACAAATCTTCCTTGATCTGTGGTAACGAAGTTCGAAATTTGAACTCCAAAACTTCGTAAAGATTTGGCAAATTAGATTTTGTATGACTATGTTAGTGCTATGACGTTAACATAAATCTATATTATTTAACTCTAGAATTGATTAGGTAGGTACTCTCACATTTTTGCTTCCGATCATACAAAGGGTAAGAAAATACCCTACAAGTTCATCTAAAAATACCTTACTGACAAACAAATTATTTCGGATGTTAGATTTAACGACGACGCACGATTTCACGAGCATTTCCATATGACGACGGCCTGGTTTCCTCCGAAGTACAAGTAGCAAATGGTGGTACATTCATAAGTGATTTCGAATCCGTAGCTCTCGCCGACGACCACGTGGAAGGCCGCACCGAACTTTTTGTCCATAGACTCTTTGACCATACGCGCAGCTAATTCATTGTTCGAGGCAAATTTTTCACAAGCCGTTACAGATAACTCCATCGCTTCTATCCTCATTTCTTCAGGCATGTCTGTGTGCTGTGGACAAATAAAAGAACTGTTATTATATAATCATAAACGTAGTAGAGGCCTTTCATCCGTTTATAAACGTTTTTAATCGAACTGGTATTTTCATTAGTGGACGCACATCTGTGTTACAAATTCTGTCCTCAATCCAGGGAAATAACTACAATTTTTTTTCATGTTTTATGAGAATGTAATAAAATAATAGATTAATATTTTCATAAAGATATCAAAATGCAACATTATAATCACATTTCAAACTAAACAAAGTTTAGTTGTGAAATAGTGTTTATTTAAGTATATTGAAATGAGAACAATTAAGGAAGGCTGGGGTAGTGCCTCCATCTACGAGATAGCTGTACTTGGGGGTTGTCTGGTCAATGGCACCGGTGTAGGCGGAGCGTCTGGCGCCCTCAGAGGTTATGGTGGTGGAGAGACAAAAGCGGATGCCGAACTGTGTCGATGGAGACGAGCGCGTTCCTCGGAACTACCCCATGGGATTTGTAATCAAAAGTGCTTGCCGAAGTTTATCGGCGGACAGATGAGTTCCGGGCGGGTAGCGGCAGTCCGGCCCCCGCACGAAGAGGTACGCGAGTGGCGTGATGCCGTCGTTGTCGTGTCAGTGGTCGTCCAGGCTGGGGGCTTAGGTGCAGTATTGCGTGTGGTTTTAGTCGGTTCGATTCCAACACACCGCCTCAGCGACAACCCCGGTGGGGTGACGGCCCGAGGGGGCTACCACACGCACAAAAAAAAATACGAAAGTGCCTCCAATTCACAGAAGACTTCAGTTATACAGCACTTATGACGTAAAGAGAGACCTCTCTTGGTTAGCAACAGCACAAACGGCATCAAGTCAAATTTAGTAATGTCTACTAAAACGAACACGCGAACAAAAACATTCCGAAAATATTTTCAACGCCTCCATAACTCACGCGGCGCAAATCCATTACTAAACTAGGCGTGTACAACTTTTCACTTTACATAACCGTATCCAAACATCAACAACTGTTGTACGAGAGAGAAGTCGATTCCGTCCACCGACCAACTGCCAAAACAAACATTGTTCAATGAAGCATCGCCGTATCGATGAGGCGAGCGCTGTCAGCCCAAGGTGTTTACTTGCCATCATCCGGTAATTTATAGCAATATTTGTCCGAGAGAGATTTGTTGGGTATCGAGCTTTTACTTGCAAAATAAATATTTAAAGAAATGAAGAAAGAACATTTACAAGTATCGGTAGATCTATCGTTTGTTTTGCTGTTGTATTTCCTAGATGCAGGAAGGCCGTTAAGATTAAGTTTTAATCGAAATAATATGAAAATAATATGTTGGGACATATTATACAGTGGTTTCTAGACCCAAAATAACCATTCTTGCTTGTGCTATGGTTTTAGAACATGGATAAATATTATAATAATATACATACATACACGCCTGTATCCCCGAAGATGTAGGCAGGAAGGCAGAGTAGGAGATTTTTAAATTTTCAATTTATTTTCCAAAACTTTTAAATATATAAATGAATATCTTAACCTACTCACAGAAACCTATCTAAAATTTATCAGTGGTAGATAAGTCTGGTCGTTAAACAACTTAAAAACTACTCGTTTACACGTCGTCAGTGCGGGATTTCTTTACATTTCTACAGCATCACAATTTTATCAATAATTTCCTACGGAAATGAGTTCAACAACATTTAATCTTTATAAACAAATATATTTCTTCTGTGCGTGAAAGATTTTAACGAAATTTTTTGTGTGTCTTCAGGTGGATTCCAGAATGGTTTAGATTTACAATTGGACCAGGTGTTATAGATCGCGCTGCGATAGGGTTACAGGAAAAATATAGGATTTCGCTAAAAGCGCTCGAGTTACGTAAATAAACTAGTAATCTAACTGATACGAATTACTTTGATATTCTTGAGAAAATTATTTCGGCCAAATGTCCGCTTCGCCACCGCTGTAGGTGTTTTTATGCTCGGAAATTTTATCTACCTGTGAAAAACCCGGTATTGCCAATGCTATTTTCTTAAATTACCCAAAAATAAAATCTCCCTTAAATTTGGAATTTGACCATTATGGTCAAATTCCAAATTTTGGGGAGAAAAAAACCTGGATAAAAAATATATTCAAAAAAATAATCTTACATTAATTAACTTTTTCCATTAAACTGCTTGACTGATTTTTTCATACTTTCTGGTTTAAATTTTAGTTGAAGGATCAAACCTTAAACAACCTCTCTGGCATTAATGCTATCACAGTGCTTAGACGATTTCTGTTTTTAAATATTTTAGAACAACGAATTTTCTTTCAACAGACGTGTTTCAGAATGACAACAGGAGCAATAAGCGTATTACTTATTTCAAATTTGGACACGTTCTTGATCTGCGCTGTTTTTAAGACGTAATAATTTGGTTCAGTAAGTTTCAGCTTCATCATCTACACGTAGATGAAGTCTAGAAGAGTCAAGCCATAGAGAAAATATAAATAGAGTAGAAAAGCTGGCTGTAGAAGCGTAACAGCATTAGAGAGAGAAAAAAGGTTGAGCAGGTCTTGCATCTCTCTCTCTCTCCTCTTCACTGATAGGCTGTCACAGTCACTGTATAATCGTGCTTGTTGGTTTTTTCTCTCTCTAACGCTGTTAGGATTTTACATACAGGCTAACATACTGCCATTCACCTCTATTTATATTATCTCTATGGGTCCAGCACAGTGTGAGCTCACCACTCATCAATACTCATCATCCAGTTTTAGTCGTATAATCCCTTTAAGTTCGCCATTTTCTGTGTAGCTTCCATTCCAATACATATTTTATCTAAAACAATAAAATGTGCTGGGTTCGTTCGCGACTTTTGTTTTTGATATTTTCCATCTCGTTTTATTTCTAACGTTAGCTGGAAAGATGGTTCTATTATCTTTGTTACGCAGAGCTACATACACAACCACACATTTGTGAATATAAAAAAACCCACATTTTGGGGAATTCCCACAAATTGGCAACGCACGAAAACTGCACCGTATCTATGATTTATTAATCATTATAACTACTGATTACAAAAACACGTAGATTTGGGTGAATTATTTATATGTATACCTACAGTATATGTAAAAAAGTCAGTAAAAGATATACTACTTCCAATTTTCTAGCATTTCTCGTTCTACAGTGGCATAAGGCTTCCGTTTTCCACAAACCATCCATTTCCATTAAACACTTTTTTATACCACTGATGTGGAAAACAAGCAGACGCAGCAGCCTTAGGAACGTCATTAGCATCATTGACGACCCGTTCCCACAACGTTTGTTAAAAGCATAGTAGGCTTTTTTTAATGGTATAGGAGGCAAACATGCAGACGGTTCACCTGATGGTAAGTGACTACCGCCGCCCATGAACACCTGCAACTCAAGAGTCACAAGTGCGTTGCCGGCTTTTAAGGTGGGAGTACGCTCTTTTCTTGAAGGTTTAAAGGTCGTGTCGGTCCGGAAATACCGCAGGCAACAATTTTTAGTGCGATCATTGCACAATTTGAGCATTTTTGGTATGATATTTCTGTTGCGATTGCACATCGTGGACTTTTTTTAATTTTTTAATGCTGTAAAATCAAAAAAAATCTGATTCATCATCTAATGATGGCGTTCAATCGTCGGTGTGGGTGGAAACCAAACACCGAATGTTCCGGTTGAGCGATATTTCCCAGCGCCATCGTCAGCGCCGCACCACTCACGGACCTTGACTCCGCCGAAATTTAATATCTCTTACCGTTTGATCGATATCTCTAAAACTTACTACATTTACAATTCAGATTAATAAGTAGGTAGTTTAATTAGCTAGCTCATTATAAGTTAGAAAGGTCGGTTCTTATCTGAGTTTATGGAAGCGCAACGAAATTTTATATGTTGTTCACAAGGGAGCTTATAGGTACTTGAAGAAATACGTAGGTACTTCTAATGAACCTAATGAACCTAATGCGAGACGCAAAACTTTTTTAAGAATGAAAAAATACTGCGGATTTTGTTCTGAAACTACCTAGTTAGACAATTGAGGAACTACAATAAATAAATAACAAAAGGAAAATCCCGGGAAAAATCGAAGTTTTTGAAAATACGCTGTGCAACTGAGAAGAATTCTAAAAAAATATTTTTGAGACAAACTCGAATACTCGCTTAGGAACTTTAGTTAGCACAATTTATCATGAATTTTTTTCAAACAGATCTAACTTAAGTATCTATATGTTCTTAAGTTTTCAATAAAATGTAATTGGAATTAAGTGTAAATATTAGATGCGCACTAATCGAGTTCACTGGAATCTATTAAGTTATTAGTAACTTATGACTTATTTACGTATGTCTTACAATGACCTTAAAACGGTGGGATGGCTTTTACGAACTAAGAACTGAATCTCTGCTAGATCAGGAACTACGTAAAAAAAGACTCACAGAATAAAACCTGAATTAGAGAGATGAACTAATGCTTACACATGGTCACAAATAATTGGGATTTAATGAAAACTAAAACCAAAGATTTACCCTAATGAGAGGATAAGTATGGACCACTTTCTCAGTGGTCCCTCCAACCGCCGCAACCTCGTCACCCATTGTCAGTAAAACTCACAAACGTTCAATTAATGAAGACACAATCACTTCACCACAAAAGTGCAATTTAATATTCGAAACGCGACACGTTCTATAGACCGTGCAGTGCAATGTCTCCCCACTGTTTACCCGTTGCCTTGGTAACCGGCAGAGGCGGGAAGATTCTGATTGATTTTTCTCAACGCAGTGCACTGTACGACCAGCCAGACTCACTGGTAACTAAACTACTAATGGTAGTAAATAATGAGCACTGTTTTGTCCTCCAAGGTTGCGCGTGGGAGCTCGACAAGTTGTAATTTTGAGAAAAAACATATTCAGGCTTTAAATAACATCATTGTCATTAAGTAGTTCCATTGAGCGTCTGTTATACTACCGAAAATGTAAGTTATTATGGTAATTACGATGACGTACCTCATTTAAATTGGTCTGACTTAAGTTAAACGTAATATTAGTACCTAGCTACTTATAAATGAGTTATTGTGTATTTTATTACCTAGCTGTTGACTATGATACCCACTTTTTTACCATACTTACTGTATTATTATTTGATTGATTTGGTTTCCGTTACTATGACTGTGTTAACACGTGATAAGTAAATACATTATTATAATCTATCTGTGTGTTAAGTTCAGCAGTTAGAAGGTGATTGTTAACACACATGTTATACAAACATGCACATTCATTATTGCATATCTATAATATTTTTAAAATATTAGGACCACGTCTAGTACATGGCGTATAAATACTTGGCATATTAATGCGTGTATACCCTTTTTTCCCCAGAGAAACTCTGAAAAATTTAACTGTATAAATCTCTTATGATTTGAAAACTGAAATGGATAATTTTTTAAATTTTATATTTAATGCTGAAAAACGCAACGTATGTACAGTTGCATAGTGTAGATATATCTACATACAGTTGAAATGCATTTAATTGCAAGCCAAAGTAAATAATATATTATATCCTTTACCATAAAATACTTTTTCAATGTCAAGTTTGTTTATTACATTATAATACACCACGCGGGAACGAACGGTAACATCAAGTACCTAAGTAATTAAATGAAATTGCGAAATCACTCCCCATTGTCCCGCTGCATCTACTTAATTGCAGAAAAAGAGGACACGGGCAGTTCGCTTCTTTGTAGACAAAATATAATATAATTAATACCTACATTACCAATAACTCATTACTTTCCAAGCGTATTTTCAAACCTAAACAGTCACCTTAAGTAACGATCTAACGACGAAGTGAACATGACGAAGACTAGCCGTCGGAACATAAGACATCCATATTATGCATGTATTAGAGGAAGGAAGGAACCAGCTTTATTTTGAACATCATGTGCACTCTCCGCAAATAATATAAAATACACCCAGTAAAGTATAGCAATGATGTTGAAGTGCCCGAAAGATCAGTTACTTATGAACAATATTACTTATTGAACTTTAATGTTTACTTAAGCTCTACACAATACAGTTTTAAAACAGCAACTAGATTCTTCAAACTAGTGCTTTTCTTCGCATAAACAAATAAATATGTTTGATATAATACCAACCATTTTCTGATAGTGCTCCTGGAATCGGATCAACCAACAATTTTCATAAAGTTTTAATAACTTACTTATCCCAATATTAAATATGTAAAAAAGTTCAATCGTACGGACACACGGGCGGAGACAGTTTTACATTTGCATTGCTAAAGTATTGCTCCCTGTAAAATGATAAGAATAGATATTAGCTATTGTCCGCGGTTTTGCTAGAGTTAAAGTTATTTTTCTATCCCTCGAGAACAGGTCATTATGTCATTTTCTGCAAAACTTCATGATGCTTGTTTGCGTAGTCAAGGCGTGAAAGCGTAGCAAACAAACATTCGCATTCATAGTACTAGTTAGAATAATAGCACTTAAATAATTTTGATACACGTGTTTGTATTGAAACGAATAAAAACAATTTAGGTGTTCATTTTCTGCTGTGCAGGTTGTGCATCGACAGAAAGTTACTTTCCCCCATGGTGTGGCAGGATTTTCTTGCTACAATTAAATATTTAGTAAAAAAAAATTGGTTGTCTGTCTGTGAAGTCGGTTTACGGGCGATAATTTTACGTGATAACGTAATAAGAAAACAGTAGAAGAGAGATAGATGCGTCACAAGCCGAACGCTTAGGCCGATAGTGCCGCTCTATCGCTTGTTCCGCGCTCTTGCTTGCACGCTCGGCTCAGGCGGAACGTCACAAAGGTTTTTTTAAAATATATTATAGGGGGCAAACGAGCAGACGGGTCATCTGATGTTAAGTGACTACCGTCGCCCATGGACACCTGTAACTCAAGAGTCACAAGTGCGTTGCCGGCCTTTGAGATGACTCATGGTTTTTCGTGCGTGCAGCCAGCGTTCATCGATTTATAAGACGTTATCACGTCAAAAACTTCGGAATTACTTAGTCAAGTACTATTTGTAAGCAAAACCCCAGATTGTTTACGGCGGATTCCAAATTAAACACGTGTAGGTACCAGCCGAAACCATAACTATCAGTGGTTTGTTACCGATTCTTGACTCTGGTTGCCTTCGTGTTGTCAGGTATGTTCTCCTTAGGTCCACGATCCACGTGCATACGTCATTCCCGTGCCGTGGTAGGGATGACAAAATGAACCGCTACGTTATATATGAACATTTACTAATGTTACCATACACTAAATCTTACTCAGAAAGCCATAGTAGAAAAATTATTTATTTCCTAGCAACATTTTTGTTTACTTCTGACAAATAAAAAAAAAGTACTCTGAATGATGTGTCAAAATCAGCTGGTTGGGACAGTGTATTTTGGTGTTTACATTTAATGATAATTTTACATTGAAAACAATCATTTGTTTCTTTTAATCTTGATATTAACATGGCATCTCGTTTTAGTGGTGCTTTGCAGTTAACAGATTTGGATGATTTTATAACTCCTTCACAGGTAAGAACATAACCTATTCTTGTAAACAATTTCATCCCAAACGATTTATAACCTATTACATTGTTGTTTACGTTTAAATTCCACTCTGTATCCTCATTTAAAGCAATTAAAGTGTTTGTATTTGAATGTAGTTATTTTACACAATTCTCTCAATATTCAATTACTCTTTTTCTAAGTACATCAAGGTCAGCGGTTTTATGCATAATGCTGACTGTTTTCTATCGACAGGAGTGTATCAAGCCTGTTAAAATAGAGAGGACAAAGACTAAAATAGGTGCAAAGATTAAAATTGGCGAGGATGGTTATTTTGATGTGTCTAATGGCAGGGAACACAAGTTGCAAAAGGTAGAAATAACACTTGCAGACTGTCTCGCCTGCAGCGGTTGTATCACATCCGCGGAGAGTGTTCTCGTCACGAAACAGAGTCAAGAGGAGTTGCTGCGGTATATTTTACGTTCTTTATTTACTTAGAACACCAAATAACCTACAAAGTAAAGTTAAATTTGTCAACAACAGGCTGCTCTGTATATACATGCTATTCAATTTATACATATTCTAGATATTTAAGAAAGTTATTAGCTAAATTATCAGCAGTAGTCTTATCTTACGCATTCTGATCACATTCCTTTGGCATGTTCCTATCCTGATGCAAAAAATGCATTTTGATTAAGAAATTCAGTGATGAATAATTCTGAACAGATTGGTAAAGACAGAAAGATTATTAATACTATTGTCGAGTAATATTCTTAAACTTTAATTCATATTATATTCAATGTACTACTACTACAATGTAGCATTAGATGTTTGTGACTTAATTAATGAAATGGCATAGTATTTTTATTGCTCGCCATAGCTGAATAGTGCTGGTAAAGTATATTGTTGGTTACATTACCCATATCATGCAACATGGTGGTATTTAAAGCACTGACTAGCCTAACTTGCACCATAGGAGTCTAGTTAGTCATCCTTTATTAAATTTTCCACAGAGTGTTCTCAGAGAGAAAGTACACAGACAACAAGGGTGTGACCAATGATGTGAGTCTCATAGTGATATCTCTGTCACCACAGCCTACACTGTCGCTGGCAGCTAGGTACAAACTTACTCCAAAAGAAGCCACTAACAAATTAGCAGGTGCTTTTGCAATTTTTAAATATTATATAAAAATAATTATATAAATAGAATCTCGTCCTTTTGAAGATGAGATGAGTCCTGAAATATGTGTAGCAAATATTGGGTAATATTTTCTATTATAGGAACAATTACTGTACTGTGTATGTATATAATTTAAAATAGATATATGGGAATATCTCAGTGTAAATAGCTGCTTGTATATTGAAAAGGGGAACAAGAAATACCCTTTTTATTTTATTCTATTACCATTAATTCAAATTGGTAGTTAGTTTATGTTATATATTTATTAAATATATTTACTAAGTTTAAAAGAAAGTTTAAATTTCACATTCCCTGGTATATAAATATAAATTCTTATGGGAATAAACATGATCACATAACAGTTACACATAATAGGCTAACAGTCAGCCTGTGACCGCAGCTAGTGCAACCTGGTTGAAACATCAGGCAATTCAAAAGTATGTAATACCTATGACTAAGATTGTGTTGTTTCCTGTACGTATACAGAATTATAGATGTATATTTATTCAGGTTACTTCAAGAGTTTGGGAGCAGACCTGGTTCTGGATATGACAATAGCTGAAGACTTCTCCCTATTAGAGGCACAGCAGGAGTTTTTACAGAGGTTCCAAAATCAACTTCATGATCCAACATCCAAAAATTTACCAATGCTTGCTAGTTCCTGTCCAGGTAACACAACATACCTTTGCCTGAACATTCAGAAAAAAATTGTAAAGTTTTTTTATCTCGAAAATACTAGATTTTACAACAGCGACGCGCGAACTCGAATGTATAAAAAAAAATTAGCACTGTTTACGTTACCGTTTTTCATCTAAATCTGAGGTGACTATGACATTATACGTAATGATCAGGGTAACATGTCGCCATACCAGAAGTAAACCCAAAATGTTGGTGCAGCGCAATTTGTTCCTGCTTCTTCATGAGATGTAGGACATTCATGTTCGCCTTAATATTGGAATTATGGAATGTGATAGAAATCTGTTTACGCCTTGTTAACCCGCCAACAATCTGTTATATGGTTATAACTGGCCTGGCCAGGCACGCGCGCTTGCCTATTATTGGCAGAACAACCGATTAATACTAAACGTGCTTCGGCGCATTATATGAGACAGTCTGACTGAAATTTTTGTTTAATGTAGTTATCATCAAGGTTGAACAGTTGTATTAAGGTATCTTGTTAAAGTCCGCCACTGTACTGTTAAATAGCTTTTCTACAAACTTGACGAGGTTTTGTTACACGCAGGTTGGGTGTGCTACGCCGAAAAAACACATGGCAACTTCATCCTCCCCTACATATCAAGCACAAAGTCTCCGCAACAGATTATGGGTTCTCTTGTGAAGCAGTACCTGTCCAAATGCAGGGAGACGAACCCCGGCGAGATATACCACGTGACCTTCATGCCATGCTATGATAAGAAGCTGGAGGCCTCCCGGGAAGACTTTTACAATGAGATGATGAAGTGTCATGATGTGGACTGTGTTATTACGTCAAGTAAGTAATGTCTTTGTTGTTTAACAATGTTTAAAGCAGTCCATTTATATTTGGGGGAATATTTAGTTGGAATATTTTTGAGTGTATCAACAGCCAACACAAGTAGGTATGTGATGACCCTTGAATTTGATGTTGTAATGACATATCTTGGCAGCTAAACTCTTCATTTCCACCTCCTGACGTAAATACTCTCTCACACACTTAGCATTCTTTCAGAGATAAACAGAACACAGAAGTCACCACAAGGTCTTAAAAATAAAGACGTGATTTCTGCAAAACTCCCTTTTTGGGTAAGGCTAACTTTAGTCCTTTTAACTTTTGCTTTAATTAATGAACGAATGGTCTCTCATCAGCGTTTTTTAGGGTTCCGTTTCTCAAAAGGAAAAAAGGAACCCCAAGGAAAATCATTTCGTTGTCCGTCTGTATGTCTGTCAAGCAAGACTCTTTTTATCAGGATCGCGTGCAGGTTTCAAGTTGAAATTAACATCAAATACTTTGGTCTGCGGTCTCTTGAAAATTTAAGAAAACTTAACGAGGGACTTACGCGGGTGAAACCGTGGGGCACAGTTAGTTTTAAAATATTAATTTGTAATATCTTCCCCCAGTCGAGCTAGAGCAAATGCTAGAGAACGACAAAAAGTCGCTGAGAGATATGCCTGGGATGGAGCTGGACTGGCCGTGGGGATCGCCGGGCGAGGGCCCGCTCCTGCGCAGGCACGCCGGCAGCGGCTCCGGGGGCTACGCCGACCACGTGTTCGCGTACGCAGCGGAACAACTGTTCGCCGAAAGTAATGCGCAGCTGACCTATAAGAATTTAAGGTAACATTGTCATCATAATTGGAACCACCGTACATACTGTGCAAAAAACCTGCACTTTGTATAAAATCGCAGGAATCCTCTAACTATGAGAGGGGTTACCTTGTAGTCCGCCAGTCCATGGGCCTAAAGTATGCAATCCGTACAGACGTTAAAAAAATATTTATGGAGACCCTAAAACCCTACGTAAGAGTTACGTAGGGTTTTAGGTTTACCGGCTTCTGACACTTTTAAACTTAATAATAATAAAGTCTATATGAATATAAAAGGAGCGCCTCCACGGCGCCAAAGCCAGCCGGGACGATCAACGAGCCATCGCGGCTCGGTGTGCGGCCTCATGCCATTCGCGTACCTCTTCGGGCGGGGGCCGACTGCCGCTTCCCGCCCGGATCTAAGTCGTCCGCCGATAAACTTAGCACTTCCATCTAAAAATCCCACTTGGAAGTCCCGTCCACGCCGCCTCTGTCGACACGGGGCGGTATCCGCGTATGGCTCTAACCGCCAAAACCCTCTGAAGGCGTCAGAGGCGTGCCCTATTCTGGGCGGTCAGAGCCTCCGCCCACACCGGTGCACCGTACAGTTCGTACAGTGCCATTGGCCTCACAATCCCCGTGTACAGCTCTCTCGTAGTGACGCTGGGCCAACCCAAGTTGGGCCATAAGTCGCCCAAGGGCGGAAAGGGCGGACGCAGCTCCAACCATCCACCTCGAACTGAGGATCAGGCAGTTAGATACGTACTTTACGTGTACTTTATCTAACTGCTGATCCATTTACTGCAGAAAGCAAAGGTACTATACCTACATCAAATTAAAATAACAAGTGCTCAATAAAACTGCTAACACATAGTTCAAATTACAAAAATAAATGTTCAATGCAGTTGTATATAGTTTTACGCAATAAAATGCTCCTTGAATGAATGGTTACAACACGCATCGCACGATGCATTGACGTACGCAACGACCCTTCAACTGTGCTACCTCCAGCACTTTATTGTTTCAATATTAGTCAATATCATACATACCTATTAAAATTGAATCTATAAATCCTAACTATTGGGTGACCTGGATTGTGTTATTAAAAACTTTTTAACAAAAAACGAAAACAACCTAAAATAATATCATAAAAAGTAAAAAAAACTAGGCTTGCAAACCAAAGTAAGTAACTGTTATTGCACTACAAAAAAAACAAATAAATGCTTTACGTAAAACAAGTTTTTTTAGTTTTATAGTTTGGTTTGACGCCCACTCCAACTCAGTCGACTTTTATGTTTGGTTGTTTTAGATAACAGTACCTATGTATGTACATTATCTTTGAATGTGTAATTCATATTTAGAATAACTGTAGGTAATTATAGTCCAAGATCGAAATCGAATCGGTCTCACTCAGTCTCATGCGCGTGGATAATGCTCTCGCGCTCCTACCCACAGAGGAATTAAAATTGAGTTTAGGGGATGATTGGCCCCTTGGATCGGTCTGTCTTCTTGTAAAAGATTTTAAAATAGTTGTCTGGCGAACATATATAAAAACGACCCCGTTCGAAAATATATATAAAAATAGAACATCAAAATTTACGTGAAGTTAAGTAATTATTGTGGGAGCTATAAAGCGTCTGTTAAGCAATACGGGCGACGGAAAGTGTCTGGGAGTATTGTCGACTTATTTTTAACGATATTATCTAAAATATACGTGAAAATCAGCTAGGAGAATATACGTGAGGTAAGTAATGTTTTTATGTACCTTCATTACCTGCTACCTGGAAATTGGCCGTCTAACCAAGCTAGCAGGTAGGCATGCGATCATAGTACATACTGACACTACAATCTGACTGACACTACGTCTGGCGGCCCTGGGATCTTGCTCTATTAGGTATGTACCTATATGCCTAATAGAAAGATGATATATAAACTTGACAAAAAAAAGTAGTACAATATTATTTCAAATTATAAATTACGATTTCACATTTGTTTGTCAACAGCCAACAATAAGCCCGTTGGAATTTTTAAGAAATATCCATTTTAACTGATTTTATAACGACACTTTGAGGTATCATTTTTTTACTTTTCATACGTCGCGTAAAAAAGGTACAAGAAAAAAATGGCGCATTTTGCAATTAAGGCTAAAAAAAGTAAATGATCGTTAATAAATTTAAAAACGAACTCGCTGAAATTTATAGCACTTTTTAATATCATCACAAGCTAGAATTAGTGATGAAGAGACATGAATCGTTACATTGGCGGGCCATCCTTGTCAATGGATTGTAATAGGAGATATTATTTGTGTAAGTTTGAAGAGCAAATAGGTTTGTATCATTACCCCTACGGGCACTGAATTTGATATTCAAAACTGATTTGAGAAAGTAACCCTGGTGAATTAATAATATAATGTAGAAATAAACTAAATCGAAATATATGCGTCGGGTTTCCAACGGTTGTACTTTAATTTTGCAGAGTCCATTTTGGTAATTTAAATATGAACGACCAGGTTTTTGACGATAATTAAGAATCATAAGGATTTTTTCTGTATACGCTCAATTTCATCTACATGAACTCAGTAATTAGGTGACCATCCTGGACTACCATAGTCCAATATGCTCCTCACTAGGGCAAAGTATAAGTATATATTTAATACCTATTGATCACGTTAATTCCCGTATAAATAACTATATAATATATTCTTTATTTATTAAATTTCCCCATTAATTAAGATCTTAATGAATGAATAGCATTAAGATTATAAATTATTATCTTGTGCGTTATCTTTGTAATCATTTATTTGGAATATATCAACTTTCCTTGTATTATAACGTACTATTATGATTCGACGTGGTCAAATCATTCAATAAATACGTCTATGAGTCTATCGTATTTAGTGCAAACATTGACCGAAAAACAACTATTGTATTCAAGTTGTTACTGTGAAACAAAATAATTCAAATCAACTATGTGTCCTGTGCCATTGCTGTATTAATTTAAATGTATCACTGTTTATCAAATACTTTGATTAAAATTACCTGGCGATTGGAAAACCAACACAGGGGCTTGTTTTTGTGAAAAAAAAAAAACGTGAATAAAACGAGTTCAAATATGAACGTGGATGATTATGGACATTACAAGTATATACCTACTGTCTTCCTTTTAAAGATGTACTGCATAATTGTATGTACATGTACTAGTCGAGAATATCGATCAATCTTTTAGTTTTTAAAACAACAAGTGTGCCAATTAATTTTTAACCAACTACAAAAAGGAGTAGGTTCGCAATGCGACTGAATATTGTTTCTTTTTTTTGTGTAGGTATGTTACGCGATATCTGCGCCATTCTTTTTTTAATTGAATTGGTTGTACTCAAGCTTGGTCCCGTTTAAATTTGAAGAAAATACTCCATGTCTAAGAAAATGAACGGATGAAGAATACAGCTTAAATAATTTAACATGACTTAGACACATTATAAGTCGGTGATACTTTTTTAATAGTTAAATATATTCAAACTATTTGATGGACACTCGTAGGTACATTTAAAGTAAGGTTGCTACCAAAAAAACCTTTGAAGAAATATAAATATCTGTCGTAGATTTTTACCATTCTTAGGGATTGTGCTATTTACATTTTTTATAGACTTAGCTGCTACACTTGTTTGTATTCAAATACAGTTTTTTTTAAGTATACTAGTAGCGTGGGTCACATGTAAGTAATAGTTCGTTCGCGTCTGTCGTGTACCGACATGAGGACCATGTCAAGGAAGTCAGGATCTGATGATGGGATCCTGATAAAATTGAGAGAAACCCTCGAAAATTGTAGGCACAAATAGAGTTACTGTTTAGTTTCCATAACCTAATCAGGTATAGGAATCAACACATCATGAAGCTGAGTTGATGATGGAAACCAAACTTTTCCTAAATAATTAGAAGTTAGATATAAAAACTGTGGTTATAGTGACAGAAACTACTTAATAATCTTCGAAGAAAAAACATTTAATAGGATTTTAAAGTATTTAGTATTAAATGTATTAAAATATAGTAGTTGTCAGAGTATTAAAAGATGATGCGAGCTACACAAAATGAAACCGACGAAAACAACTAAAAACCAAAAAATAAACCTTTTAAGTGTTTTGATTTTTAGGTCTATTTCGTCGGTTTAATTTTTTGTTAAAAAGTTTTTATTTGTGTGTTTCTTGTTTAACCATATTTTTAGAATAACCGTGAATATTACCAAAAGTGCCTAAAGCATGCAACCTACTGGAAATATGCAATAGCCTCAAACCGAACACTGACTTAACCTTAGCAATTATTATGTTCAGAAATCCAGACTTCCGCGAGGTGATTCTGCAGAAAGATGGTCAAGAGGTACTGCGATTTGCAATTGTGAACGGCTTCAGGAATATACAGAATTTGGTACAAAAACTGAAGCGTGGCAAGTCGCCTTACCATTACGTGGAAGTAATGGCGTGTCCCTCAGGTTTGTTGTACTTATAATATTTACTTTTAATACTGAAAATATCACTGTCGCGAATAACTTACAAAAACGTCTTTCTTTGGATACTTATCACAATGTAAAAGTCAGTTCATCATAAAAATGCGAGATTAAGGATTTACAGTCATTAGTTTGATTTTGCGCTACGCAATGTAACGCAACACGCATACTGTGCGGTACGGAATAACCTTAAGCATTCGGTGCCGTCGAAGCAGCTGATTGCATAAATGTTGTTTAATTGATTACAATGCAGTTTTTGGCCGTAAGGGGTATTTATTGTTAAGCGTCCTGCCATGACGGTGTCAGGCGTAACACTGTGTGTGTGAGTGTGACGCCTGACACCGTCACGGCAGGACACTTCACTCCTTGAAAAAGGGCCCCCGTCGGGTCCGAAACTAGTCGGACATCCCCGAAATACAAACGTGAATAAAACCGTATAGTTTCTAATAAACAATATGTTAGCCGTTAGTTAAAGCATCGCAATATCCCACTCAAGGGCGGACTAATGGAACATGTTCGCCCTCTTTTACATATTTGTTGTTATACTTTGTAGGATGTCTAAATGGTGGTGCCCAAGTCCGACCGGTGTCGGGAGAGAGCGGGCGCGAGCTGGCCGCTCAACTCGAGCTGATGTACTCGGAGCTCCCACTCGCGACGCCCAGCGACAACAAGCTCGTCCGCAAGCTGTACAACGAGTGGCTCCACGGCAAGGATTCCGACAAAGCGGCCGTCATGCTGCACACCAGCTACCATGCAGTGGAAAAATCTGATATAGCTCTTAATATTAAATGGTGATTTGTATGTAGATTTGTGGAGTTTACCGATAGTGGCAGCAAGTCTAGGTATGTGTTACGTTTATAACCCTGGTATTAAGCTCTAAGAAGAAAATGACTTTGTTTATTGCTGTTAAGACTAATCTTTGACTCCATCTAATGGAGGACTCCTAGTTTCTTTTGGTGGTCTCTTTTCGAAAGGTTTTAATCAGTTTATTGAAACTTTTCCCTAACTTCTTTACCCGTGATTTCCTTAATGACTACTTGAACTTATGACTACTTGAAGCTCTTTAAACGTACGTTTAAAGAGCTTCAAGTAGTCATAAGTTCAAGGTACGTTTTTTTAATTTTCACAATTGTTAAGTACTGCTTTAGTTTGTAACAAAAAATACCTATTGTTATTTATTCTTACATATACTTAATAATATTTCTATGTAGGTACACATAATCTCATAGTCTATCTTTCTTTTTAAAAAGGCGACGTAGTCTTTGTTACTTTGAGTATATATTTTTAATTTCTTTCCCTTGCCACCTGTAAGCGAATAATTTAACACTTGTAAGCAAAATTTTCACTTTTGTCGTATCTATTAATGTCTTACCCGGTAATATTCCATTTTTTTAAAGTGTTTTTTATTACTATAATAAACTATTTCTAAAAAATAATTCTGATTGACTTTTGAGCTGGGATCGAAATTTTTTTATTTTAATTATTTTTCTTTTAAATGAATTTTATAATAATCGCAATTTTTTGAAAAATGTTTCTTTAAGGGATTGGTTTATAAAACCAATTCCGAAGACTTTGAAATGTTAAGTAGTGTCTTTACAGTTGTTTTGTTAATGTTTTAAACATAAGTTATGTTGTGTTAGATGTATAAGGAATAGAGATAAGTCCTTCCAATGGAGCGCAAACTTTTGAAGATATTAGAGATATAAGACAAAATTTAATTCGGTGTGGTTTATCTTTGAGTGCCAAGCACGGGCTGCCATCAACACCTTGATGTTTTGAGTTTTAGATAACTACTTCTGAATGTTCTCAAGTTGTGCAAGGACCGAATATATCTCATAATTGTAATAGTTGTAAATATCGCGATATAATTGTAAGAACAATATAAGAACAATATAGTTTGTTTGAAAAGCGTCGTGTTTATGTGTTCACCGCTCATTTACATTTAGAACTTAGTCATTATAAATATTTAATTATTCCTTTTTAATATAAATGGATGACCTCGCGTGTCGCAATGAAATGCTGTCACTTGTGCGCAGTCACTTTTAGAATACATTTTACTTTTAATATTTTAAAGTGAAATTGTGCCCTCTGCACTAATTTATCTACTTTTTAATTATTAATTAGTTTCAACGCGGTCCAAGTATCCTTTGGCTTGATAACTATACTAAAAAATATTGTCCTAAACTCATTCAAATGTCGCCTGTCCGGCTAAGGCGTCGGACTTGCAATCAAGTGGTTGCGGGTTCGAACCCCACCCAGTGCACTACCGTCGTGAACCCACTCCTAACACAAGCGTTTAGCTTAGCTAGAGGGGTTAATAAGAATACTAGTAATGTGTGACCCACGTTACTAGTAATCTTTTTAATATAAATATAATAGTTTAAAAAAAACTAAAAAAACACGCTTTTATAGAAAATCCAACTAAAAAATAGAACCTTTTTAATCGTTAAATTATTGTATTGTCATTGGTCTTTGACATGTGTGCAAAGTTAGAATGAAATCTGGCCGTTTAAAGCGTGTAATAAAAAAAATCTGAATTTAATATATAAAAGAGGGTAGGCAGACGTAAATAATACTCACCGAGTATTTCAGATCACATGTACTAGTGGAAGCGAGTCTGCTCGTCGAACAATAGCTTGTGGGTTACCAATATTTGGTCTTGGACATAAGCACATTTTGTTCTTTTGAAAAACAAACCTCATATAGCTATAGCTAACAAGCGAATTCGAGTAGAAGGACCAACGAGATTCTCAGAAGAAGAATACTCTAGAATACTACATAGAATCAGCGAGAATGAATGAAAATTGAAAAATATACAATTATTCCTCTTGCTATTTAATAAGAAGTTGAGAACATCTCACGTTGAAATTATGGCTTCGAGTGCATCGACTCATTGCACACAATACGTAACCACCTACAGACTGAAATATTGAATTTCATCATCAGAGACATAAAATTGTGCAAGTTCACAAAAGCTTCCTGTTAAGTGAGTTATATATTGCAATATTGCAACAAAGATGTATAGTATTAGATAACTTTAAAGAAATTCCACCGCAGACATCCTTACTAATATTATAAATGCGAAAGTAACTCTGTCTGTCTGTCGCCTTTTCACGCCAAAACTACTAAATTGATTTAAATGAAATTTGGTACACAGATAGTCTAGAGCCTGAGAAAGGACATAGACTACTTTTTAATGCAAAAAAAGGGGTGTAAGGGATAGAAAGGTGGGGATGAAAAGTTGTATGGAAATATCGTCATATTTAGAGCTAGCTAAGCTAAGCTTGAAACTTATTTTTTAGGCTGTTGATTCGATATAAATAAACTATTCCACGCGGACGATGTCGCGGACACAGCTGGTAATAAATAAATGCTTCATAATTTCACGTGTACATAATATTTGTGAAGCTCTAACAACCGCTTCTAATTGCTCCACATACTCAAACCTGGTGTTATGAAAGATCGATGAGTTGCGTCACATATCGACAATGGGCTGATATCGGCGTTGTCCGGCTCTCTAACGACTTACATGAATACCGATTGTATTCGTCGTGTCGTACGGCGCGGCCGCGGACGACGAAGCTCCATCAATGCGCGTGTTGATCAAATAATGCTAGGTGTTTACAAAACAAGTGCTAGTTTCTTCCGCAACCGAGCTCAATAGGCTGTTGAGCGTTGTCGCGAGTGTGAGATGGAGGACTTCAGTGTGACCTCCAGGGTGTATTGCGTTCTGTTTTGCACGATCGTCAAGGCTGTGATCAGCACAGGTCTCGGCAAGTGTCCTGTGTACCCATCGTTCCCTAATTTTGAAACACAACGGGTGAGTATTATCATAGATGTTCATCTAAATAAACTTATTATATTGTTTTAGATATTAGATATTATAAAAATCGAAGTTATTTCTAATATTTAAAATTTTGGTCGTGCAGGATAGGGAATAATCCCAGAGTGGTGGAGTTTCAGTATTGAAAGGTTCAGGGATCATAATAGTGGAACTCCCCTTGGTCTAATCAATTATTTATTTTAATAATTATTGTAAACACAGGTTACATTTGTTGGTAATAGGCTAATGTAAGTTTTCCAGTCCAACAATTGAATTGCAATGTAAAGATTTTTTTTTTATTTAATACAAAATAAAAAGATGTTATATGTATGTATAATAAAAAAGTGTATGTGTACGCACGTAAGAAGTTATACTTTTATCTAGTTAAATAAAGTTTATTTAAATATCATAATAAATAATACATACCGTCAACTAACCTCAAATTCTACAAACGTACTCAAAGTAATATGTAAAAATCATTTTTATCATTTATAATCACAGTAAATTATCATAAATAATACATACCGTCAACTAACCTCAAATTCTACAAACGTACTCAAAGTAATATGTAAAAACCATTTTTATCATTATCGTGAAGTTAGTGGAACTTTATTTGAAAAACTAAAATGTTGACTAGCTAATTTCAGGGCGTCGATTTTCAGTGACGGTGTGCGCGCGCATCGTAAAAATAACTCATAACGCGCCAAAAGAAGTATTACTTCAAAAATATATGAGGAAATTATATAGACCAAAAATTAAGAAATAACGGTTAATGAGATAATCTTTGAAATATGTAATATGCATATACATAATTTTCTTGATTTGCACAAGATCAGCAAGATCTCGATTGGCCGCAAACAAGTAGTCCCACATGGTAAGCCCACTTCTGATTCATAATATCAGAAGAAAAAAAACTGAAAACTGCTGCCCGCGAAATGTGTGTTTGTTCTTGTTCTTTCTTCCAATCGATTGTTTATTTTCACCGTGGAATGGTCAGTGAGAATTGTTGTCGTTTTTCAAATTACTTTGTGACTACTAACTGTTACTATGTAACTACTAATTGTACACCTGCCGTCATACAACTTGAACATAAATATCATTTTATTTTTGCATTTTTCTGCTAGTGTTTCATATAGGTATATATAATATCTACTTTAATAACTTTTAAACTTTCGCGTTCCATGATATAATGACGTATTTACGGGAATTAACGCGACCACGAAAAGGTATTACATACCTCTGAATTCAATTCAATTAATTTATTTCGAGTAACTGTGGACTCATAGTAATTGTTAGTAATACATAAAAACTTAGCCTATGTTAGTATTAAGGTACATAATTAATTAATGAATTACCTGACGTTTCGACCAGGTTGCACTGGCCGTGGTCACAGGCTGACTGGCTCAGTGGTGCACGCCCTCCGTCATCGAGATCGTAAGGTAGAAGGTTCTTCATCGGGTGGATGATTTAGTATTTCCAGGTTAATTTGGCCTTACCCTCCAAGTGACCGCGAAACTGGACTTCGCTCGATATATCGACACCAAGGATTCCGTTGTTGGCTGTGGCAGTTAGGAAAGTGCTCTCAAAGCGAGGTGATACGACAAACGGTATCTTTTTGGCGATGAATGCGCAAACCTGTGCCTTCGTTGGGTTAAATTGGACTAGATTAAGTCGACCCTAATCAGAAACTCTTTCTAAGGAGGCTACGAATTCAGATACAATTTTGGATCGACTCTCAGTGACGTTTTCCCGAGAAATGTTAGATCGGCCGGTATACGAGGCATCACTTGCGCTATCATCGGCATAGCAATGAATGCTGCTAATTTGCTTTCATTTTTCATTTCATTGATATGCAGAAGAAACAGCGTGGGTCATAGCACACACCATGTGCGACACCAGCATTTACAAAGTTGAAGTCGGAGCATGCACCGTTGAAACTACCTTGATGCTCCTATCTCCGAGAAAACTGGTGATCCAGTTGCACAATTTCTCGGGAAGCCTATAGGAAGTAAGCTTCGCGAGAAGCGCTTTGTGCCAGACCCGATCGAAGGCCTTCGCTATGTCCAAACTGCTGCTGCTGTCCATCGCCTGTGCCTACCGGTGAGTCAGGTATACAAGAAGATCACCAGCTGAACCACCCTGATGGAAACCGTATTGTCGGTCATTGAGTAGCTGGTGGTCTTCTAAGTACCGAAGGAGCTGGCGGTTGATAATGGATTCCATCATCTTGGAGAACACGGTGGTTATGGTATAGGTCTATAGTTGGATGGATCCGAGCGGTCACCTTTTTTAGGGATCGGGTGCACTAAAGCTGTCTTCCATGAGTTCGGGACGACGCGACGCGACGCCTATGGGGTAGGAGAGCCGATAAGGGCGCGTTAAAACCGATGCCAACTCTGGAACACACGTCTTCAGCACGATGGGGGAGATTTCATTGGGCCCACTTGACTTATGAAAATCGAGGGAAAGAAGTGCTTTACACACTGAGCTTTGGAAGAAGCGGACCCCCGGCATACAGCTGTCGCACCGCGGTATGGTCGGCGGTACGTTTCCCCGTCATCCAAAATCAAGTTGGACGTAAAGAGTTTGCCCAAAAGGTCGGCTTTCTCCTTAGCGTCGTGGGCCAACGAATTATCTCCCATTTGCAGGGATGGAAGGGATGATCTAAAGAAATTAACCTGGACAGTTTCGGCAAGAGATTAAAATGAACGAGTTCCAGAAGGGAGACTCACCAATCTCTCACCAATTCGCCCTGGCAATGTCTATTTTGAAGGGCCTGGAGGCAAAGTTGAGCTGCTTTTTTAATGCGTTGGTCTTTATATCCCGTACTGCCGCTGCATTTGCCCAAGCCTGGTAACATTCCTGCTTTCGTCGGGACGCCAGTTTTGCAGGATCGACAAAATCAAGGCAGTACTGGACGTACTGCCGTTACTTATCTAAGTTAATAAACATTAAGATGTACTAAAAACCCTCATCCTATTCGTCTCTCGAAAGACGCATTTGCGTAGGATTTCTAGTACTTAACGAACAAAGTCGCACGTAATTTTTTTTGTTCGTTTTGTTGGTTAACTACTAGAAATCCTACGCCAATACGTCCCGCCGTGCAAGCAACGAATAGAATGAGGACCTTGAGGATACTTAAAAACCCTACTGCAGTACGTCATCGTCGAGGCGTATCGAAGTAACATTTTCGCGTGTTTATCGCCTGGAAATACAAATCCAGTTCGTCACAGCCCGCGGGGACATACTGAAGTAGCATTTCCATAAACTCGTCCGGGGGCCGTCAGATTCTCGCTAACTACCGCCGTTACCGATTAGCCTATTGCCATCAAACGGTCACCTTGGGAATTAAAGATGACAGAACTAGAAATATGTTAAAAGAAGAAGAAGAAGTAGGTGAGAAGTTACTTCTTACCTACTTTTTCTTTAACTATGGATATAATAAATAATTTGGCGGAACCCTGGTGACTTTTCCACGGAACCCTTGGGTTCCGCGGAACCCACTTTGGGAATCGCTGGAGTAGGGTGTATAATGTAGATACCAATAGGTGTGTCAAGGATTATCCCACATAAAGTTTAAATCAATACTAAAACATGTTTTACGTGCATTGAAGTCGGTAAATTATGTTTAATTTAAAATTACACTTAGTAATTATATTTTATATGTACCTACTACTTGTATTTATTACCTACTAGCAGCGCCCCGCGGTTTTACCCGCGTAAGTCCCGATCCCGTGGGAATATTGGAACAAAAAGTAGCCTACATATTAATCCAGGTCTCCAGCTATCTACATACCAAGTTTCATCGCAATCGGTTCTGTAGTTTTGGCGTGAAAGAGTAACAAACATCCATCCATCCAAACTTTCACATTTATAATATTATTGGGATAATGGGATGTCACAGTTTTGTGAGTAGATGATAGATTATTATAGTGTCATCTACTCGTCGTCCACACACAGCAAAGTGGACTTCTATAATATTAGGAGTGATATTTAATATTAGGAACTTCACGCCAACATCGAAGCAGTCCAATAACACCAACGCAACCGACTTCGTTTTGCCTGATATACATACACAATATTATCATGCCCTGTGTTCCTCGTACTCAACATCGAGCCCAGAATTATACGTGTTGCCTTTGCCTACATGACCTATCCACCATGACGTGTAGGCAGACGGCCATACCCACAACTAAGCAGGCCTCTAGATATAATATACTAGCAATCCGCTCCGGCTTCGCACGGGTAGCAGAGACATCTTCAACATTCATCAACATAATATTTCAATCAATTTACACAAAGTCTTAATAAATTATACACAAACCTTACTTATGAATCACTATGTCTATTAGTGAAAACCGCATGAAAATCCGTTCAGTAGTTTTTCAGTGTATCGCAAACAAACAGTACACGTGCCTTGAACAAAAATATTAATTCGACTTTACTGACCGTCGTAAAATTCAACACCGATGGTCATCAATCAAAAGTTGAATTTATAAAAAACTAGCAGTTCTTGCGCGGCTTCACTCGCGTGTACATATGTATTTATCTTTTCCAAAATAAAAGTAGCCTAAGTTACTCCTCATAACACCAGCTATCTGCCAGTGAAAGTCCTGTTTAAATTGGTCCACCCGTTCCGGGGATTAACGGGCACAAACAGGCTGACAGCCAGACAAAAAAATTTTAAAACTGATTTTTGATTATGTATGAGTTTAAAAAAACTATTATTTTTACATTACAGACACTTAAATTTTATTTATTTGTATTGATGTTTGACATCTTGTAAACTCGTTTCTTTTATGGATATATATATATGTACATAGATTCTGGCAGACAAAGTTACCACCAGGGGACCCGTGTGCTCATTTGTCCCTTATACAATAAAAAGTTACCAATTTAATTTTATGTCCATTTTGCTCCCGTCGAAAGTGTGTTGTGTGTGTATATATAAAACATGACACTGAAGACTTTCTTGTATAACCATATTATCTTTACTTCCTACTTAAAGTATAATCAATGTTGGTAAATTATTTACAAACAGCAATACTATTTCTGTAGTAAGTTGTAAAGTTAGTAAACAATTTTATTAATAATCCCGCGTGTCTGAACTCACCTCGCTTCTATTCAGTTACGTCACGTCAAATGACAATGCTTTTTGATTTGGCGCAAACTAAATTTAGTAAGAAGTAAGATCTGACAGCACAAGTGAAGGATAAAATCCGAAAGTCGTTAATTTGTTGTTATATCACATAAAAAAAGTTTTTGTGATTACAAACTTATATTTTGCGGTTGAATTCTTCACTTTGTCGTACATCGCAACCGCAAAGTTAAGTTTGTCTTTCGAAAAAGACGGGCAAAAGTCTTTGAGAATTGATTCCCGAGATGGACGTATACAAGTTTGTTTGCTTACGGAACCCTTGGTGCGCGAGTCAGACTCGCACTTGTCCGGTTTCTTTTTACATTTTTAAATAAATCTTTATTTGTCACAAAGTCACAACAAATTACACAGTCTCTTTTTGACAATACTTTGCTATAATACAGAAAGTACTGATACTGATTCCCGAACTAGGATGAAGCCTGCATTTTGGGAGACAGTTTTTAGTCGTGTAGGTAAGTGTCGTGTTTTTTTATTTGATAACTTAGAAGATGTAAAACACTTTACATTATCGGAATTCTTGCGTTGATTTTATACGCGGGCTTAGAGTCCATAAAAAATAATATATATTAAATTATTTGTGCATATATTAGTTTTGTTCTCGTCCAGGGCAAGAACGCCATTTGTCACGATTCTCTCATATATACAGCTCGCCGGTTACGCGTGCTCTTAACTAGGCTCTTATTCAGTATACTGCCGATCGGGTCAGTAAACTATTTAGGGGCCTACCGACTCGCCCACTCATAGCCTATGAAAGTCATAGGAGAATTATAAATTTCTTTAGTCATTCGCTCTTCACTCGTCCTTTCAACATGCCCAAACCATCGCAGAATTCCTTACTCATTTCTTGTCAGTACACCGTCTTTCATCATTCCTCACTCTGTCAGTCAATCTTACAAAACATACTTCGAAGTGAATGCATTTCCACGGCATGAATTTTACTTCTGCCATTACTGAATGTCGCTGCCATACATTAAAATTGGTGCAACACTCCTGAACCTCCAGACATCCGTATAATGACTAACTTGTCACAAAAGAGTGCAGGGCACCGTTTACTGAGTTTCCCTTTTGGACGTTTCTTTCAATGTCTTTATCATACTTTGCATCTCTTATAAACATACTTCCAAGATAAATAAATTCATTCATTTGTTCCACTTTTTCATTTCCAACCAAGCAGTCATCTTTTGTCTCTTTCGAATACCATAAACTTCGTTTTGCTTGCATTTACTTTCATACATTTCGCCTCAAGCTCATCATTTACGATCGTTATCATGTCCTCTAACTCATTCGCTGAAGATGTAAGTAAAACTTGATCATCGGCATACAAGAAGCAATTGACACGTTATTCGCCCATGTACGCAAACCGCACTTGTGCTCTTTCAGTTTAAATAAACAGCGATCTAACCACGGAGACGATACACAGCCTTGCCTGACAGTGATGCACCTTAGGGAGAGGAATGTATCCGTACTTTTATTATCTTTCTTTAAGGAAAAGAAACATTTAATTTTCCGTTTCTTTATTATAGTTAAGTACTTATGCGTTGACGACCCTATTAAATTTGTTTTCATACGGCAGTTCAAACCATTAAAGGTGGTTCACTTCTTACCACTAACGGGTTGATTAATTTTTATTTACGTTTATTTACTTAAAGAGTACCTACCTACCATGTTTATTATAAAATTGGTTAGGTATATATTGTATACTAACTGCACTGGTATAATTCTGGTGAAGGTATATAGTTTTTTTTTGTACATTCGAAGGATTTATTTATCCGACCACACCCGCTATCCCCTAAGAAGTAACTCGTTTTTTAGACGCCAAAAAAATATTGAGTAGGTACTGAAAGTAATTGCCAATTAATTCATAGATCTAGTGACGTCTAAATTTTGACGGCAACCAATCATTAAAAACAGTTATTCCGTAGCTTACACTAAGTCCAATCCATTTGTAAATGTAATTACAAGCATTTCATTAACATAATTTAATAGTTGCTTCCTTCGAGTTTCAAGTAATTAACTTGAAACTCGAAGGAAGCAACTATGCAACAATGGTCTCCAACGAGAGGCAACCGGCACCGATAGCCCAAAGTATGGAATGCGGTGTCCTCCCGACAGCCTCCGCAATGGTGGCACGCGGGCGTTGGCTCTTGGCCTGTGCGACACAGGTACCTTCCGAAGTATACATGCCCCGAAAGCACCTGCGTCAGTCGACAAGAGAGGCAGCCATGTCGCCTCTCCAGCCAGTCCTCCATGACGACGGTTTGATTTACCAACGAAATGTTTAAATTTGGTCAGATCTGATCTAAGGCTTAAATAACCGTATCTTTTGATTGCGTTGACTTAGAAGCTTGATTTTTTACAGCTTCAAGGGACCGCAGACATGTATTTGGTATTAATTTCAACTTGATGCGTCCACGGGTTCCTCAGAAAAAGGGTTTTGATAGACAGACAGACAGACGGAAATCAAAGTGATCCTATAATGATTCCTTTTTTTACTATTGAGGAACGGAACCCTAAAAAGGAAATGGTATATGAATGATATAAAATAACTTTATTAGTAAAATATAAATTTGAGGTATTTATAAAAACCTTATTTATAACAATATGTAGGTGCTGCAGTATGCTGCTGTAGTACATAATAAAATTAACACAAACATATAAATGCCTACTTACTTAGTTAAAAATTCAAATGAAATAATTCAACGTATTAGGTATACATATTTATTTATTTGTCTATAATATTGTTACAAAGTCTAACCCGCGGGCGTCATCTATTGACGAGTAGAGGAAGTCATAAAAGGTCACGATTCCCAAAAGCGAGATGCACGCCATCTTTTGACAGAAAGCGGAACAAGTAGTCTGTTTGTAGCAGTTTGTAGAATGTCCTACACTTTGATTATATACATGTATAATCCATCCTTAAAAACCTCCAGAATCTTTCCACTAAATAACTTTCCGGGTATGCATTGCGGTATGAAATGTCTTTTAGTTAGCGAACAGCGAGTAAACAAGTGCGAAGTGCAGCTGAATTTATAGTGGAAATAGTGATAATTAATTGTATTGTGTTATTTGTGAATTATTGAAATCAGTTGTCTATTTTGGTAATAAATTGGTGTAAATTTCTAATCCCGAACTTCAGCTCGTAACAATAAATACATATCTACAAATGTTCTGTGGTATTATTATTATCATTATGCATTATTTTATCTACGGCATTGCTAGTACATACCTTTAGTGATATAATTTTTGTTGGCAAGTAGTCTCGTCGACAGTGGCGTAACAATAAGGTGGTAGAGCGGGCAAAATGCCACGGGCCCCCGGCTCGAAGGGGCCCCGGGCACCTAAGGTCCTGAACACTGGAGGCACTAATTACAAAATGTATTAATGAATAGCCACGGGCCTCAAGTGGTATAGTTACGCCACTGCTCGTCGACATAGAACCATGCACCATGTTCGTGACCTCACCGTAACACTCCGTAACACTAGGTCCTAAACTTCACTTGGATGTTAAAATTGATAACATTTTCACCAAGGCCTTTCGCTTGTACGGTTTTGTTATGTGATCCTCTAACGACTACAAAAACCCTCTACTTTCCTACATCTTACTAAGAAACTTAATTCGATTTTAACTAGAGTATGCTGTCCCCTTCTGGTGTCCTTCCTACAATAAACACTTTCAGAGCATAGAAATGGTACAGGAAAATGTTTTCACTCAAGAATGCCAATTGACTGTTGACCCTCGAATCCGGGCGTAAATTACTGAAAGTAATGATGTTCCATAGAATATGCAACAATAGATATGACTGTATACTAATCTCACGTATAAACTTTGTGTAGTAGTACCTAAAACGGTGGTCATGCGAGGAGTCACAAGTACCTAAGTCATAAGTAGTTTAAGTCTGAGTCTTAGGTCATTGATTTCGTAACAAAATCATTTGTGTTGAAACGTATAGGTACGTAAAAGTTTGTGACGATGTATGGATGTTTGTTACTCTTTCACGCAAAACTACTGAACCGATTGCGATGAAACTTGATATGTAGATAGCTGGGGACCTGTATTAATACATAAACTACTTTTTATCCCGATATTCTCACGGCACCGGGACTTGTACTTACTTACTTACGAGTGAAACCGCTCGGCGCAACTAGTTAAATATAAAATTAGGAATACATACAATCAGTAATTAAAACTCACATAATTAATAACTTCACTAGACTACAATCCAATACATTAATCAAATTACTGATAATCACATATTAAAAAGTTATAATTATAATTCCATCTTACATAATTAGGTAAGTAACTCCATTTCTCTCTTTCTCCATAAACTCTCATTCCATCAATAATTACCAAAAACAATTTTCTGTCTATGTTGTTATAAAACTTTTAAATATTGCTATGGAGTTCATCTATACTATAGTAGCATTTCTTCAACGAATGTTTTTAATTTATAAATTCGTACTGTGTATGGTTTTAAATTCTATTGGCAGCTTATTATATAAATAACCTGATTGTACTCTAGGACTGTGGCGTATAACATTCAGTTTTGTATTCAAACTTAGTGACCGATAAGTCTTCCCTGCGAATACTTTCTCTGACCTGTCTTTCTTCAATAGTCTCAAATTTAGGCAAATTCTTAACCAGTTTTGCCACTCAGAATGAATTGGCATGGAACCGTTACTATTTTCTGGCTATTAAAGAGGACTCTGCAGGATTTCGTCTGTTTCAGCCAGAGCGTTGTCCTGGTGGCTCTCTTTGGTATGCCGAATGTCGAATTAATGTTATACTTATAACTATTATCCCAGAATACAATGCTATATTTGAGCTTCGACTCAACCAGTACAAAGTATACCATCCTAAGTTCTGCCAAATTGAGTTCCTCCCTCAGGGTACAAAACATGCAGAACTAATCGCTTTTATTATGGATGCTGTCTGTACCTTCCAGTTTAATAACGCGTCAATATCTACAACTTCAACCCCATTACCACACGGTTCAACATGAAGACTAGCTTTATTGTTTACCGTAGTCTTGAATAACAAATATTTTGTTTTGTTTATTTTGAGCATTAAATTGTTTGTACCGAACCAATTTTCAAAATGTTTAAAGAGGGTTTTAGCTTAAGTTTTAGATTCTAAGTTAATAATGTCATTAACAGATACTATAGCATTTGTATCATCAGCGAAAATTATAAGTTTAGTGTCTTTAACGCGTTTAGAAGAAAATCGGACCGAGGCTGTCCTCGGTCCGATCGGAGCGTTCCAAAGGGCTCTGTAGCCCTGTGGAACGCTACATGATACAGCCCCTAGCTCAGATTTGTCCAATTTTTCTTCCCCATTCGCTACCAACCGATTTCCACATACTGTTATATATTATGGAAGTAAGAACTAAACAGCTTTAAAACGTTTTCCCGTATGCCATAGTGCTCCGACTTTGACAATAGAAAATTATGATCTGATGATATGATATAGTATCGATGACACAGTACATTAGTTCTAATGTCCAAGAAGAGGAGGAAGAGGATACTACAAAGTATAGAACGAATGCCGAAGAGCGAGCACCACTCCGTCCTCTTCTAGTTATCTTTAACACACATTTTGCCGTAATTGATATTTTTGCTGAATCTCACTTAGCATTTAAAAACTATGCTATTGCTTTGCTTAGAAACCGGTCATCACAGTTACACATAAAAGCTTACCTATATATATGTATATGTGATATGTATTTAATTGTACTAAATACCTAACTCATTTTTAATTACAAATGAAGCGATAACGTCCGCATCTCGCTCCTATTTAATTTAATCCCATGTTAACTCGTGGACAATGTTGTGGGTTATATGAAACAAACTAAACATACCTATGTATATTTATTGTATGACATAAATATCATGAAACTTTTTTTGTTCCAAATAAAACGGGTGAGTCACAAAGAATGTAAGGTGGTTGCTCAGGCGACTAATATGAACAATATTTCTGGCCTGAGCAATTATCAGCTAAATAATGTTGACAAAAAAAAAAATACACCCGACTCTAGAATCCCTTCAACAATCAGAAAAGAGCTGATTCTGTTCGAACTGCTGAACAGTTTTTCTTGAATTATAGCCACGAACGTATAGAAGCTATGATGCCACAGACAAACACACGATACACACGTTAAACTTATGACATCCCCTTTTTGTGTCAGGGGTTAAAAATGAACTCACCGACACAGAAAGTACCTGCCTACTACGTGCTGATGTAAGAACTTGTTGGGAATATATAAAACTACTGTTTAGGCATGTAGATATATATTTATAAAACATCCACATATAACTCTGTTTACAGATGACAGGCACATGGTTCGAGGTGGAGCGATCATTTTATCTTGTTGAGCTGACTGCAAGCTGCACGGAGCTCACCGTGGACCTCAACGACAGAGGGTACTTTCTCCTCACAATCAACACTGCCAACAGATGGTAAACATCTTAACGGATATATTTTCTTACTTTTTTCCCAGGGCAACTTAATTTCTCGACATGTTTTCTTTCTAATGTTCTTTTCGTTTTGTAGTTCTCGAAATACAATAGGCACTTTTTTGCAATAGGGTGGGGTGGTAGTCAATGAACCAGGGGTACAGTATGAATCCCTATAGCAAACAGCAATAACGCGACGTTGCCAGTTCGTAAGGAGCTCTTTCCGGCTATAGATACCTAATCCTTTGTCTCTAGTAGCTGGCAAACTGTCTTGAACTCATGACTGTCGCCCGAGGTTGCCACGTTTTTCTATTTTAGTTATTATTATTCGTATTCATCGTCATGGACGTACCGAGAGGGAGGGGGGGGGGGGCAGGCAAGCTTGCGTAGAACTAAGGTAATTTTGAGTCAAATTTTTAATTAGCCGCCTTTTGGAACGACACAATCAAATTTTCCCTCCCCCCCTCTGAAATGACTAAAACAAATTTTGCCACCCATCCTGGGTTACAAGCTGGGTACGCCCATGTTCACCGTTTTTAGTTACTATTTATATAACTGTCTGACTTAGGTAGTAATATCTCACGCATTTTATCACCTGACCAACCTAAAATCCTGTCCGATAGCAGAGAGGAACTGTGGCTCGTTATAGGCTCGGTGATAGGAAAGTCAAAGTACTTAGTTTTTTTTTCTACTAGAGACCTGAAATTTGACAAGGATGTTGTTTATAGGTAGGACACGTCAGCAAAGAACGGATTTTACGCCAGGGCCAGATTAAGGATTGCCTTAATCCGGCCCTGGCGTAAAATCCGTAATCCTAAAGGCTTTCGGAAGTTTACATGAGTCTTCAAATAAATTGTGGGTGAAACGAAGTTCACAGGATTATCTAGTCATAATTAAAAAATGAAATGCGAGTGTACAAGTGCCAGATAGAAAATAACTTCCTGTTTACTGTTAGGACAGGTAAACATTCAACAACAAACGGACTCGGGATACCGAGCTTCAACGGTTCGTCCATCTTCCGCTACAAGGTGAACAACCGAGTGCCATACGTGATCGGACGATTGCTACCCGGAGCCGGACTCTACAATATACTGTTCACTGATTACGACCAGTTCGCAATTGTCTGGTCCTGTGCCAGTTTCAGCATCGCACATTCAGGTTTGTAACGTTCTATATTATATGTTGTACGTACGTTATATACGTACGCACGAAAAGTATGAACCTGTACAATTATATTTAGGTAGGTACTTGCCCGATCTGATTCCGATCCGAAAAAAAAACCGGACAAGTGCGTGTCTGACTCGCGCACCGAGAGTTCCGTAAGCAAACAATCTTGTATGTATGGATATAGATAGTGCGTCCATCTCGGGAATCAATTCTCGAAGACTTTTGCCAGTCCTTCTCGAAAGACAAACTTAACTTTGCGGTTGCAATGTATGACAAAGTCAACAATCCAACCGCAAAAAATAAGTTTGTAATCACAAAAATCATTTTTTTTTTGTGATATAACAATAAATTAACGACTTTCAGATTTTTTCCTTTGCTTGTGCTGTCAGACCTTGCTTCTTACCAAGTTTCATGATTCTAGGTCAACGGGAACTACCATATAGGTTTTCGACTTAAAACCTATAGGGAACTTCCGGTTGACCTAGAATTGTCAATTTTGGTTAAAGTAAGGTCTTACAGCACAAATAAAGGGAAAATTCCGAAAAATAAAAAAGTTGAAAATTAAAGTAAATTTTGGTACTTACAAGTTTACGCGAAAATCTAAATTTGCACATATCATTTAGCGTGTTGACTCTGGACCTTGATTTTTATACACTTGATAGGGACTATAGACCTCAGTATCTGGTATAAATTTCAACTTGCTAGGTCTACCCGTTCCTGAGAAAATCGGTGGTGACACACAGACAGACGGACAAGAGAGTGATCTTATAAGGGTTCCTTTTTTTACCTTTTGAGGTACGGAACCCTAAAAAGACGTCAGGAGACTAGAAATGTTTCGTAGCAATTCTATAGTATAAACCCCACCTCGTGAATGAAACGAACGAAATTTAAGGAACATAGGTCATTATTTTTAACCAACTTAAAAAAAAGAGGAGGTTCTATATGAAGGAATAGTGAAAATCGTGAAAAAAACAACAATGGTTAAATAAAATCCTACAACTACTTTATTCATTCTCTTAGCGTTAACTATTTTCAGATCACATCTGGGTATTAGGCCGACGGCGAGAGATCGACGCGGCGGTACGTGCACAGATCTACGCCATCATGGAGGAGCTGCACCTCGACCCAGACCGCCTCATCATCTCTAAGAATTCCAACTGCACAAGAGATCACAGCAATACTATCAAATAATAAAAATAGAATAGACACGATTTATTTTTTACATATGAAAGCCAATTGTGATATGTATCACTGCTAATTTAAGCTTTGAGGCAATCTAAGATAATATAAAGAATGCATGCCTAGAATAACGCAACCAATTTATTTATTATTCCTAAATTTTCCCAAAAGACGCCTAGGATGTAGGCATCAACACAGTCTCTGAAATTTAGAGACTTAGTATGTACATCCTCCATTCATGCAGTTCATTCGGTTCAGAGTCTAAACGCTTAATAATGGAGAGACAGCGCTTTGTACGTCACGTCATGCTGCGCTTTATCAGGCCAGGCTCACTCCGCATTGTGCACTTACAAGTACGTGGCGGCGTAGACGGGTCGGACTAAAGCTCATCACATCGCACACTATACCGTCACGGTAAGGGCACGGCTCCACCCCAGCAATTCAGTTGTCATTGTCAGTGTTGGATAGCCCATTTATCGAGGAAGGCTATATAACATCACGCTACGACCAATAGAAGCGGAGCAGTGGCCATATACGCAGGTGAAACTGCGGGGATCGCCTAGTATTAAATACGATAACAAGTTAAAGTAAAAAAAGTACTAAGTGTTATTTATTCTGTAGGACAGTACACTAGCGCAGCGGTATAAACATTCAATATGTCTGTCTGTCACAGGAATGTGATTTATAGATAGGTATAATAATAATAATTTCTACATACTTTAGTATCCTCAGTTACACCGAAGCTCCTTAATTCAGCCCAAAACAAGATGTTTATTACTCAGTCACACACTTTAATGAAGTTGCGCACAGTCAAAACGAGACTTTATTAATGTTAGCCTGAATACAGCCTGGCTTGGGCCTTCGATTTGCGTTCCATTGTCCACTTTTTGTTTCCGTCACCAAATCAGCATTGTATTACAATAACTAGGTAGGTACTTTATTTAGGTGGAACATGGAAGGCATAAATAAGTACATAACTTTGAATTGGTTGAGCGGGGCGGGTGTATTTTAAAATACAATGAACGAAAAATCAATGTCAATCGACTGGCCTGTTGGCCTAGTGGTTAGTGTCCCTGACTGCTATGCCATAGGTTTGATTCCCACCAGAGTCTGGGTGTTCTTTGTGTCCGTTGTTTATATGTTTGTAAAGTTCCCAGCGACACAGGAGTAATTCCGAATGCGGGAGTAGTCTTTCAAAAAAAAAAAATCGAAATGTAATTTTTTTGTACCAATTGGGTATTTACTCATACTTGGTACAAAGAATAGGGCTCTTTGGTTAACATACAAATTGGGGCACTTACAGTGTCTAGTTTAATATTTAGTACCTGGGAGCCCGAGCTTTACTCGGTAGCTTTTCGTAAAATCGTATCTTTTTTTGTAAAATTACATTTTTACCGGAAATACAACTATTTAGTGGAACTTAAAATGCAAAACTGTATCTGTATACAAAATTTCATCAAAATCAATGGAGACGTTTCCTTGATTCAGAATATATACATATCGCTTGTTTGCGAGAATAACGACATAACTAAAAATTATTGATTGTAGAGAATGGCAATGTTTTTTGATTTCCGCTAGAGTATTTTGTTCTAAATATATAATGAATTTGTCGCTTTATAACGAATGTTAGCACGAATTCGGAGTTGCATCTTTGTTCACCATAAAATATCAAAGATATATGATCGTTTGGCATACTTAGTTCATTTCGACTAAATTTTGAATTATGTCGATATTCTCGCAAACGAGCGATATGTTTCACACATGAATGTATGATACTTCTACTGTAACTATGGTGTACGAATAAAATGTTATCTATCTATCTATATATATCGTTTAAAGGTATTAGATAGATAGATATATGGTCTGGGCTACGAAAATAAGAACACAAAATCAATAGTCACACTTTCTATTTTTCTGGAAAAATATCTTATATTTACAGTAAAGTTTAATACAGTAAAAATCTTATGAGAAGTTCAATAACTATTCAATATAAATAATAATCACTCACAAGAAATTTATCACCATTAACCGATATTTAAATTGTTTGAGTAGTCCCTGTTCAGAGAAAACACTTCCGAAGTACAATACAGGTAAATAAATAAATTTTAGAAATACTTTTTCAAAAAAATACAATATTATTTAAGAATTTAATTTTCATGTTTGGAACAGGGCCCGTTTTGTGATGACAAGTATGTATTTAAAATTACAACAGAAATAAAATTGTGCTTAGAAACCTAAAAGTAATTGCGTTCAGAATGTAAAATTTATTAAATAAATAACAAATTGTAAAGTGATGCAAGTTGTAATAACATTATAAACTATGAATTTGGCGGAGTTTATACGTTATATAGATTCGAACAATTTGGTTATTATATTTGGCATAGTATTGCAACGGCGTAACATTTATTCGCAAAAGTTGTTTATTTGACTACAAAAGTACGTACGAAAAAACAATGCTCCTTCTACATGCAACAATAACATTGACAAGGTTTAATATGAAAAAGCTTCCGGGAATTCTCTCGCAACTGTTACTTACGTACAAATAGATATTTTCTTTTTTTACATAACGTCCTACCGAATATTTGCATTATTTTTGTTTTTCTATGTATATGAGTATGTATTTAGAAAAGAAAACTATGTAAGTTAGTTTATCCATGTACCCTTAGATCAAATATACCATTGATACAATGTCTCTTACGAAAATTGCGTCTATTCGGGGAACTATTGAGTGCCACTATTTGACGCAATCGCGTCAAATAGTGGCACTTAATAGTTCCCCATTATTTTACGTACATGCATTTAATTTGCCATCGTAATAATAAACCAGACCATACAATGAATGTTTCTGTTAATATATATGTTGTAATCGTTTGATACAAAAACTGCAATGTAGGCGTGGTACGGATTCCACACGCACGCTCGCGAGAGTGAAAAGGCTAGAGCAGGGTGGACTAGGCTAGGATATATGGGTAGCTGTGCACCTGTGCATATTTAAAAACTTTACTAACTTTTTAAATTATCGTTTGTTACAGTACCATTATAATACTTTAAAAAAATTAAGCTATGATAAAATTATTATTCTTATCGAAAGCACGATATTTCAGGCCTTTTTCGCAATTCTAAAGCATAGTTTTAGCATTTTTCGATTACACCTAAAACGGCACACAGTTAGCGCGGGCGTACAACTGCATTAAGACAGTTTAGTTGGTGCCAGTTTTTGAGCACTGGTCAAACATCTAATGGTATATGTGATCGAAGCGTGTACCCGTACAAACCGTACGTGTAGAACCCAAGTACAAACTCTGCCATATATGTTGTTAATATAAAATAATAATTATATTGTAAATACAATAATTTAGTTGGTAACTATGTTTTTGAGCCGTTTGGGGTCGAAACGCTTGGGTCATGGGGTCCGAGTGCTCGTTCCGTTTATAAGGAATTAGCTAAGTGACTGGTCGACACTTCTCGTGACCAGAAGGCGGGCCTTTTTCTTGCACAGAGAATTAGCATTGCCATTCAACGTGGCAATGCTGCCAGCCTTCTGGGAACACTGCCAGTAGGCGACGATGTGGAGGAATTTTATGACGCATGCATGTTAATAGCCCGTATTGATTTCTTTTTTTATTAGTGTTAATATTATTTATTATTATTGCATACTTTTTTAGTCAAATCGGCAAAATTTGTGAATTTCCTTATTATGAAAACTGCTATAAATAAGTATGCGATTTTTGTTAGAAAAATAAGTTATTCAGATAGATTAAGTGCCTTCTCTACTGCCTTAAGTTCCTTCTGCAATAGTTACTTACAGCTAACAATTGGTACATTTCTACAGATTCATAAAAATGTTTACAAAAACCATTCTCATTTTCTTGTGTAATTTATCTGCTACCTACAGTAGAATACTTTTTTCCTACAATAATCGTATACTTATATAAACAAGATAAGTTTTATTACATTACAGAATATATTCACGCACACACCAGTGGTCAACTCGCGTGACAATAGATTACAGTCCTAGTTTCTTGCATACATTACAAAAGTATTATATTCTTCTAACTAGGCTTCTTCCTAAAATAATGAGGAGGTATCGAATTAAAACAAAAATTATTCTGAAATATAATACCGACATTATGACAAATAATACTCATTTATTACCATTAAATTGAGGAAAGTAAAATGCTGATATGGAAATGTGATTCGTTGTAATTTTTAAGTTGGAAAAGTCAACTCTCAAGATGGGATGAGAATCTGTGACAGCGAGTTACGTGGCGTTAATCAGAAAACCATCCTGGTAAATTGGAATTCACGTAAATGTCTAAAGAGCTAGAAATTGCAAGAAAAAATATACACAATTTGAAGTTCATTTGTAATAATTTCTTTTCATATGAATTAATGATTAATTGAATCTGTCAATAGTCTAAGTAAACTTTTGCGCAAGTTAAAGCAGTTGCGAGAATGAGTCCTGCAGGCCTATTGCTATTACTCAGTGCTATATTTTATAAACATCACTAAGAGTTTGAAATTCACTATTAAGATTGGATGGCTTATATTATTTTTACAGTCTTAAACATAATATTGCAGCAACGACCGTCGAATCAGGAATTTATGTGTCGCTTTTGTAGTTTACATGTTGTATACATAACAAGAGTAAAATAAATTAAAAAAAAACAATAACATGCTGCAACCTTCAACAAGATTTGTGCAAAATAAAAATAAAGTGCAGTACAAAACAAATAAATAAATTTAAACAATTTTTTTAAGTACTGTAACGGATGGTTAATTTTTCAGACAATCAATACATCAGCAATGTGTCGACGCCAGCGGACTCTTGCGTAAAAACATACCCCACGCGCTTGCATTATACATAGTGTATAAAGCGAAATGCTGTTTATCCACATGCTCAGGTCTAAATTCAAAGTAAAAATTAGAGCACTCATGAACAAGTGCAGGGTGTAACAGGCGTTAGATACACACAAACATCTCGCTAGCATGTTCACACTACGTCCTTGTGATGGCACGTAAACCAGTCTGCAGCACTCAATGCGCCATTATAAATAATTTCATCATTACACAACACACATACAGTGAAAACTGTGAACACATAAAATGCCATGCAATCACAAGCACTCTGTGGAAAGACTTAAAGTTTCACATGTTACAAATTATTTTTATCAGAGACAAGACAGTTCCTCACATCCATCACTTTGAGGCACTCAGCATCACGGTTTGTAAAGTCATACTGTGAGAGGGAAGCTACACTGCTGGTGGGACTGTCGCAATTGTTGGTCTGAGGTGGTGCAGCACTCTGTGGACTTGTGTGGTTGTTTAGAGCATACTGATGTATCCAAAGCTGCTTCTCTTCTACTTCTTTACTGACCACAACAAATAGTTCCTTCTCTTTGCTGTCTAGTTGTTCTTTTAAGTATGCTATCAGATCACTGCTCTGAAATACAGACACATTGTTTAGTATAATTGCAAGCATGTGTCAAGGAAAGTGAACTTCATAGAAGTGACGGCAGTTTTGGGCGGGCTACGGCGAGATCCTCTGTCACTTGCCAGGCAAGTCTTATCGTGGAATGAAATACCTAGAAGAATAATACCTAGAACATCTGACGAAAAAATGTTTAATTTTACCATAAAAAGTGATGACTTCCATTTCTAACAATTTATTGTAAGGTAATTCCTAACTATTTGTTGGAAGGTCATTTCTAACAATTTATTTTAAGGTCATTTCTATCAATTTATTGTAAGGTAATTTCTAAAAATTTGTTGTAAGGTCATTTCTAACAATTTATTTTAAGGTCATTTCTAACAATTTATTGTAAGGTAATTTCTAAAAAATTGTTGTAAGGTCATTTCTAACAATTTATTTTAAGGTCATTTCTAACAATTTATTGTAAGGTAATTTCTAAAAATTTATTGTAAAGTAACACAAAAAGAATAAAATGAGCTTGACACCCTATCTTGCTGAAAATCTGAAAATGTAGAAACAAAGAGGTCTTTAATACCCACATGTTCCCAATTTATGTTAGGTCCTTAGTTAATAGGTTGCATGTTGCCATGTATTGGCCACAATTCTAAACCCATAGTCTAGTCATACTGGTATTGATTCATCTAGTACTAATCTAGACTCCATTCTCGACAGAGCAGGACAACTAGTCACCGATTTCGTGGGATTTTGTCTGCTACTTCGCCATAGTTGATGAGTAAGCTTGTGAACAATTCACAGCATTTTGCAGAAGAGGTTCTCAATTTGACTGAATATTGTATTTTGTGTGTATGTTACTTGATATCTTTTCCATTTGTGAACCGATTTCAATATATATTTTTATAATTGGTTGTATTCAAGGTTTGTCCCATTTAAATTTGAAAAAAATATTCCATCTCTAAGGATGGCAAATTAAGACGTGAAGAATACACGCTATTACAATTTATTATGCTTAAGGTGCATTGAAGTTGGTGATACTTTCGTTAAAAGTAAATTATTCAGTGTTCTTTTATACTCTATGGAACTATTTACAAAAAAATTAAATGATACTTACCCTTCCTATTAACTGAGGTGTATCAAGTTTTGAATCCAAATTATAGAAATTGCCTTGAATCTGTCTTATAGTAATCCAGTGTCGACGTCGTAGAGGTAACATAACAAACCCTAGTTTGTAATCAGATGGCACATTAAGAATAAATCCACAGATATTTGACAAGTCCAAACACCCTGGGTCTCTGAAGAGGAAAGGTTAAAAATTTATTTATTCATAAATCATTATTCATATATCAAATTATTATTAATAAAAATATTATGCTTGTTAGAAATGGTTTAGGTTGGCAATTATCAGCAATCTAGAGGATAATTTCATTAAATTAGTTCTCAAAGCTAACCCCTTACATCATAAAACAATGTTTTGGTTTTAAATTAATTATATTTTTTTGTACAAAGCAATGGCCATTGCACAAAACTTAAAAACAGTAAAAACTTTAGAGTAGAAACATGTTAGAGGATCATCAAATCTAAAACTAGAGAAGTGGTCCATGCAAAGATTAGAAAAGCAAAAATCACTCGAAAAGACCTGAACTACAAGACTAGATAGACTTTAGTTGAAATAAAAAGTTGTCTAATAAATAATTTAGATGAATCATTGTTCAAAAGAGTCTATCAATTCAAAATAAACTTTTGGTTTTGTTGCCAACTGTTTAAACATATAAACACCATATATATTAATTTAATAATAAATAAAAAAAAATAAAAATAAGATGAGAAAATTTAAAATTAAATAAGCCATTAAACCTTAAAATGATGTATAATCACTTGTATACATATAATAATTCCAGATGTAATTATTAAAAAACAGTCACAAGCCAAAACTTTAAAGTATTCAACTTTTAACATTGCAATAATTTTATGTATGTTATCTACAAGCTACTAATAACATCCAAGGTTACTCACTTCCTCTTGTCAAACCACACAGCTTCACAGCCCTTTTTCTGCAGGGCAGCCATTATCACATTAATATCATAGTTGCCTAACCCTAACATGGAACGGTGCGGGTTAAACCAAACATTTGGTGACAGTCTTCTACATATGGCATCTAACTCAGATTTTGAGAATGTTCCCCGCGTCTGAAAACATCAGATAAACAATCATTTCAACACGTATGACTACTCACAAAACTGCGCTAAGTAGCCAATAATGAACATAACAAACAAATTTGGTATGTTTAACAATGCGAACTTCATGGTCACTAATGACGTATAATAATAGCAGTAATTAACATTCAGTAATACCTGAAATAAATTGTTAAGCGCGTGTAATGCGCAGAGCTCTTTAACCTGCTTCTCATGATAAATTGTTGATTTTGAACTCATCGCGTTCACGTCCCATTCAAAATGCTTCCTATTAACAAAGCCACATTTTGTTCACTTGTAAATTTCTAACTCATCTGTTGCCCTTATGCGTAATTAGTATGTTATCATTGCAATAAGTTTTTATTTTAAAATTTATTTTATTTTATTCAACAAATTTCTCTGACTGACATCACTTTTGACAGAATAATAGAGGTGAGGACCAGCGTAACGTATTTTAGTACCAGAAAGATGCAATCGATATATTCGTATTCATTTTAGTATTAGTAACATTGAACGTATTAATATTCCATATCCATTAATATGTGAATACCGATCCTTTAACATGTGTGTGTGTATGTGTGTGTGTGTGTGTGTGTGTGTGTGTGTAAATAGTGAGTGACAATAGAGAGTAATTACTGTAACAGTGACTTGTAATTGTATTAATTGCTAATTATTTAAATAAATTCTGTCTTTTTCATTATAAATTGATGTACTTATCTTTCTATAAAAGTGTGTAATAGCGTTTTTACAAAACCATTTCAATTTCTGCATCGGAACTGAAAAAATGGCAAAGATATGAAGCGGCGACATCATTTGACACGAGAAGAGATGATGAGAGCAGTCGGAATGTTGCAAGCTGGTTCCAGGCAACGTACTGTGGCTGTCGCTCTTGGCACTACACAGAGCGACATAAGCCGACTCTGGACACGATATCGTATCACGGGCAGCGTGGCCGAGCGACATCGAGAACGAATTTACATCTCCACTCACAGACAGGACCGGTACAACCAAAATACTGCTCAACGGTATCGTACCATGACCGCCATCTTGTTGGTTACGAGGCTTCACAGCTCTTAAGTAAGTAGGTCTGCGTTCCCGAAGGCCGCTGAGAGTTCCACCTATAGCACCTCGCAATTGTAGGGCCCGTTTACAATGGGCTCGTGAACATAGAAATTGGGAGGAAGAAGACTGGGGTTGTGTTTGCTTTTCCAATGAATCTCGTTTCGGTATGAGGCCGGATACAAGACGTACTGGAGGTTGGAAGACCTCTTAACGTCAAGAACGTTTGAAATTTTGTCAGGAAGATGGAATTCATATGGAGGGGGAACAATAATGACTTGGGCCGGTTTTTGGATCGGTGGAAGTAGCGATCTCATTTGGATCAAGGCCAACCTCAATGCTCAGATTTATGCGGAGAGGATTATTTCAAACGTGATCATCTCTTTGCGAAGCCTGTTGGGTAATTCGTTCCGACTAATGCATGACAATGCACGTCTACACACGGCTAGAGTCACAACGCACCCTTGCCGATCCTCGCATCAATGTTCTGCCATGACCTGCTCAATCGCCAGACCTTAACCCAATAGAGCACGCATGGGACATGGTCCAAAGAAGAGCACTGCCGAGTATGGATGCCATGCATACCGCATAACAACTTTTTGACTTGTTAGAAAAAACGTGGGTGGCCATTCTTCAAAGTGATTTGGATGAACTGATTTTAAGCATGCCAGATCGCTGTGATTGTGTGATTCGTGTCCATGGTGGAAACAGAGATTACAATAAAAATTTAAAAATCCTCATTTTTGCCTTTTTTGCCATTTAATTGACGACATTAACTTAGGTTAATTTCCCACAATTTGCAACAATTGCAATTTCTTTTTAGTTTTTACAAAATATAGTTTTAAGTTGTTGACTTAAACATTAGGAATTAAAGTAAAAAGCCAAACTGAAAGACTAGATTTGGCTGTGGTGGATTTACCAGTAGTCCTGAAGCCTAGGGCGGCAGATTTTAGGGGTGGCAAATTTAGGGCCTACATAATTTTTTTATGTCTTGTCCTTTGGTATCGAATTAGATAGACCGACCGGTAGGGGCGGCAAAATTTTAATAGCCTACTGCCGGCAAATGTGTAAATTTTCTGCTGAGATTTGGTAAATAATAATTGGATAATTTTAATAGTTAAAAATGTACTTGATCACTAGACACTTTTGATATGCGTATATTGTCAGTAGGCTTCAAAAAATAAAGACGATATACTAATAGGTAATTTTTCCGAAAGGCAGCTGTTAATATGACATTTCGCACTATTAGTACACTATGTTGAACTTCAAGCCAGTACTAAAACTACCCATTGTTTACTCTGTCTACGCTATCTTCGTTCGTTGTGTTTTTGGACGATATATCGATTGTTTAATATTTAAATAAAGATAACGTCGATATTCTTTTAAAATAAGCTTATAATTATTATGTTTTTCCTCTTTCCCTAGTTCATTCATTTGTTTATATGTTAGTTTGTTTATGAGTTATAACTTATAACTATACAAAATTTTGTATAGTTATAACTCTGTGGCATAAAATTCTAATTTATAGTCATTAATCCATATCGTGCATTTACACGAATTTGATCGTTATCATTACTAAATATTATCACCACGAATTTTTCAATCTGGAATGCCAGTCCTAAGCCTGTTAAAGTATGAAGGCAAGTGAAATAGTAGATATGCTTAAAAGTTAAATGTGAAGTAATAATATAAAAATTCACACTAAAAGTCAAACGCCTAAGGTATCATCTACTGTTCACGTTATTATGGTCTACTAAAATTGTACTAATAGTACTACTACAGTGTACTAGAACGATGTACGAATTGTGCTAGTACCAATTGTATAGCCAAAAAGTATACAAACACTTGTTTGTGTAGCCACAAGCATTGATTAAAGAAGAAGAGAGGATATGCATTTATTTGCCTGTATAATTTCTAGTAATTTATATAGCATGCAAATTAAAACCTAAAAACAAAAAAAATATTTGTCTCTTATTCACTCGTAATAAATAAACTTGTGAAATATGATGAACATTACATTTTTATCAACATTTTTTTTTGTAAATTTCCATAAGCTCCGCCTAGAAGCCACTTTTGTGACAAGACACCATTTCAGGGTAGCGTAGTTCATGGTAGTTTATCTATCATCGAAAGCGTTCTCCGGAGATTATTTTCGATTTTAACAGTGAGTGATGTGTGTCTAATGTGTTTCAGTGGCAGACAGAGATCGGAATTTTGTTGAATTTGAAGTTCGACTCCTTCAGATTCTACTATCACACCTTTCTTTACATGCATGACTGCACACTTGTCCATACTAAATTCCATCCTGATAGAGTTACTAAAGTTTTCAGTCACCTTCAGTACCGCTGTCAAATGTAAATTATTATTTATTATTTAAAAAAAAATAATTCAATACTAATATGGGTGTGTGGTTGTCTGTCAGAGCCTTTGTAGTCTAGTCAACAAGTTCAAAAACGTGAAAAATAGAGATAAAGGTCCTAAAAATATGAGCCTAGCTCATTCGATTCGGAATCACCTCTAGAAAAATGATTTTGAAGGATTTTGGTGCAAGTAAAAAATTGCAATTGTTATTAACAAAATAAGATGAAAAAAAGTGGAATTTAGTTTTTCGTTAATAATTTGAAAAATATTAATATTTAAGCAATTTTGAAAAAAGCTTCTTAAAGAGGAGGAAATTTCCGATAAAAAAGTCCCGATTCCCGAAACTCTATTCTCCATTATTTATAATTTTAATTTGAAAATAGGGCTCTGCACAGCAGTTACGGCATGCGCGCGCCGCCGCTAAAAAGAGTTCATCAACAAAAATATTTTTTTTCATAACATTAAATGTGATTTTAAAAATCTGAAAAAATTAGTAAAAAACAAAAAAAAAATTGGTTGCCTGTAAAGTCGGTATACGGGCGAAAGTTTTACGTGACAACGACTTTGAGTGGTAAAATAATTTTAATGTGAATATTCATTCGTATAGTAGGAAGAAGGATGAAAAACCATGCCCGAGTGGAAGGGACGCGTGCCTCTCACTCGCTCTCATTGTGAGCGCATAACGTGAGCGGAGCGTAACGCAGTTTCTTGAAGTGTCACCCGGCAAACCAATTTATAAGACGTTGTCACGTCAAAAAAAACTAGTATCTTCACACTTGAAAGAATCGATCCCCGTAGAAAAAAATGTTAAATCACCATTTTTCAAAAAGTTATTCAATTGTTAACTAACAAATTTTTTCCTAATCTACGTTGCCATAAACAATGGGATGAAAGGTATAAATAATAGGCCTATAAATTTTAAACTTCGTGGAGCCCTTTTCATATATTTACTTTATAAGATCCTGCGATAAATTTTCGTAAAGGTTTATTAATTTGTTAATTATGATTTTTTATAACTATTGAAAAATTAAATATCTAAAAAATGTAGATATTTTCTTTTGTTTCAATTAATATTTAGCTACGCCTGTTTTCACATTAAACAATGGCAGTAATTAGTATAGGTTATGATTTTTTTACGTAATTTGTAGAAAATTATTTTAAACAAATAGAGAAATTCAATTTAAAAAAAAAAATTTTTTTGCTATTTTGTTGTCCACAGAAAATAATGATTTAAAAAAAAAAAATTCTTAATTTTAATTTTTAATTGTTAAAAACGATTTTTTTCATATTTCGATTGTTTAAATAATTAGTTAAGAAATAATTTTGCCTTTAAAAATCATAATTTACACTTTTAAATAGCTTGGCAAAAAAGAAATTCTTTTTTTTTAATTTTAAAATTATTTAAAAATTAATTATTTATTAGTTTAACAATTTGTTATAAACAAATATTGACAAACGTTATATTTTTTTCTGAAGCAGAAAAAAAATTATAAAAACAGCACCCTTTTTTATATATAGCTGTTTTTATAAATTTTTTTCTGCTTCAGAAAAAAATATAACGTTTGTCAATATTTGTTTCCATAGCCATAATCATCACATCACATATTAAAGCCATAATCATCATATTTTTAGGACCTTTATCTTTATTTTTCACGTTTTTGAACTTGTTGAATAGAATAAATGGTTTTTTGTTGAGTTATTGTTGAAGGCTGTGGAAAAAAGTCGTTCACTAAGAACTAATGTTACTACTATCGGTAAGTATTTTATTGCATAATTATACAGTCCCGGAAACATAGTCTTCATGTCTTCCCATGTGTGGATAGGATTTTGCGTGATCGGAGCTATAACTGAACCTAAATACATTTGAACTTCAGTTTCATGTGCAACAGTAGACGATGAAGTCCTAAATTTTCTTTTTTCTTTAGCGTCTTCATTTATCCAGTGTGATCTTTTAATTTTGTTTTGAATTATTTCCTCTTAATTCGAATAATTTTTGGACGGACGGGACAGAGGTACCAAAGATTTCTGCTAGATGGTGGGTGAAACATAGATGTAAACCATCGTATAGAATAACATCGATACATCGATGTTTTACAATAGTGAACATCGTTGTTTCCCCATTAAAATATCGATGTTTCAGAAACATCGATGTATCGTTTCATCCCTAAGCGCGCGGGCGAATTATATTAATTAATTCGAGTTTGACAGTTCGCACTTCGCAGTTCGACAGTTTAACGTACATTTAGTTTGGTTTTATGTTTTAAAATTATTATACTTACGATGTTTGAAACTGACCAAATAGACGGAATACTGCCGGAGGACATTTATGATAACCATTTATCCATTAATAGTAAGTCATGCTTGCAGCAGTACAAACATTCTATACACAGGTAAACTTTTTTTGCAACATGACTTACTCTATAAAACACTTTCATAAAAGTTAAACCGACTTCAAAAAGCACTAAGGGCACTGAAAAGTGAAAAATAATCAATTTCAAACTTAATTGAAAAGACTACGTACATGTCACACACTTTAAAATTAATAGGTAACGTTTTAAAGGCACCAGGTTTTGGTGTTTGAAGTCGGTGCAAGCTAAATAGGTACTTGATAGATAGGCTAGGTCCACCGTGGCGGCACATAAATATATATAATTAACAAAATATTCACATAAAATTATTCTTCATTAAGCCGTTTCTATATCCAAGTGTTACTTATTATGTTTCGAGCTTGGCACCGACTTCAATCAGACCAGAAGGTACCTGGTGCCTTCATAATCAGGTGACAGATTTATGTTGTTGTTTCAAGTAAGTTTGCCATCTATTATTTTTCACTTTTCAGTGACCTCTCATAATGCTTTTGAAGTTGATTTAAATTTTTGTAAGTGTTTATTTTTCTATGTTGGTTGAGATTAGGTGGTAAGATGTTTAGTTTGTCTAGCAACTTGCTGCACTTTATTGGATAAGTTATAAAAAAAAAGGTACAAACAAATGAACATAGAACCACTTCCTTTTTTTAAGTAACAATAATGTTCATCACTTTAAACGTCAATGTTGCTTAATTAAAAAAAAAACAACAAATAACATCTGCCCTTAATTTCTGAGGATTCCCTTAGTTTTACCTCAGATCCGGATTTGGTGACAATGGGTCCACTTGGGCAGCTTACCCTTTCAAACAAGAAAAAAAAAAACTATCCATAGATGATGGAAATATTGGTTAACATACATAAAAAAATACAGCCAAACATAGAACCTCCTCCTTTATTTGATAATGGACAAAAAATAATTTTATTAACATTTATGCAGTTTCTAAACTGATGTAGAACATAACTTAATCTACATAAAATAATAATGACTTCAGAAATCTATTAAAAATCAAATAGTTTGGTTATTTTGGCAATATCCCACTGCTGTCATCTTTACCAGTTCATGCTTCCACATTCACTTTTTTTATTCAGTAAAGTGAGAATCAAAGACATTTACAGATGTAGCACATTTGTAAATGCCTTTGATTGCCACTTTACTGAATAAAAAATGTATGTGAATGTGTGTATAACAATGTGAACAAAACAGCAATTTTGGTAGCTGATAAAAAAAATATAAGTGCTGCTTAATGTCTTGAGTAGCAGAAATATTAAACTAGTATTCCTCACCTCAAGAAAACAATGTTATTTTGCATCTTCAGTTAGATGGAGGTACATGTAACAATGATAGTTGTTGAATATGTATTAAAACAAATCCAAATTCCAGTCTCTTATGATATCATAAGACACTGGAATTTTACTTGATTCGTGGAAAACTGTAACAGTAATCCCTATATTTAAAAAAGGAAATAATTTAAATTAAAATGGAGCTTTCCAACTATAGACCTATCAGTTTGACCAGTGTCATTTGTAAGGTGATGGAAAAATGGTTTCTGTACACATCTCTCCACCATTTCCAACTTGCTGTCTTGTTTATCATCGTGGACTAAAGATTTTAATAAAACAGAGCCCATTGATGTAATTTATCTAGACTACGAAAAAGCGTTTGATAAGGTCCCAACTAGGAGACTCCTACAGAAATTGGAATTTGTGGGTATACATGGAAAGTTGTTGACCTGAATCGAAGCATTCCTGCAACAAACTTTTCAAGTGAGAGTGGGTGACACTTTGTCTGATCAACAAGTGATACATAGTGGTGTGCCCCAGGGCTCTGTCTTGGGCCCACTACTCTACATGCAATGCCTAAAATGCAATGTCAGTATCTTTGCCAATTATACCAAACTCTTTGCCAACCCTCTAATTGCATATGAAGATCTTCAAGCAAACCTAGACAAAATAGCGAAATGGTCTAAAGAATGGCTCCTTAATCTGAATGCATCAAAATGTACTGTACTGCATATGGGTAATCGCAACCCCCATCATACATACACATTATATGATCATTGGCGTATCTAGGGATTTTGTCCAGGGGGGGCCTGGCCCCTAACCTGAGATACGACGCATACAGTGGGTTAGCACGATTAGTATCATATTCACAAATAGCTTTACACTTCTTATGAACTTTGTCGCTCTAACGTAACATTATGTTTCGCATGTTTGAATAGCTACATGAATTTATAAGCGTTAGATAGTCACAAAGTATACATGATGTATCTTGCAAGGGAACACATAGTTAAATCACTGAAAGAACGTGACAGTAACATGTAGTTACAAAATTAATTTTTGAACTTTAAATGGTACAATTTTTTTTTTTATTTTGGAAATATTCACACAGTTATTGAGAAAATCCATAAAAACTAACTTAAAAAGTTTTTGAAGTTAGTTTTATAGATGATCTTAGTAACGGTATGAAAAATTCCAAAATAAAAAAATACTTACGATTTAAAACCTTTAACTTTACACATTCCACCTGCTTTTATGAGAATTGGAGGTAAAAATATTTTGAAATTCAAACGGTCATAACTTGTAAACGGATAGTTTCTTTTTTATTTTCTTTTTATAACTGCATGCCCTTTTATTCCCGGTTCCTATAATCAAGAAACGATTCGTTTTCTTACAGACGGAAAAAATTTCATTGAAAATTCAACGAAATTTTACAGTCCGTAACCAAAACGAATCGTTTCTTGAATTTAGGAACGCGGCATTAGTGATTTAAATAAGTGTTCCATTTTCAAATACACACTGTATAGTTTAAGACGTCAAACGTACGCATTAAAGTAATTTTACTTGTTTTTTTAGTTTCATTGATTAAGTTCAACGTAATATAAGTTATTTTATTTTAATTTTTCTACAATTAAATTAACTTTAATTTACGTTTCTTCTCAGCAAAAATATTAAAAACTTTTTCTGACGTGACGTTTTTCTTGACGTACTTATATTCTATATGAAGAAGGGTAGTGCTTGAGAACCCTTCTTCTCCCTTAGTAGAGCTCAGCCACGTCTTAATCCTTCACATTGCTGAAAAGCTCGCTCGCATCCGGCGGAGCTGACTGGAATGACTATTGCAGCTTGGATCAATTTAAAGATATTTGGACATAATTATTGTTTTACGTTTTCTTTTAGGACTTTTAGCACGTTTTTCACTATTAAACATTCTGCTAAAAAGATAAAAATAAAAGAGATCAATTTGGAGAATATCCTTATAATTATATTATTAACAAAATGCTTTCCACCTTCGAGATTCAAAAACGCATCGATCGTCTGGGCTAAAGGTAGACTTTCTAACCTGTTATTCAAATTAACTATTATATTATTAATCACTGACTGATTATATTATTATCAATATTCACTCGTATAGGTTCCAGACAAACTTCATGCTTCATGTTCATGTTATTCAAAATTGTTCCGATTTTGTTCGAAACTAGTTATAATGCCAACTTGTCCGAGAGTTGCATTTTTACTCTGAAAGTATTTACATGTTTTCGTTTTGAAATGGAAGTTAATAAACTTATGGCTTTCGCCTCATGTGTCTTTATTTTGACTTATTTCTTCTTCCGTTCAGTCTTACAATTTTCATATCGACAGCTCCATCTCGTGGTGCTTAAACTGCCCATTTCACGACCAGTCTTTATATTAAGAGAATCTTCCATTTTTACACGCTTTATATTAGCTTCACTTGTATGTATGTTTGTTTGTATGTTTGTAACCGACTCCTTTGGGTACGATTTTGACCCACTTTAAACGGCCAGATTTCATTCAAATTTTGCACACCTGTCAAAGACCGATGACAATGCAATAATTCTGCAATAAAGCTTTACAAAAATACCCAGAACACTAAAAATCGAACATATGAAGAGAGTTTGTCGTTTGTAAAACTCACAACTCTAAAGGATCGCAGGGACAGAAGAGATCTAATCGAAACTTAAAAGATATTGCATGGGCATTACGATAAAGAGGACTTTGACTCAATATTTACATGAAATGAAAATGTTCATTTGAGAGGACATCATCTGAAGTTGAGCACTAGTTCGTATAATATACCCCATAGGCATTTTATCAGTAACAGAGTGGTGAGAGCGTAGAACAGGCTCCCAGAATATGTGGTTTCAGCTGATACTATAAACAGTTTCAAAAATAGACTTGATAAATATATCGAAAATGAAAAATAAATTAAGAAAGCAGGATACAGGCCTTATCAGTTGAATATCAACTGCTGCCTGATATATAATAATAATAAAATTAAAATAAATGATAATAAAACAAAATATTCTCTCTTGTATATCTTGATAGGAAAAGGTCACTGCTTGTACGAGTCATATGCTTCTATGTTAACTCAAATGTGTGAAGGGACTTTTGTCATTTATTTTCCCCAGCTGGGCCAATACATGATTAATTCCACTATTGTTTAACTTTCCCTCTCTCTTAACTGCCAAATGTATGTAACCTAATTATTGTTTTCAGTTCCACAAATGTTGCCTCTAATGTCTTACTCAAGTGTGCTTGGAAGAGGAATGGGGAACTCTTCAATGATAAAGCAATGGACCAGATTCTTAATACTGCCAATTCACTTCTTCAGAATGCTGACACTAGCCAAATGAAGACATGGAGAAGTTGTTTGAAGTATTTATTTTTGTATTCTATCATAAAACAATACACAGTAGTGTAGCTACCACCCATCTATCAGTGCTAAACTAGCAATGTGCATTTGCTTATTAATGTTAGTTTTACCAGAAATACTTATTTACTTATTTTTTATTCATTATGTTCAAGTGTGTGTGTAGTGTACCTCTGTTAACACCTTTGGTGTTCTGGCAAAAATTCAAAAATTCTTTTTATATCTATTTTAAAGGCAAATTCAGAATCATGGATATCAATACAATATGAAACAGATCTATTTAAGATATGTTTTACTACTCTATAAAGTCTTTTATACTTTCAGCCAATTAGATGCAGAGTCAATATTTCAACAATCTTTGCCAACATGTGCCCAATGTCCTGCTTCAAGTTTTTCGGGCTTGGATAAGTTTATAAGCAACAAATGTAACTGTGACTTGGGTATAGTGAACAATACTGAAAGAGCCAGTAAAGAAACCACAGAAACGTTAGGCAATTCTATATTTGTTAGAAATTTACATTCAGAACACTCAAGCCAAGAGTCCAAATCTGGGGATGAGAAACAGATTTTCAAACCAAGGTTTGGGAGGCAAAGGCATGTAAACAAAAACGTTGTACAGCCAATAACAAGTACTCCTGCAGTGCTTGAAGAAGTAGATTTTAATAAGGAAGAAGATGAGAACAAAGCACATAAAAGTAATGTGGCAAAGATAACATTTAAGACAGCCAAGGAACAATTGCTGGCTTCAAATCCTGCTTCTAAAAGGACACTAGGAACTTCAAGAAAAGCTCAAGCTAAATTTGTGTCTCCTATGATTGGAGCCCAGTAAGTTCAATATCAAATAATTGTATCTAATATAACTATGCATAGTCCAAAGAATCATAAGGCTTTAATTTAAAAATGTGGATAAAAAAGTATGATATTACATATAACGGGTGTAAGCACGGCCTGCCGAATCTTTAAATAGAGGATTCAGATCATCATTCTGAGTCCAAAATTCATCATTTTTTTTATAGTATTACATTGTTTTCGTTAAAAGTGCATCGAAAAAAAATCAACAAAAAACCCCATACGGCCAAAAACTGCAATGTAATCAATTAAACAACCATAATGCAATTAACTGTGTCGACGGCGCCAAAAAAAACGGCGAAAAATCAAACTAATGACTTTAAATCCTTAATCTCGCTTTTTTATGATGAACTGACTTTTGCATTATGATAAGTATCCAAAGAAAGACGTTTTTGTAAGTGTATAGAAACACTCTGGTAAGAACTCAATGGTTTTTGAAGTTACTGTTTTGTAATTTTCAGAGATAAACAGGAAACTATTGAGCCTACTGTCACAGATGAAAGACTTAAACATATTGATCCCAAGATGATAGAACTCATTGAAAGTGAAATTATTGATAAAGGAACTCCTATAGGTGAGCCATTATTTCGCAAATAGTCTTCTCTCACCGAGTCAGTAGTAGAAAAAGTCATGACAATTTAATATCCAAGTTTGCAGAGGAAATTATGCCGCCTAAAATTTGAGGGGAACATTTTAAGGGAGCATCTAAAACTTAATAAGATTTTTTTTTTTTTTATATTTTGGGGGCAAACGAGCAGACGGGTCACCTGATGGTAAGTGACTACCGGCGCCCATGGACACCTGCAACTCAAGAGTCACAAGTGCGTTGCCGGCCTTTGAGATAGGAGTATGCTCTTTTCTTGAAGGTTTAAAGGTCGTATCGGTCCGGAAATACCGCAGGCGACAATTTGTTCCAGAGATTGGTTGTGCGAGGCAAGAAAACTTAGAGAACAGCACAGTGGTGGATTGCCAATTATCCAGGTGATGGGGATGAATGTTTTGTCGCTTTGAACGATGGCGAAACGTTGCGGTCGGTATAAATCCGAACAATTCCTCGGAGCACTCCCCATGATACATGCGATAGAGAATGCAGAGTGAAGCTACATCTCTACGCAACACCAAGGGGTCAAGCCGATCTGAAATATCCTGGCAATCGATGATTCGAGTCGCTCTCCGTTGAATGCGGTCAAGAGGGAGAAGCTGGTACTGGGGTGCTCCTGCGATATGAGAACAGTATTCCATATGCGGCCGAACCTGCGCCTTATAAAGTTGTAGGCGGTGGGCCGGAGTGAAATACTGTCTCGATCTATTCAGCACACCAAGCTTCTTCGAGGCTAATTTGGCCTTACCAAGGATTCCGATGCTGGCTGTGGCAGTCAAGGAAGTGCTCTAGATTAAGTCGACCCCAATCAGAAACTTCTTCTAAGATGGCCTCGATTTCAGACACAAGTTTGGATCGACTCTCAGCGACGTTTTAGAAGGAGATTTACTAGAGCTGGCCATTACTGGCGGATAGAGAGGAAAATCTATTTTCTCCACCTGCGGCCACAATCAGTGTAGCGTGTACTAGAACCAGTCCCATCTAAATCCCATAATATCGGCGGCTTGCATCAGTACAATAACGCGCTCTCTCTATATTGTGTTAAAGTATTTCTACTTTTATTATGCCTTCACGTATTATCCCATCAAATGATATATCATTTATGAAATGATCGTCAATGAATATTACGGGTCGTTCATGGTCAGAACAAAATAAACTCGCGTGCAAATGTGTTTTGAATATAAATGCTTGATTTATTTCTACTCAATCTAGTTTCTACTTAAATTGCGGAAAGCCTTTGTTTATAATTGTGTAGTTGCAGCAGTCAATATTTAAGTAGTCAGTTATCGAGCCTTCTCAATATAAGTAGGTATTATTATCTATTCAAAGCTAGAACTAGCATAATTAGGTAGGTACCTTAGAACTGCCACATGAATACTGTTTGGAAAACGTATGACCGGTTAGCAGTCATAGCTCGTTTCCTTTGATCTGATTTTAGAAGTGTATCGCTTTTGCTGTAGCAATTACATTTACAAATTAACGTCAAATGACATCCTTATATCTTGAGTTGGGCTTACATAGTTGCGAGAGTAATCATTTATTTAAGTATCTTCAATAAATTAGCTTCCTGTATGATAGTGCTGTAATAACATTCATATTTAGAAAATATCTAGCAAAGATGAGCCGAACTACGTTGTTAGCGACGCGATACAGGTGTATATATTTTTGTGTATATTTGTAATTTTGTAAAATGTAACTAATCTATTTGTATTTAAAAACCACTAACAAGTAGGTAGACAATAATATGTATATGATTTGTAAGAGGGCGAGCGAGGGGTGAAGCAGGCGCGGAAGGGTAAGGTGGCACTGGCCACCACCCTCCATTTTTTAATTATATAGTCTAACGATATATCCGCCGCACGTCACGCGCTCTCTGCCGTAAACTTTTAAAATAAACCTTCTCCTAGTTAAAAATCGCCGTTTATCTGCAACACCCCTATTGTGAACCTTTTCAAGTGGTCTTCGAGTCGGATCTATATGTTTAACACACCGCCACAAAGAAAAAAAATGGTGAACACCCGCAGTACTGCTAGCAAACGGCTGGAAAAGGAGTCGGAAAAAGAGGTTCAAACAAAGCAGCAAGAGGTCACCAGACCTAAGGAGATGCCTCCGCCTACACCTGCAACAAGAATCAAGGATGATGAACACAAAATAGAAAAATCTATCGACGGTAGTGCAATGAAGTCGGAACATATGGTTCAAAATAAACCGTCTTCACTTTTGTCCCAGCGCTCTGTAAAGTCGAAGAAAGCGTCATCATCTTGTTCAGTGCAAGCCCAGAGAAAAAAACTGGAACTAGAAGCAGCTAAGGCTAAGGCACGCATAGAAATGGACCTGATTGAAAAGCAATTGGCGGCGGACCTTGCAGAGTTAGATGAAGATTACAGTCCACCAACGGAAGCATCGGAGTCGAACCATGGTGCCAACAGTGAAATTGAAAAGTGGATGGACCGCAGTCAACAGGAGCTGCAGGATGCCACTAAGCTGGGCAACAACAGGAGCGAGCCGCAAGCGTCGGGTTCACCCGACACAGATGGTGCGGTACAGCTGCTCGCTAAAGCATTTAAGGACATACTTACCTCATCTGCAGCCCAGCAGAACTCCAACTTACTTAGTCGCCTCAGTACGCCCAAAGAACTACCTGTTTTTTACGGAGACCCGAGAGAGTGGCTATTATTTAAACAGGCTTACGAAGAGTCCACAGAAGTCTGCAAATTCACCGAAAAAGAAAACCTCTGGCGGCTACGAAAGTGTTTACGTGGTGCCGCTCACGAAGCCGTTGCCGCACTTCTCATAAGTGCTACTTCACCCGAGGTCGTGATGTCAACACTACAACTACAATTCGGGAACGCAGATGTCATCCTATCTCGTATAATGTCAGACGTGAAAAAGATGAACAACTTACCGACGGATTACTATCGAGATATAGTAACATTTTCAGTCAAAGTGAAGAATTACGTGGCGGCAGTACGAGCCCTTGGCCGCAGTGAGTATCTACAAGGAATGGAAGTAGCTAACATCATATTGTCGAAGCTGCCAACTACTCTTCTCTCCAAGTGGGCGGACTACAGTTACCCGTTCATTACTGCGGAATCACCTAAATCTAGACTAGATTTAATGTCAGATTTTTTAACCGAAGAAGCCGTAAAAGTATCTACGTGTAGTGCGAGTTTATTACACTCAAAAGTAGGCAGTTTAAAACACAAACAATACGAAAAGGTGAACAATATGCAAGCGGTTTCGTTACACAAAAAGCAAAGTGATGAAAAGTGTCGGTATTGTCGCATTAGTAGTCATAAACTGAGCGAGTGCAAAAAGTTTAAAAAAGCGTTGCGTAAGGACAGATGGCTGCACGTCAAGCGATACGGTATTTGTTACAAGTGTTTACTAGCGCATCATCGTAAGGAAACGTGTCCCGCTCCTAACTGTGATATAGACAATTGTCAACAAGCTCATCACCGTTTATTGCATTACGTACCGCGTCAGGACAATAGTGCATCCGCGTCAGTGATAGAAACAGAGACTCCATCCGAAACAGTGACGAATATAAACTTACATTGTCCCGCGTTATTAAAAGTTGTTCCTATAAACATTCACGGACCGAACGGAACGGTTAGCGCGACCGCTCTGCTAGACGACGGATCCACAGTGTCGTTGATAAGCGCCCCACTCGCCGCGAGGGTCGGCCTCCGCGGCCGCCGGGAGTCTCTTCGTGTGCGTGGTGCATGGGACGACAGTGAGCTAGTGTGCGACACTCAGCTGGCTACCATGACGCTGTCCGGTGACAATAACAAACTGTTTACAATGAATGTGCGAATAGTTAGTGAGTTAAATATACCCAAACAGACTTTATCTACTACTAATTGTAAAAACTTTAGGCATTTAGAAAATATAAGTAATTATTTATGTAAGCAATTACCTAAACCACAAGTCTTGATCGGTCAAGATAACTGCCACCTCCTCTTGTCTTTGGAGACGTTGACAGGAGGCCCGAACGATCCCTGTGCCACGCGGACCCCCTTAGGCTGGTGTCTACACGGAAAGATGCCCAGTTACTCACAGGAACCTGCACGTCACTCCGCACTGTTTGTTACTAGTGACGTCATGGAAACTGAAGGCATACTGCGAGAACTTCAAGAAGATGTACGAAAGTCGTTCTCCATCGAGTCTATGGGCGTATCTGCTAAGCCAAGGCGGAACTCTGAGGATTTACGCGCTGAAAATATTTTAGAACAGACTTCTACACTTATTGATGGCCAATGGCACGTTGGATTACCTTGGCGGGACGAGAAGTGCTTACTGCCTGATTCATTTTCAACTGCTTTAACTAGACTGAAGGGAGTTGAACAGAAGATGAAGAAAAATAAAGAATATGCACATAGATACAAGGAACGCATACAACACCTATTCGAAAACGGTTACGCTAAACAAATAAACGTTACAACGGAGGGCGCACGGAAGATTCCCGAATTTCAGACCCAAACTACCAACTCGGACGGAACCAGAAGAACGTGGTACTTGCCTCACTTCGGGGTAGATAACCCCAACAAGAAAAAACTGCGCTTAGTCTTTGATGCAGCAGCTAAAACACAAGGATTGTCGCTCAATGACTATTTAATAAAAGGACCTGATCTGCTGACGTCACTGTTTGGAATAATGTTAAGATTTAGAGAAAATCGAATAGCCGTGACCGGGGACATAAAGGATATGTTCTTAAGAATTAAAATCAGACCGGAAGATCAAGATGTGTTGCGATTCCTCTATAGAGAGGAGCCTGAAGGGCCTGTAAATATCTACGCAATGACGTCATTAATTTTCGGTGCCAACTGCTCGCCATTTATAGCTCAATTCATAAAAAACAAGAACGCTCAATGTTATGAATCATCGATGCCCGCTGCTACTACTGCTATATGTAGAAGTCACTATATGGACGATTATATAGACAGCCTACCAGATGAAAAAACTGCAATACAATTAACTCGTGACGTCATGTTCATTCACAAACAAGGTGGTTTCGAAATGCGCAATTGGACTAGCAATAGTACACAAGTATTAGACAGTTTACCTAAGAACTTACTAGGAGAGGCAGCCGTAAGCTTCAAGATCGGACAACAGTATGAGGGAGAGCGAACGCTAGGGTTAATTTGGTGTCCACACGACGATACTTTGGGATTCGACGTATCTTTTAAGCGAATTCCACAGAATATAACGAATGGTACAAAACGGCCCACCAAGAGGGAGATGTTGACAGTTATTATGTCTATATTTGACGTGTACGGCTTTCTGTCCCCGTACACTATGAACGGTAAAATAATTTTACAGGAAACTTGGAAATTAAAAATCGGCTGGGATGACGTCATCACTGACACAATATTTGAGAAATGGCTCAAATGGATTACATTATTGCAATCCTTACGTAACGTGCGTCTACCTAGGTACTATCCGAGCGCGACGGCACGTGTGAGTGTGAATGAGATAGAACCAAAACCGGTTCCCATAACGCAGTCGCCGCATGCACCGTACAGAGCTCCCGCGCGATCAATCGAGCCTACGATAGCCACTGGTTATACATACGCACAGTTGCATATATTTTGCGATGCATCAACTAAAGCGATGTGCGCGGTCGCATATTGGCGTTGGAAACAGAACAATGCTATATATGTAGCATTTATAACTAGCCGTTGCCGCGTTGCGCCCGTCAAGCCCGTATCGGTGCCGCGCTTGGAACTTCAAGCGGCTGTATTAGCCGCTAGACTGTCTAAAACTATTGTAAAGGAACATAGAATAAAAGCGGAAAGAAAAATATACCGGTCAGATTCGAGTACTGTACTTTCATGGATACGAAACGATGCGCGTAATTATAAGCAGTACGTCGCACACCGCTTAGGAGAAATAGACGAGCTTACCAACGCAAATGAATGGAGATATGTACCTACGAAGCTTAACGTCGCCGATGTTGCTACTAGAGAGACTTACGATAGTACTATCTTAAGTAAAGAATGGATGAACGGACCTACCTTTTTACGCTGTGAGGAAAGTCAGTGGCCGCAAAACATTTTATCGGAATCTGGCGACTCTGAAAGGAAGATAGAATATATTCACGCTGTGCAACAGTCACCGGCAGAGGTGAACTTACCTGTACCCGACCCTATAAGGTTTTCTTCTTGGCTTCGCTTGCTTCGAGTGACTGCCTTAGTACTGAAATTTATAAATAAATGCAAAAGGCTTACTCACGAGTACCACACAATCATAGAGGACGCTGAAGTATTATTATTGAAACAATCTCAAGCCGAATCCTTTGCAAAAGAGATAGCCGACATAAAAAGAGATGGAAGTGTGTCGAAAACGAGTAAAATACTTACCTTGTCACCTTACCTTGACGAGCTCCTGCGTGTGGGTGGCCGCATTGGAGCTGCTGTAGACGTGTTGCCTGTAACAAAAAATCCAATAATATTAGATGGAAAGAACTATATAGCAAGATTAATCGTGAAATATTACCATTTTCATTTCGCTCATGGTAACCAGGAGACAGTAGTGAACGAAATCAAACAAAAATACTGGGTTACAAGATTGAGACCCGTTGTTAAAACTGTAGCATCTAGATGTATGGCATGCAGAATACGGAAGTCTAAACCAGAAGTACCACGAATGGGAGACTTACCTCAGGCTCGCATGGCGCATCACCAACGCCCTTTCACCTATTGTGGCGTGGATCTTTTTGGCCCCATGGATGTAACCGTGGGAAGGCGTCGAGAGAAGAGGTGGGGGGTACTTTTTACCTGTATGACAGTACGAGCTGTACACTTAGAAGTCGTTGCGTCACTTACCTCGGATTCACTCATCATGGCATTGAGGAGAATGGCTGCAAGACGCGGATGGCCACAGCATTTGTTCTCTCATAATGGGACTAATCTGAGAGGAGCGGACACAGAATTAAATAAATCAATTAAAAATCTCGATGAGGAAGTTCTGAGGAGTGAAGCCTTGACTCACCGAACTAAGTGGACCTTTATACCGCCTATGAGTCCCCACAGGGGAGGAGCTTGGGAACGGCTGATTCGCAGCGTTAAAACCAGCTTGAAAATTGTTCTGAATGAACGTGCCCCCAAGGAGGAAACATTAAACACGTTACTAGCAGAGGTAGAAAACATAGTCAACAGCCGACCATTGAGCCATGTATCTGTGGACCCGAATTGCTCCGAAACTTTAACTCCGAACCATTTTCTTGTGGGGTCATCGTCTAGCTTACCTCACTTAGGCAAATTTGACGATTCCGATCTGTATCTACGAAGACAATGGAGAATTTCTCAAAAACTGGCAGATATGTATTGGCGCAGATGGGTAAAAGAAATACTACCAGACATGTTGCCGCGCCATAAATGGCACGATGAGCAGAGAAATTTACATGTTGGAGACCTTGTACTTGTCGTAGATCCGAATGGGCCCCGCAACCTATGGCCTAAAGGCTTGGTCCAAGAGGTAATACCCGGCAGAGACGGCCGTGTGAGGACAGTAAAAATCAAGACCAAATCGGGACTTCTTACTAGGGCTGTCACGCGCGTCGCTAGAATTCCAATTGTAGATGAGTGCTGCTGAGGCAACACTGGGGTGGGGCATGTTAGCGACGCGATACAGGTGTATATATTTTTGTGTATATTTGTAATTTTGTAAAATGTAACTAATCTATTTGTATTTAAAAACCACTAACAAGTAGGTAGACAATAATATGTATATGATTTGTAAGAGGGCGAGCGAGGGGTGAAGCAGGCGCGGAAGGGTAAGGTGGCACTGGCCACCACCCTCCATTTTTTAATTATATAGTCTAACGATATATCCGCCGCACGTCACGCGCTCTCTGCCGTAAACTTTTAAAATAAACCTTCTCCTAGTTAAAAATCGCCGTTTATCTGCAACACCCCTATTGTGAACCTTTTCATACGTAGTAACTTCTAATCCTGAATCACGCAGTTAAAATTCTAACGCTGATAGCAGCCTGATAGGTAAATATATTTTATTTGTATGATCACTTGCTTATTATAATTTTCAGTGTTAACTTACTTATTTAAAATGGAGGTTTATTGCAAAGTTCCGATGTTGTCAACTAATAAGACAGACTTATTTCTTTTACCATTTATTTAGGTTGGGACGATATAGCAGGCTTACATCTGGCAAAGTCAGTGATTCAAGAGGCAGTAGTGTGGCCAATGCTCCGTCCAGATATATTCACAGGGCTGAGAAGGCCACCCAAAGGGATTCTACTGTTTGGACCGCCAGGAACTGGAAAGACCTTAATTGGTATGTCAGAATTTAAATCGATAGGTTGTTGGTCTGGCTTTGGTTGGCAACAATGCCTCAAAAAAAAGAAAAAAAAAATAACCCGCCTCTTTTCGTAGTCATATCAATAAACGATTTAATTCAAATCGGAATTGTTAAATGTTCTTATTGGTGTTTATTTTTCATTGGATGCACGACATTTTTCAAATTTACCGGCTGTGATTACTTACTTATCTTTCAGTTACCTCCCCTAAGATCACGAAAAAAAAATATTATCCAAAATGATATTTTTAGTCTACTACCTATTTTGGATTTAAAACATTATAGAATGTAAGATATTATTTAATATTAGTATGTACTATGAACTATCTGGATTTTTTAAATGAACATTATTACACGCTTTATATTAGCTTCACTTGTATGTTTGTAACCGACTTCTTTGGGCGCGATTTTGACCCATTTTAAACGGCCAGATTTCATTCAAATTTTGCACACGTGTCAAAGACCGATGACAATCCAATAATTCGATTATTTTTTTATTTTTTTTACTTGAATTTTCTATAAAAGCGTGTTTTTTAGTTTTTTAAACTATAATTATTTTGTCTTTCCTTTTCTTGAAGTGTCTTTACAAAATTCAATTTCCATTTAAGTACAATGCATACACTATATTTTAAGAAAGCAAATTACATATTAAAATGTAATAAACTAAAGCAAACGTATTAGGGAACCGCCGATCTATGTTAGCAGTTGATAAGTGTAAATATGAACAGGCAAGTGTGTGGCGGCGCAGTGCAACGCCACGTTCTTCAGCATATCGGCCTCGTCGCTCACGTCCAAGTGGATCGGCGACGGAGAGAAGATGGTGCGCGCGCTCTTCGCCGTCGCACGGTGCCATCAGCCTGCTGTAAGTAACTCCATGACCGTACTCAGAAAAAAAATATTTTTTTTAGAGTTTCTTAAACACACAACCACGTATTGTATACATTATTTATTAGTGTCACGATACAACGCGTTAGTTTTAGGGCCGAGAAGCAATTAAAAAAATAGGCAGTCTTAACTTAAACGAAACGACGAACTTAAAACGTCACATTAGCAGGTTGGTGACATTAATTAATAAGGAGCTGACAGAACTCAATGTTCAGATTAGCGCCCTCTAGTGGGTCTATATATGTATTATTACCGTGACTTTGCGTGCGTTACGTGCTTTTTTACCATAACAAAAGTGCACAAACGTGCAAAAGAAGTTTTCACTTCAAAAATTAACCTAAAGCTAGGATATCGTATGCTATGCTTTGCCCGAGAGCGCTTTTTACATTGACTGCGATAGGCCAGTGATTCTTGAGATGTGCAATGTGACTGCGTGCAAGTTCCGTGTTGTCATTGATCCACTTAGTGTAAAAGAGGTGTACATCCCCCGGACGCGATGGTGGCACCTTATTAACTTTTAAATTCTTGACCCTACAATGACCCTACACACTGTTTGTGAAGCTCAAGCTTGTTTTGATATTACAGGTGATATTTATAGACGAGATTGACTCGTTATTAACACAGAGGAGTGATACAGAACATGAAGCCACCAGGAGGATCAAGACAGAGTTTCTTGTGCAGTTTGATGGTGCAGCTACAGGTGAAGATTCTTATTTTTCATGAAACATTTTACATTTCTTAGTAAGATAAATTTACTGTGACACAAAGCGCTAGGCTATGATAAGAAAAGGTTGCTTTAACCATTGAAGTAATATGTCAAAGACAATGGCCAAAGGCGCTTGACAATTGCTGATAGAAATTGAACTTGAAACTAGAATTGAACTGAATTACTGATAACTTTAAAATTATAATACAGGTGATGAAGACCGGCTTCTAATAGTGGGTGCTACCAACCGTCCGCAAGAGTTAGATGAAGCTGCGAGGAGAAGACTTGTCAAACGTCTCTACATACCACTGCCTGATGCTGGAGTAAGTTAATTGGTACTCTTGTCACTTGAATTTGGGTAAAGTTGCATTTTTTTACAACTTTGAACCGAAGTTCGGTTATATTTGATGTTAACTGCCTATAACTAGGTAGGACCGACGATTGACTATTGTATGTATTCTGCCCGACTGTATTGCCCTAAAACTAGATTTATCTATAGCTAGATATAATCAATCAGTAGTAGGTAACACTAGGTGTGGAGTTTAAATTAATTTCGATATCGTCAATACTCAATCGACTGCCATCGAAAGTTTCTGTCTGCGAAAGTTCAGTGCAAATTTTCGCAATTATAAGCAACAAACAAAAAAATTATATCACTTAGGCGATACAGGGTGCCGTATTCTGTTGAGACCCTGGCACCCACGAGTACCCATGAGCGACCATATCGTCAAAACTGATCGGTACTCCGCTTTGACTTGCCTCAGGAGTTGGAAGGAGAAAGAAGTGGCAGCAGCGCTAATACTTAAACAACTGCAGAGATTTTTAAATATTGGTTACTTTTTCACCAGGCTCGTCAGCAGATAATATCAAATTTACTAAAGAACGAAACCAGCGAGCTGACGCCGCAGCAGGTGTGCGAGGTGGCCGGCCGCACGGAGGGCTACTCTGGCGCGGACGTGCGCTCGCTGTGCTCCGAGGCTGCCATGGGACCCATAAGATCTGTTCCGCTTTCGCAAATCGTCAGCATTGATAGGAATAAGGTAATTCATCGCATACTAAGTACAGCAGTATTCGACAGGATTTATGAGGCTACAGGTGCTGTTACTCATAATGACACCGCTGAAATGAACGCAACAGAATATGGAACTTGACCACGGTACTTTGCAAACGGTTACGATTCGGAATTCAATTCGAATTAAGAAAGTAGACGATTACTATTACTCTACGATAAGACTCGATTATGAGTAACTGAAGGTTATTCATAATTGAGTCACTTTTATCGAATCACTTTTATTTTTAACCGACTTCCAAAAAGGAGGAAGTTTTATGTTCCACTCTTTATTTTTTTTTATGAATGTTCACCGATTAGGTACCTGCTCGAAGACGCCTGGACCGATTTGGAAAATTCTCCTTTTGTTTGAAAGGGTATACTTCCCAGCTGGTCCCATGGTCATCAGGTCAGGATCTGATGATGGGATCATGGAGAAATCGAGGAACTCTTCAAGTTTTAAAGGCACACTTGAAGCGATTTGGGTATTTTGAGGCGCATTGAAGTCGGTGATACTTTTTAAAAGATAATTTATAGAATAGATGAAATTTAATGATGTTTGATGTTTCTGTCTCTCATTGCCTCTATTTTTTGACAGGTAATGGTTCTTTAAAAGGGATAATGAGCCACATAACAGAAAGAAACCAGTGTATTCAAGGTCATGTTTTTTGTATTCAAGTACTTATTGAAATATAAATAATAAGATATTGTTCTCTACTCTTTACCATAAGCACCTCGCTGTCATACAATCAAATTGTAACTCAATCAAGGACACAAAATACTATAGTTATTTATTTTTTTCAGGTACGCCCTGTCAATATTCAAGATTTTGTGAACGCGCTACAAAGAGTGAAGCCTAGTGTATCGCAAGACGATTTGGGACAATATGTTAAATGGAATACAACTTACGGCCAAGGTTTTTAATTTAATAAACGAATTTTGCTAATACAACGAATAATATTTTATTTACATCTCAGCAAAAATGATTTCATTTTTAAACTACAACTCCTGCAGTTCTTGTCGAAGGAGATTTTATTATTAACATGTTATAAATATATACACATAGATTGATTGACAGAGTGACGAGTTCAAAAAAAGTGACTCCTCCCTCCCTCCTCGAGTTTAGGCTCATATGATTATGATTTGTGTCGACGAGTAAAACAGATTGGGCTTTTAGATTTGGGCAAAACGATGGTCTGATGATGAAGGCAGGTAGTGAATAATTTAACTCTTTTTTACTTCTTGATTCGGTTCACCATTAAAGCGTGATTTTTAGTTTTACTAAACTGTAATTTATAACAATGTAAATTGTACAACCGCCACAGATCTTTTAAAGTGAAACATTAACAAGATAATCTATAAATTAGTTTCATTTATTTATGTATGAATGACACTTGATGATACTTAAATGTATTACAATTTTAAACCAGAAGCAATCTACATTCTATGTGGGATTAATTCTTTTAGATCATCTTCGTGTATAAGAATAATCGAATGTGAAAAAGCATTTAGACCGAGCTAAGTACCTACATTATATAAAAAATGTTAAGCAAAATGAAATGAAGCGATAAGTTTTTTGTTAATAAATAGTGTAGTAATAAGTGAGACAGTCTTTCAGGTTTATGTAAGTTATTTTGTATTTTTTTGAATTACGAATGGAAGAAGATAGAAATATTCAGTTACTCCCGAATGTGATATGTAAAATCTGGTTTGGTTCTGGCAGCACTGTAGGTGAAATTCACGTAACGACCCACCGTCACGTGAATTTCATGAAACGTAATGGATCTAGTTACTTTGAAAGCGTCACTAGTACGCATGATTTTCGTAACTAGTCGCATCTCAGTATACCGCTACTTACTTAGTACGGCTACGTTACGCACGGAACGTAGTCATGTCGTAACTCGTAACGTCTCGCTCTCAAGTCGAAGGTACGGTTTTGTGGTTATAGTTACATCAGTGAACGTCTAACTCAAATGAACTTCGCTTCATAATTTATTCAGGCTTAAGACTGACTGCATTAAACAAACAAATAAATAGCAACAACAACATTAAAGGAGTGTATACCTTTAAAGAAAAAAAAATTACTTATCTCTAAAATCATAAACTTATGCATCAAAATTATATGCATTGTAGTAAAACTTACGCTGTTTTTCTCTCAGCAAGTGTATCTGTCCGGGCGGGGCATATGTGTGAGTGTGTAAAGCTGATGCATATATTAATTATAGATGAGTCTAAAAGAAACAGCATGCGTATTGCGCAACGAGTTCTCATTGTAACCTATCTTAGTTAACTTGAAACTCCGTTTGTATGACGCATCAACAAAACGACGTCTCAACTTGTAATAGTTCCTAGGATCGTGTATGTTGTAACGAAAATAACGTAGTCACAAAAATCACATGTCGTATTTGGCGTGAGACTAGTTATGCGGTTACATGTTACGTAGCTAGCTACTGTAACTAGTGACGCGACGTGATCACGTGAAATAACGCCCACACCTGTAGCAGTCATAGCACTAGTAATTGTCAAAAATGTCATCTGGCTGGATATGACAAATTGACAAGACAACAGTGAATGTTTTTATTTTGGCGGGAGGTTTTTTAATTAATTAATTATTATTATGTATTATTTAAACAGACCAGTCTCAAGAAACTAACTGCAAGTTATAAAATACACTAAAATGTAAACACGAACACATAAGCTAGATATACATATCAAAATGGATCAGGAGAATCGTGTTATTGTCCTCATCGACATGGACTGTTTCTATTGCCAAGTCGAAGAAAAGCTAAACCCTGAACTGAAGGGGAAACCAATAGCCGTTGTACAATATAATCCTTGGCAAGGAGGCGGGTATGTTTCTCGTAAAAGGTTGTGCAATGAAATTGACCACAGAACCAATTGTAACACTTGTAACTTGTTTTCATAGAATCATAGCAGTGAATTATGTAGCTCGAGCGAAAGGGGTTACGCGTCACATGAGAGGAAAGGAGGCTAAGGAGAAATGCCCTGACATTGAATTGCCTTCAGTACCATGTACAAGAGGCAAAGCTGATATTTCTAGGTAATCATCATTACAATCTTTTCTCTTTTAAAAAGACAACTCCGGCATTAGGAATGACTCCTGTGTTGCGGGGGACTTTACAAACATACAAACAACAGACACAAAGAACACCCAGACTTGGTTGGGAATCGGACCCACAACCTATGGCGTAGCAGTTAGGGTCACTAACCACAAGCCAACAGGCCAATCGCCAACAATAATTTCTTCTAATTTATAATACTTGTATTACTGATTTTAGTTTTAAGGACTGTGTGAGTATAGTGACATGACAACAAGGATTGTTATTAGTTGCTAATTCATCTCTTGTTTTAGTGTATAATTAACTTTAAAAAAAAAAATATGCTGTATGATTACTGAAACCTTTAAAAGATAAATAAAGACAACAGCACTTGTATCTTTACATACCATAAGTGCCATCTATTGTCATTAGAACTCATCCAGGTACACTGATTTCACATGCTTCCAACCTATTCTTGTTAACTCTAGAAAGATAACCTATGTCGAATTGAAGTACACCATTTTGTCAAATCCGTTTTACTTGTTTGCGACTTGCGATACCGTGGCCATCATTTCAACCAACTTAGTGGACCCTGACAGCTCACAGGATACACAGGCGTTGCTCGGGTAAGTGCACTATTTTCTAAGATATTAACCTAGTGTCAAAAAGATGTATGGCTTTCTTTTATGTTAAATTTAGTGTTAAGTTTATGGACATCTTTCTTTTTTATATTTAAACAGTTACATTTTAAATCTATTTTGTTTTGTATCAGGTGGATGTTAGCATTATCATAATGTCACAAAATATGTTAAATGACTAATGAATTTGCTGATTTTTGCAAGGATTTAGCTATGAAGAGGTTGGAGAATCGGATGATGAGATTAAGAATTATTTGCAAGAAGATAATGTTTGTAGTGATACTGAAGGTGAAGGAAGACAAAATAAATCTCTCTGTGAAGTCCCATTTGTGGACATAAAAGCAGTGTATGTTCTAAGTACCTTTACAATAAAGTCTGACCATTTCTTTTTATAAAATAGGTAAAGAAGATATAATAACTTGAATATGTAAGAAATAACTTTGAATAATTAGTTTGAAGAAGACATCTCTAATCTAGTTTGTTTTTGTTTGATTAAAAGTTAACAATTTTTATCATTATATATTTTTTTTATTATTCGAAAATACAAACTTTTTTAAATTTTATTTACATAAAAACACCATGAACGATAAAGACCTTTCCAAAAAAAATCTAAATTTACAAAATAATCTTAAATATTTACTAACAATCGGTACACACATCGAAACGACGGCGATATATGGTTATCTTTCTAGGGTCAATAACTAAAATAATGTATTTGTATTTGTTAAATATATTACTTATGCCTTTTAGATTTAGAGAAGCAGGTAAAGAAGTAGCAAGAGTACTACAAAAATTCACTCCTCTATTGGAAAGAGCTTCAATAGATGAAGCTTATTTAGACATCACTGCTTCAGTAAGTATTAGCACAGATTACTAAGTAGTTATGGTATGAGTCACTAATTACCCTTTACAACTATGTATATAATCCTCCTATCACTCCAGGTAATTGAAGTGGTAATATCTCTCCTTATCTTTTGGTGAGATGTTTGAGGTGAGGTTGAGATGATCTCCCTTTTTTTTGCATTTCAGTGCTATTCATGAGCTCTATATTGCTATATGCATATCAGCCACACAGGAACCAGTGTAACTGCATACACAGAAGTAGGCTCGATATGGTAGGGTGACACTACTCCTGCTCCAATAAATTAGGAATATTCAAATTGGAAATAAATTAACAGAAATAATGACCTATGGACTTCCATAGGTCATTATTTTATAGCCAATTGGTGTCAACATTATCAACTGTTCTGCAAGAAAAGTTATTTGGACATCCCTAAGTAATATAGCTGTATGTTTTCTATCAGTAGTAGGGACTTCTACACCTGTTCTGTGTGGCTATTATCTCTATCTGAGAGTCGCAACAGACTAGATCCACATCGCCTTGATAAATGTATTTTTATTTTCATGTTAGTAAACAATTTAGATCGATCTATTGAAAATCGGATCAAATAAATCCGCAGATTGGATCGAGACATTACGATCCAAAAAATCGGATCAGTCTCAAATACAGCACATCCCTAGTTGCACAACACTGCAGTTTTCTAAAACTGTTTGTAGTAGATTTGTAATTCAACAATGATGTTTCTAGGTAGAAGAAAGACTACATACCTTAAATTTCAATACAGTGAATACAAACATGATGCCCAATACTTTTGCACTTGGTTATGACTGTATAGAAGAGTTTATAGCTGACGTCCATACGCATTGCATGGACAACATCGATTTTGACTATGAACACGCCAAGAGATTACTGGTAGGGGCTGTTATTGTAAGTGAAATCAGAGCTGCTGTATATGAAGAAACTGGTAAGTATACTTGGTAAGACCATAAAAATATTCTCTTCGCATAAAGTACGACTTAGAAGCTCTTTCAAAATTATACTTCTGAAAAGGTCTACAATTTATCTATGATACTACCTGAAGTTAAACCGGATTTAGTATGAACGGATAACCGAAGGAGTACAGGTTCACTTCTTACGTAAATGGTAAAAAATTGTGTATTTGGAATTTTTATGCGAGTTTCTTATTATCCGAAATCTCGAAAACTACGCCGTTTGTTGAAATATTGAACTGGCACTCAGCCCTCAGTTTGAACAGCAAGCTCAAATATTGCAGTGGCCAGATTGTCTAACATCAGCCGTGATCTTAAATTTTCAACTTCAACATTTACATAGTTAAAATGATAAGGGAGGCACTATAATTATAATGACAATCATCAGGGTATATAGCTAATATAACACTAGGCTAGAATGTCGACGTAATAGCTGATAGTCTTAACAGATGCACTTCCACGGAATTGTCCAACTTGATTCTTTTTCCCTTGCCATCGACCAACCAGAAATAAGATTGAGCATGACCTTTACACGGTATACTACTCAATTATAACGGTAAATCTTTATCTTAAGATAAACATGCTCTCTAGTAGATTGCAATCATGTAACAACAGTGCGATCAAATCTAAGTTACATATAAACATTTGTCTAGTATGTAAAGGATTATTCATATTAAAAAAAAATTACATACGAAATAGCCGCGCGATCATGCATGCACGTTTATTAATATAAAAAGTGCTTTGTATCGGCAGAGCATGCGAAAAGTAATATTTCTTGTTATACAACGAAGATATTCATTTTATTGTTACAAATAAAGCCGGACAAGTGCGACCCTGACTAGCGCACCCAGGGTTCCGTGAGCAAACAAACTTGAAAGTAGATTGTGCGTCCATTTGGGGAATCGATTCTCGAAGATTTTGCCCGTTATTTCCGAAAGACAACTTAGTATTGCGGTAATTGCAGTTTTTAAAATACTCTCCCGTATATATAAACGACCAAGTAAACTTTCCAACCGCAAAATACATGAGTTTGTAATAAAAAGTGTTTTTTTTGTTATATAACAACAAATTAATGACTAGGATTTTTTCCTTAACTTATGCTTTACCTTGCTTCTTACCTAATTTCATGATTCTAGGTCTATGGGAAGTACCCTATAGGTTTTGATATACCTGCGAAATGTTCAAATTTGGTTAAATCTAAGGCTTACGTGGCCGTATCTTTTGCGTTGTAAAAAAAACAAGCTTCTAAAGCTTGATTTTTTACAGCTTCAAGGGACCGCAGATGCGTATTTGATGTGAATTTCAACTTGATGCCTCCACTGGTTCTTGAGAAAAAGATTCTTGACAGACAGACAGACGGACAACAAAGTGATCCTATAAGGGTTCCATTTTTTTTTGAGGAACGGAACCCCAAGAAACAACTATTGCGAAGTGAGTAAATCCAACGCACGCAAGTCAACGAATGGTAGATTAAACTGAAATAAAACCAAGTACCACGGCTTTGGTGCCCTTAGAACATTTGTCTAGGAGGACAAGTTCTAACAGAATATTGCATTATTTGTTTTTGGCCGGCTCTCACATTTGGAGTCAAATGAATTGAAATTATGTCCTTTGCTTAAGATCAGTGTTTGGTAACTAGAGAAAAACTCGACGAATTCATCGGTGATTGAAATGTATCCCTAGGAGATTAATTTCCTACAGAATCATGTACCTAAAGACTTTGAAATCACTTTGCAGGCTATAGATGTTCAGCTGGCATAGCTCACAACAAAATTTTAGCCAAACTTGTTTGTGGCTTCAATAAGCCTAATAAACAGACAATTTTACCTAAACATTCTGTCAATATATTGTACAGGTAAGGTATATAACTTTATAATGTCTAGGTTTGTATAAAAGGACATTAAATAAGGAAAAAAAAATTTTCAGCACACTTCCCCTTAAAAAAGTTAAACATTTAGGAGGAAAATTTGGGGACACTGTTTGCGGAATACTTAAAATTAGCAAGATGGGTGAACTACAGAAATATACCGAGAAGGAACTGCAATCTCGTTTTGACGATAAAAATGGGTAGGTATACATTGGCACACCAAATTCTTTAGTTAAATATTGACTTTTATTAATCTTACTAATTACAATATTTAATTTAGATCATGGTTATACAATATAGCACGTGGTATTGATCTAGAACCTGTGCAAGTAAGGTTAAACCCAAAGAGTATTGGATGCTGCAAACAATTTCGAGGCAAAGCTGCCCTTCTTCATCTGGATAGCTTACGAAAATGGCTAAAGGATCTCGGCGATGAGATAGAGGATAGACTCGAACAAGACGCTTTGGAAAATAACAGAACACCTAAACAAATGGTAGTAAGCTTCTCTACACAAATGCCAGATCGAAGGGACACCAGCAGTTCCAGGTCTTACAATTTTGTCGCTGATGATGAACTTTGTAGTGAACTGTTTTCTAGCAAAGCTTTGGAGCTTCTTTTAGAGAGTTCTGAAGGGGTCAAAGTGAAAGGTATGAACTACAAATACAGTTTCGGTATTCATTTAACATTTATATATAAATATTTTATTCAATATCTATATTTTTCTTTTCAGAAAATGAAAGCAACAGGAAGTTAAAAGCCCCTATTACATTCCTAGGTATAAGTGTCGGGAAATTCGAAGATATTTCAGATACAAAGAAAACAAAAAGAATATTAGACTACTTTAGTGCAAGCACGTCTAAAGATCCGACCGACAAACCAAAAAATAAAACACCGGAAGATAAAAGTGAGGACAAATCAAAAGCTCATTTAAAGAATAATGGTAGGGAGTACCTAATGCAGAAATTTTTCAAAGCTTCGGAATCGCAATCTATTAAGCTTCAAAATGATGACACTAAAGGACCTGAAGTATCTAAAGATGTCCAAACTAAAGCAGAGACAGAGACCGGAAATCCTCAAATTACAGAAACTTTAAAGTCTCATAACACTCCATTTGGTGTGGTTGAATCTACTTTAGACGAGCAGGAATCGTTTTTTGCAAAGATCTTGAATCAAAATGTGAAAAAAGACCCCCGAATCAGCAATATTGATTCGGAAGAGAAAACGCGACCAATAACACCATTTTGTGATGTCGTCAAATGTGAAGATGAAACGAATGACACTGATTATTCAGGTTCAACAATTATTAATGAAATAGACAAAAGTATGGCTTTGTTCGACGACGACCCGGAAGATGTTAATCGTCTGACTAGTATGAGACAGTTATTGAATAGTTCAAAAGTATTAAATGATGAGGAACAAGCAGTTAGTCCTGGGCCTGAACCAAACTTACATCAAGGAGCTCGTTTGACTCCTCAAATAGAACCACAAACAGTTGATATGTTTGATTGTCCAGAATGTGGTAAATCTATACCAATAGTAGAAGTTGAAATGCATTCTGATTATCACCTTGCATTAAAATTAAGAGATGAGGACCGTCAACAAGTTCGTCAAGATAAACAAGATAAAACTATTGTGAAACGAAAATCAAACGAAACTAAAAAGAAAAAGGTACCAGAGGACTCGAATAACAAGAACAAATCAATTTCTTCCATTGCAAGCTTCTTAGTGAAAATTAATAGTAATGTGCCAACAGAAGCATGCTCTGAATGTGGCAAAAGAATACCTGTAGAAAAATTTATGGAGCATTTAGACTTTCATGAAGCTCAAAAACTAAATAGGAAATTGAATAAAAGAATCAGTCCTCAGTTTAGTGGGACTAGTGTCAAAAGGAAAAGAATATCTACCTCACCAGCTAAGAATATAAAGCCTTGTAGATCTAACAACTCATTATTTAAATAAATTTGTATAAAAATAAATGTATTAAAAACACCAATGTTGTTTTTTTTAAGTATATATTGATGTTAAAAAGATTTACACACTGTAGATCTCATTCTGGAACTTCCTCCACGCGTCGAGGGGTCCATGTTCAGGACGGTACCTGACATTGCATCCGTCATTAGCAAGACGGCCATCCTCACGCAGCTTCTCAAACTCATCACGGTCATACTTTGTGAATCCCCACTTCTTGGAGATGTAGATCTGGAAAGTTAGGGAGAACATTTTATTTAATTAACATAATTAAACTTCTGCAGAGGGCTTAACAACAGTAACTACCATGTCACAGAAGACTAAAAATGTAATTCCAGTAATGAGTTGTATCAAAGACTGTTTATTGTGGTCTGTTGGTGGATGTTGATGGGTTCCGATGATTTCTGATCTTGCGCAATTAATGGCGTGAGTTGAGTTTGCATGAATAAGTACAAAACTTCATCGGCTTCCTCACATATTATTTTTAAATCTACTTGATGAAGTGAGCATGTTAATATGCGTTATTTAAATCAATGACTACAGAATATTTTATAAGTATAGTAATAAAATTAAATAAGTCTTAAAAAGGACTTGTACAAAGATTTCTAGTTACCTTCTGACGACCAGGGAACTTGAACTTGGCACGACGCAGAGCTTCGATGACCTGCGCCTTCCAACGGTCGCTAGAACGCACGGACATGATGGGTTGTCCGATGCGCACACGCGCTACGGTACCTTGAGGCTTGCCGAAAGCGCCACGCATCCCGGTCTGGAGCCTGAAATTATATTTATAATATAGACAAGATATATAGTAGTATTTAAATATATTATTAATTAAGAACATTATTATATAAAAAATATGATAAGATCATTTTGCTGTTAAACAACAGATTGATATTGATTGACTCATGTTGTGCAACAATGATTACTACTAATAATAATTTAAGTCATGAAAGACAGAAATGTTAAGCTCATGATGATATGAAAACCTAATCATTACAACTATGACTAATGATAAAGTCATGATGATATGCAAATTTTAATATCTGGCAGTGGTTATGGCTTGTTTATTTATTGTAGTCTTAACACAAAGTTGCATTTCATGATTTTACTGCTCTAAGAAACGTCACGTGTTGAATGAAGTAAAATAATGGTTCAAAATCTCTATGATCTGGGTGTAGGGTCCTTTTAAGTTAAACCTAAAGCCAAATAACAAAAGCATATTTCAAAAACAAATTACTTGTAAAGTGGTTCCATGTTACTTATCAGTATTCACACATACAAGTAATAAAATCTATGTATAATATTGTTGTAGTAAAGGAAAGAAAAAACCCTAAACGTCTTTGGGAAAAAGTCATTAAAAAAAATTACAAACTGTTATCACTGCATATTATAAAACAAAAACTACTGAACAGATTTTCATGCAGTTCTCACTAATAGATAGGGCGATTCATGAGGAAGGTTAAGGTATATAATTTGTTAAGGTTTTGTGTAAATTGGTTGAAATATGATGATGATTGTTGAAGGTGTCTCTGCTACCAGTGCAAAGCCGGGGCAGGTTGCTAGTAATATAAAAATTTGGAGTAATTAAATTTAGTCTGTTAAGATTTTACACATCTCTTTTATTTACACCCAAACATGTGTGATGAGTATTAACAAACAACATGTAAAAGGGAAGTCCTAGTGGCTTGCAGTTACGAGAATATACATGTAATTGCAGATATGGATATATGCACCTAGCAGCTATGCCAGTCATGATCAAGAAAGCAGCAATATAACGGCCACCAGTTAAAACTAGCTAATAACTTACAATGAGTTAATGAAATCAATAGAATAATCTTTGGATCAGCTAGGGTCCGCCTGTTACACAGTACAGTTATTTGAATATATAAGGCTTTCTTTTGGTAAATATTAATTATAATTCTACAATGCAGAACCAAACATGAAAAATACTATATGGTTTCTAATATTATAACCTATACATTATATTTAAAAGCACAGTACAAAACAACTTCTTACCTATCAGCTCCAGCGCACGATAACATTTTGTTGATGCGGATGACATGGAATGGATGCAGTCTCATACGGATGTGGAACTGATCCTTGCCGCAGTTTTTCACCAAGTATTTGTTGCAGCAGATACGGCCTGCTTCCAGAGCCTCAGAGCTCAGCTGCTCGTATTCGTCAGATACGAGATGCACGCATAGTGGAAAGTCATCCACGGCTGCCCTCTTTTTACCCAAGTCGAAGATACGGATCTTCGGGTCTGGGACACCACGACAGAACCGTGACTTTGGGTACGGCTTGTTTTTACAGTACCGGTAACTAAAACCAACATTGCACTAATTAAAATTAGGTCTATAAATCATCAAACAAAGTAAGAAAGGGTTAAGTTTTATTTACCATCTCGCTGGCCGGCGCCCCATTGTGATCTGAAATATACCAAAAAATATATTTATTAACTGGCGTACACTATGTGTTCGCGAAATCACACAGAAATAAATGAGGCTTTTAACGATTACAGCAGATTTTAATATAAGGAAATCATAAGCACCTTCACAAAGTGACACCACTACAACGAAAAGATAGAGACAAGGAAGTTTAGGCTAAATTGACATTGACGTTTGAAGTTATGTGTGACCATAATAAAAAATAGATTTCACTAATTTGAAATTTGGTCGAAAAGTTAAGTTTACACACCAGCAAACAATAATAGAATAGAATTCGTAGTATAACATATCATTCAAACAAAATATGTATATGAGAATTAAAATCGTAGATATAGTGCTCGTAGTAATATCAGAAAATACCCTGAGTTTATGGTTCAGGGTTATTGGGGTTATTATAATTATTAGTTTCAAAAATATTCACTGTTATGAGCTTTTTCACAAACTATATAATAAAATTTGTAAATTATCACAACAATATATATTTTTTGTTATTAGGTGTTACGATAGGTGTAACTAAAAGCAATTTGATATGCAAATAAGGGCGCATCTTCTCTTTTTCTATAACCATCAACTTATCAAACTTACTAGAGTTAGAAAAAACGGGAAAAACGCTCTACTCCCTATTGTAATTAAAAAACAAATAAGTTAAAAGCATTGACAAAAGAAGAAAAGGATTCTTCTTTTATCTATGTTTTGTAAGATATCGAAGTCAAAGTGTCGATACTGTCAAATCGTCAAAATTGAAGAAATGTCAGCTGCTTGAAAACAATAGTAGTAGATGGTTTTTGTGTTAATAATTTCCTAGTATTAATTACTCCAGAAACAAGATTTTTTAAGATGGGAGCCCTGACAAGTAGGCAGAATGCTGGCGTTGAAGAAGCTGACGTCGTCTCTAATCATGCTTATAAATATCCACCAAGATCGGGTAAGCACGACCTTTTAATTATTTTATTAATATAATCAATTGCTTTTTTTATTTTATATCAAGTGCTTTTGAAAAACCTCCAATCTCAACGATTAAGCTAAGAACTTAAGTTTAGAGTTCTTAAAACAAACTTTGCATGCCAATCACAAATTGTAGTAAAGTTTTAAGACGAACGATACGAACATAAAACAGTTTATAAATAATCATGTCAACAAAACTAATTTCATTTGATTGACAATAAATAAATGATTTTAGAAAACAATATATTTCAGTTACATAAAGTTCATGCAGACAAACAATATACTATACAATATATATTTTTTAAACTGAATCACATACATCAGTAACGTAAGTAAAGTAAGTACATAAATAGCCATTAAAACTATAATTTATGTCATGATTGGTAAAGCAGGCAACTATTTCGGAAGTCACTTTATCATGGGTGGAGAGAGATTTGACACACCACAGCCTGAAGCGTATCTATTTGGAGAAAATGCAGATCTAAACTTTCTTGGCAGTAGACCTACACCTGTAAGTATTGACCTGGCAAACATTTGTTTACTACATTTCGACTGGCCTGTTGGTCTAGTGGTTAGTGACCCTAACTGCTAAGCCAGAGGTTGTGGGTTCGATTCCCACCCAGGACAAATTATTGTGTCGAGCACGATAATTTGTTCTGTGTCTGGGTGTAATTTATCTATAATATGTATGTATTTAGAAAATATATAAGGATGTTTATCAGCAGTCTGATTACTATAGTACAGGCTCTGCCTAGTTTGGAATCAGACGGCTGTGTGTTAGATGTATGAAGTTATTATTATTATTATTTACTTAAGAATACAGAAGATATAGTATTCCTAAATGCAAGAAATATGTAATGTTTGGACACTATCTTTAAAGTCAAATAATCACAATCTAGAATAATACTAGCAACCTGCCCCGGTTTCGCACGGGTAGCAGAGACATCTTCAACAACCATCAACATATTTCAACCAATTTACACAAAATCTTAACAAATTATATACCTAAACCTTCCTTATGAATCACTCTGTCTATTAGTGAAAACCGCATGAAAATCCGTTTAGTAGTTTTTCTTTAGAACAGAGTTTTTAATGTGGGAGAGCCATGCTTCAGCACGTATGGGCCGGCTCGACTCCGCTTGATACCACGGCCTCACAGAAAACCGGCAGTCAAGCAATGCTTGCATTGCATTTCGCCGCGTGAGTAAAGTTACCGGAGGCCCTAACCCTTCCCCTCTCCACCCCCCCCCCCCCTCTTCCCACTCTCCCCCCCCCCCCCGTATTATGTAATGATTATTTATTCTCTTTTAAATACGCTCTTTATAACACCAATCTGTAAAAGTTATGCCAAATTATTTAAGCCTACTACAGGAAAGACACTTTTCACATACTAGTTTACTTTTTTTTACTTTACTACTTTTTAGTTTACTTTACTACTACTATTGTTTAATTGTGTACTTTACAGTTTCCATATCCACCACCACAATCAAATGAACCAACAAAAACACTAAAGAGTCTAGTGAACATACGCAAAGAGTCCTTACGGTTTGTCCGTTGTCCTGAACCAGTTGGCAAAATTGTAGACAACAAAATTGGAGATGGGATCATTAAAAATGTGGATAGCAATGGCAAGGGGACATATTACAATATTGAGTTTACTTTTGACTGTGATGCAAGATGTGCTATTACTGTGTTTTACTTCTGTACTGAAGAGGTTACTCCTACCGGAGTTGTGTAAGTATGAAGCTGTTCACAACTTTTTTTACGTTGTATTTTTAGTATTCTGATAAAAATAATTATAATTAGTAAATAGCAATAAATACAATGACCAAAAATGAAATTCAGTTTAGTCAGACTTTAGCATAACGATTACATTAACTTTGTAACTTTTGCGTTCCATGATAGAATTATGTATTAACTAACAACCTGCCCGGCCCCGCACGCGTAGCAGAGACGTCTTCAACAATCATCAACATATTTAAATAAATTTACACAAAATGTTAACAAGTTATACACCTAAACCTTAAGAAATGAATTAAATTGGTTGTCATTCTCAAGTAATTGTGTGACCAAGGCAAATAGGGATTCATTTTTATAAATATAGATATTTAAACATTGTATATAGGTACATTAAAGTAGTCACACATATTTATATCCCAAATTGTGACATAATATCACAGGCTATGATTGGATGGCTAAGTAGAGAGAGATATCTCCTGTGTGTTCATAAACAAAAATTTAATCAACATGTTCGCACCCCATCGAAACTAACTGTTCGAAATTTAATATGTGTGACATCAGAGGAAGTTAGTTGACAATAAATTGTATTTAAATAGGCACTAGTAACTTTATACCAACAGGTCAGATATGTGCTTTAATTTCAAAATGTGGTTGTGGAAAAAATATTGTTCATTTAAGTGATCACTTTGTAAGGTTTGTTCACAACATTTTATTGGTATTTATGTTACTTGCAGTAGTAGCAGCAGAGTGGCTCGTGGCGTGATTAAGTGGTAACCGAGTAGTAGATTAGCACAAGGTTAAGTAATATTAGCCAAGCCAGTCTTAGGATGGGTGACCATTCAATTTCAATTCTTAACACATTGAAAACCCTCCGTGCCTCAGAGAACACGCTAAGCCGTTTTTCCTGGTTGCCATACGAACATCTGTGGCATTCGTTACGCCTAAAAAGTCCGACAACCTGGTCTAAGTACAGAACTTCGATATCGCCTAGTACTAGGGTTGTGGAGGTCTGACGGCAGTCGCTTCACGTAAAATATCGAGGTTCGGCCGTTTCGTAGTTAGACTGAAAGCCGACCCCAACTTATTTGGAAAAAATACGCGGAGGATGATGATGTTACTTGCAGTCCTTGCAGATAAATTATTTTCTTCTATTTTCCTGAAACAGATATTTCTTACTTCGAAATTAAAAATAAAAGTTACTGTTATTTTCTTTATAGTTATTACCCACGTGATCCGACGATGAATTCTCAAACATACCACTACAAAAAAGGCGCAAACCAACAGTTCTGCCAGATATCCCATGTGTTTGACCCCTCCAAGTACCTAGATGAAGACCTGGTATATAATGCGGACAGAGAAATTATACCAATAGCTATATATTGCGTCGTTGATGAGGGACAAGAAGGTATGCAACTTTTAAAGCAACAACTTTAAATCAAAACAACACACTAAGTTTTAAACGTCAATTTGTATGATTGTTTTTTTTTTTCATTTGAATCTGCATTCATTGGTAAGGTAGTCTTATATAAGTTTGGTATTGAGTTGATGGAACTCCAAAACGAATAGTTTGATGCTTTAAATCTATACACCCTATAAATAAATAGATATAGACATGTTAAACTTGGTGATATTTATGAAGTCGACCTTTTTTCCAGAGATACGCCAATCGCACACAACTATAGCTGTGGTAGAGAGACATTCGGACGGCACTTACGTGTTAAAGGCGCTTAAACAGAAGCTGTTTGTGGATGGACTTTGTTATCTTTTGCAAGAGATATATGGTATTGAAAACAAGAATCTTGATACTAAGGTAAGGTCACTCATTCATCTTCTTTACGTTTCCAAATCTTATATTATCCTAATCGGTCACATTTCAAAGAAATATTTATCTACCAGCTTTTTTGACCGGTTTCGCTCGCGGTAATGTAGAATTTGACAATCAATTCAACTATACCTTGGAAACAGTACACTTTCGGTATGGGTAAAAAGCACTGAACTCGCGTGACCGTCACGCTCAGATACATATACAGATGTGTGTGAAAACTTCTTTAGACACGTTGGGCATTTTTGGTATTTGGAAAAAGCACCGAACTCGCGTGTCCTTCACGCCCAGATACATATATAAAAAGGTGGGTGTATATTTGTACGGTATGTTTTCACTTCTGACGTGCAGTTGTACGACTGACATTATTTTTTTTGGATGATATGCGGCTCTACAATCAGGATCACTAACCACTACACTAACAAGCCCATCCCTAAATATAGTTTAGTTCATAAAGCTTATTGCTGTACCCATAGCCGAGCTCCGACGAGGAGACAGAAGACGGTGGGTCGGAGTGCGTGATCTGCATGTGCGACGTCCGCGACACGTTGATCCTGCCGTGCCGGCACCTGTGCCTGTGCAACTCGTGCGCGGACTCGCTGCGCTACCAGGCCAACAACTGCCCCATCTGCCGCGCGCCCTTCCGCGCGCTGCTGCAGATCAGAGCGCTGCAGAGGAAAGCCGACAATGCCACCACCGCCCCTACTTCCACCACGGATGTAAGCATCATCACTCATTTGACTACTAACTACTACTTCTATAATGTACAACACATTATAGAAGTAGTAGTTTACGTATGTTCATAGTTTTAATTACTGAAAAAGTATTAATAAATATATTAATTAAAGTTAGCAAAATAAAAGCGTACGCTCCGCCTATTGCTGAATGTTTACCAGTGCTTGGGAACTTTGTAGTATTTTAGTGATAATACTTGTGCGTTACCAACTCTGTACCTAATTCTCATTGAACTCTTTTGACCCTATTAAAAAATATCTATATGCTAGTAGACCTGCCTAACCGCGATCTATTATAATCTAAATTCTAAATGCTACTAGGAAAGGAACATTTTTACTATTTAATAGTGTTATTTCTTCTTAGACTCAGACTAAATCGACTAAAAGAGACCCCTCGTTGCCCTGGTGGCAGCCTAGCTCTGAGCGACCAGCGGTACCGTGTACCATTAGAAATGTAAGCCAATTTATACTCTTGGCGGTCTATGTTAGCAATATGATCTGGACACTCGTGACCACGGTGGCACAGCTTCGCTAGTCTCGCCTGTGGGTGCACACACCCAGGTGCTCGACGTCATCGGTACGTAATTAACACGCATTGAGGTGTGGTAGTTACATATATGAAGCAACTGGTAGAAATTTGTACAGGGGTATTTTGCACATGTGACTTATAACAAATTTTTTTGAAGGATCCCTCTTAATAGACAGGACATTAGGACTAATTTCCACTGCTGTGCCTTCTGTATGCCAGGATTAATAACAGTGACCCATGAAGACCCCCAAGCATGACACCTGGACGAGTTCCCAATCTTGGAACCAACGAGTTCAATTAAAAGTATTGTAAGAATAATATCATAAATTTGTTACCCTTCTAAAACAAATCAGGAGACAAAAGCGCATACATGGTTAATAGACACTATTAAGCATAGTATTAAGTGATGGCCTAATTTTTCATAATTGGAAACATTAAAACAGTGGACTGACTGAATTGAAAACAGTTACCCTGGATCCAACCCATGCCAAGTCCTAATAAACCGCGAATATTTGGAAAGACCTGTCCAGATAGCGCCTCTTAGTTAATGACTTCTAGCGTTGTTGTCATTCGTTATAGACCTAAGAATGCTGTTTAAACAATGTATTGATTTTATCTCGAGCATGGGCAAAAGAAACCTAGTATCTATGTTTTCCCATGTACATAGTCACGCGCCTCTATATCTCAAGGTTGACCGGAAATACACTTGCTTGTACCGACAAAGGTTCGGTGCTAACGGTTCTATACGCTTTCCACAAGAATTAAAGAAAGCTGCACAGCACAAATAGCTGCTCTATCGGCTAATACTGGTGCACCAGCACCATAGCACATAGATATGCCCTTCGTTCTCCAGATATAATGGCTCCGTATATGGTTGTTATGTGTTGAATGAACCCAGACTCTACGTTGCAGTTGATATCCTTGTAAAGGCGTAAAATTTCATCTTTTGTATTTTCACTTACTTTTTAATGTACTGTCCTGAGAAAAAATACAAACAAATTTTGGAGTACATATTTCCAAACGCCCTCCTGATTTTAATTTTAAAAGGGACAAGCCTGGCCTGTCGCCGTTTTGTGCTATTGTACGTTTAAAATCGCATCGCCAAACACTTGTTGAAAGTAGTTAAAATGGAGTCGCCCCATATTTTACAAGCTTTTTTATCATCTTTGATATTTTATCTGCAATGGAAGCTTTGTGGTAAGGTTTTGTAAATTTTCAATGCTATTACATTGTACGGTAGTTGTAAAAGACATTTTGATGCATTTTTTTTTAATACAGGGCAGCACAGAGAACATTCCAGCGGGCTATGAGCCAGTATCCTTGCTCGAAGCACTGAATGGCCCGCACCCGGCGAGATCTTTGATGCCTGCGCGCCCTGCTCCTACCATCGCCAGCCCCGATACTGACACTGCTTCGCAGGTACCTATTTCTTGATCTGAGTAGTAAGTATGTAAAATACATTGATTGATCAAGTAAAAGCACAGAGGATGCGGTGATAAAATTAACTTTAAATTAAAGAAAATAAATGTCAAAAGCTTTTGACATTGTCTCGTTGCATTAGAGGTTTATCACTAAGCATTTTCAGAAGTTATTTTACTTTTATTAATTATCTATTGTAATAACTTGAGAAGCCGATCTCAATCAATCAATCTGTTTATTTACTAGAATGTAGGTGTACAGGAGATGGTCTTAAGTTTAAGTAGTCCCATTTACATTCTACTAATAAATTATGGTGTGTAAATATTTAAATAACATGCACAAAAAGCAAAACATAAAAACTAATATAATAACAAAATTAAATTATGTCTAAATATCTAATTGTAACAATTATTAAGAAAAAAAATATATATATATAATATACAAATAAATATCTAATCTAATTAATTTATACAAAAAAAAAAACAAAAAATATATATAATTAATTAAAAAGATGTCAAATTAAATAAATTATAAAATTAAATTATTGTCATTTAAATACTCCTTAACGCTATAATAACATTTATTTATTAATAGTTTTTTAAACTGGGATTTAAACATTCTCATACTTTGAAATTTTAAATTGTCTGGGATTTTGTTATATATTTTTGGCGCTATACACAGCATACTATTTCCCATCAAGCTTGTATGGGCACTATGTAAACACAGCTTATTATTATTGCGCCTGTTCAGGTGTGGGTTATTGTGTACAAACAAGGCTACCTCAAGAATGTAAAGAGACGGAAGTGTTAGGATATTATATTTTATAAAGAAAGGTTTACAGCTGTCTGTTGGTAGTAAGCTGAACATTGCCCTAACACAACGTTTCTGTGCTTTAAAAATGATCTCATTGTTAGTGGAATTTCCCCAAAAGATGATTCCATACCGGAGTATTGAGGCTGTAAGACCGTGATATGCAGTAAGAAGAGTATTAGTATTTACTATTGGGGCTAGTTTGTACAGGGCGTAAGAAGTACTGCTAACTTTTTTACGTAGCTCTTCTATGTGTGCCTTCCAGTTCAGCTGCTTATCGATAGTAAGACCTAAGAATTTAGCTGTGTCTACCTCGTGTATGGATTGATTCTCATAGCTGACGTTGAGGTTATGTGGTTTATATCTTTGGGAAAAGTGCATAATTTGAGTTTTTTGGAGATTTATTTTTAAATGATTGTTAACAAGCCGTTCAATAATTACTGCCAAACAGTTATTAATGTTGTCTTCATACTCTGCAACATTTTGGCATTTAATTGATACCGTACTGTCGTCTGCAAAAAGGGACATTGGGTATTTCGTGTATTTCGGCAGATCATTGATGTAAATGATGAATAAAAGTGGCCCTAACACGCTTCCCTGAGGCACACCGTAAGTGATAGCTCGTGATTGTGATCGATAAGTTAATTCACATTTACTTTTTTTTGTCAATTCTGGAGATGCTAGTAACTTGTGATCTGCCAGAAAGATATGATTTAATCAGATCTAATGCGTTCCCTCGAATGCCATACGACTCTCTATTTTGTCTAAATCCTTTTTGCTCCTGACAAAGTAATTTATTTTGCTCCATGTATGAGTATATTTGACCATGTATATATATTTCAAAAAAATTTGAAAATATAGATACCAGTGTTATTGGTCTATAGAACTCCATGAGTTCTTTATCTTCTTTTTTGAACAATGGTTTCACTACTGATGTTTTCAATTTATCTGGGTATACGAGTACACCATTAATAATGCATAAATTTAATATATAACTTAAATGTCCACAAATATAGAAATTAGAAGCTTTAATTACTTTAGTACATATGTCGTCATACCCAACACTATTTGAATTTTTTAGTCCACATATTATCTTTTGTATGTCATTTGCTATGCTAGGAGCAATAAAGACAGACTTTTGTGTGCCTACTATTTTTGATGTCACGTTGTTACCTGAGCCCGATATTGGCTTTATTTTGTCAATGAAATAATTATTAAAAGCGTTGGTTATCTCGCTCGGGTTAGTAATAATGTTATTGTTGACTTTGATTCTAGAAATAGTATCTCGAGGAATGTTCATTCTAGAGTTGTTTATTATATCCCAGGTGCTTTTGGCTTTAGAAGCTGATGTTTTAATTTGGTGATTATTTTGAGCACGCTTCGTGAGTGTAATAATTCTTTTAAATAATTTAGAATAGGCCCTGTACGCATTCTTGGCTTCAATAGAGCGGCTTTTTCTAAACTTCCACAGTAGGCGTCTTTTCTTCGCACTACATCTTTTTAATCCACATGATATCCATTTAGCTTTTACTATGGACACTTATAGTCACCGTTTTATATGGAAAGCAAATATCATAAAAATGTTTAAAATGTTCTAAAAAATAGTTATATGCTTTATTATTATTATTATATTATTAGGGTCTGATACAGAATACAGGTCAGAAGAAGTAAAATCACTAAGATACTTAATAAATTTCTGAGGATTTTCAGCACAAAATTTGCGAGCGTGTTTACGCCATACCTTGATAAGAGGAATCCTCTTAGACGGAAATTTTATAATCTGCGCGGTATGATCAGACAAGGCGAAATCCTAACACTTCCGTCTTACACGATTTAGTATAATTATGTACAAAGTTGTCGATACAAGTTTTACTAACTAATCTAGTCGGTTCTTTTAAAGCTAACAACATATTATAATTTAATAAAAGATTTTGGAAATCCCGTGTAACATTATTTTGTTGTAAAATATTGATGTTGTAATCTCCAGCCAATATTATATGTTCATAACACCTCTTATTTAATATTTGTAACACAGTTTCAAGTCTACTAAAAAATACATCTAAATTGTCAGCCCTAGGAACTCTGTAAACACAAACAATAACAATATCATGACCAACAAGTTCTATAGCACAACATTCAAATGGACCTGGAATAGATAGTTTCTTTATCTCTGGTAACTCTTTCCATTGGTGTCCCTTTTTTATCAGAATACACGTCCCCCCTCTATTCTTGTCACTTCTACAATAACATGCCGCTAGCGAATAGTTAGGTACACGTATGTAATTCGCATAACCGGACACAATGAAGTGCTCAGTAATACATATCACATCTAACTGTATGTTTCTATCAGTAAGCTCTTCAATGCAAATTGACAATGCATCTGATTTGTTTATCAATCCAGCTATGTTTTGATGCAGTATGTATTATTATACATTTATTGGAGAAAAAACTAAAGTTCATGGTTTTTCATATCGTCGTCGTCGCTGTTACGTTCTAATCCATTTCCATAAATTGGTTTTGTCATATTTCTGCAGATTCATGATAAATTGTGTAAGACCATCAGATACGGCTCTCATTCCATGATTATTAATTGTACCTGAATGTTTACGAAACATGGTGTAGTCATACTTCAATTGGCTGTTTGAGTCATAAAAGTAGGCATGTTTATGGGTTTTAATCTCTAGATTGACTTTGTTGTTAAAAAATTGTATTCTTAAGTTGAATATGCGTGTGTTGTGTCTATATATATAGGTTGGCGCGCAAACTATTATATTTGTATGTGTTGTATTTCCAATTTCACGCATTGCATTATGAAAGTCGCCTTCTCCTATTATTAAAATACAATAGTCTGCCATAGTAAATCCCTTGGTCTTCTCCTGTAAATTATGCAACATGTGTATTATGCCACAGTTGGGTGTTAGATAGTGACATAAATCAGAAGTTCTGCCTACAGTATTTTGAGCAATCGATAGGATTTTATTGTCCTTATTTGTGCTCAATATACATATTTTATGTTTTTCCACCTTTTTTGCCACATCCGGTGATGATTTTCGATGTTGTTGTGTTTCATTCGGAATAAACGTCGTCTGTGCGGGTTGGACTATGTTTTGTATGCCTGATATATTATTAACATGTTCTAGTGATGAAGGATGTGATATAATTGAGTGGATTTCCGTTTGTATATATTTATTCTGTGTGCGTGAGGGTAGTTTCGCTTTTGGAGTCGAAATTTTCGACTTCAAGGGAGTGTGAGTGACTTTCTTTGGTATTTCCTTTGCTTTTTTTAAGTTCTCAATTTTATTTCTCAGACTGGTATTCTCTAGCGAAAGTATTTCTATTTCATTATGAGCACTTTTTAAATTAAGTTCCAGTGACTCGATACAATGTTTTAATTTGTTTATTGTTTCTATTTCTTCATCGTCTGATATCTCAGGTAAACTACTCGTAGTGCCATCTAGTGTGTTTGTTGTGCAAGTTTCATTAAGTTTATTTGGATCTGATATGGTGCGCTTGCGTCTAAATGTTATGTCCTCAATGAAGTTCATTATTAGTGATCCACGTTAGTTAATGCTAAACAAGTTGCTAAAATATCTATATATGTAATTCACCTCTTTCTAAGCTCTGTGCACTGCAGAGCAATTGTTGAAATAATTTATTATTTTATGCTACGAAGTAGAAAAAAATCTACTATATTCTACCAATAAATTTATTGTGGTATCATTTCGCCCTCTGGTAGGAAATAGGAGCTAAATTAGTTCGTCTATCCAATACATGTACGGCCCATGTGGCGCTAGTTGGTAGGTAAAAAGATCAATATTCAAAAAAAAAATTCTTAACGTATTTGTAGTTCTTGTACTTTCAACACATTTATTGTAATAATCATAAAAACGGCAGAATAACTGGTTATTGCTTATTTCACTGCATTGGGTACTTTGATATTATTTCACTAGAAACACGTAATATTTATTTCTGTTTGTTTAAAGCACTATGTATACACATTGAACAATAATTGGTTTAATTACGTATAAACTTATTAAAAGTTCTCACAAACAATACTGCTTCTGTATCACCAACATTGCACTTAAACAGACCACTTTACAATCAAATTAAACAACAATTTTATTTATTTACGAACTTAAACTATTTAGACAATGTAAACAAAGCTAGGGTTGCCAGCTTTTTCTTCCAGCTCAAATTATTAAAATAGATAATTACACTAGTAAGAAGGAAGAGCTCACTTTCGGGGTTCCGCAGGGCAGTGTGCTAGGGCCTAGTCTATTTATATTACATATAAATGATCTTTGCAAACTGCCACTAGCACATTCTGAAATCATAACACAACTATTCTCGTACATGGTTCAGATTGGACACAAACTCGTTTTAATTTTAAATCTACTAAGCTCTGGTTGGAGAATAATCTGCACATTAAATATACAAAATAACAATTTTATAACTTTCGCTCTAAAACTATCATCACAGCCCACTACTAGGTATACTCTGACTGGACACAAGTGTGTTTCAACGGTCACGGTGTCACACGTGTTGATCTAGTGCGGACGCGAAGGAAAGAGAATTTCAATCATTGAAACTACTATTATTTGTCTCTGTTGTACCTTATGCATATTTACGCGGGTGCAACAGATACAAATAGTAGTAGGTGATCGAAATTCTTTCTCCTTTGTGACCGCACTTTAGCATTAAATATTAAGAAGTAATAATTGATAATGCATTGTCTTGGCATGCGCAGATTAAATTGTTGATCCCAAGAGTTAGAAAGATAATGTTAGTCATGAAAAAACTCAAATTGTCTTCCGATTTACCTACCTTAAAGATTGTATCCTTACCTTGCAATAGCTGACTCAGTTATAACATATTACATAAGAGTGTGGGGGGTGCAGAGAAATATATTTTTCTTAGGCTAGAAAGAGCCCAACGGGCAGTTTTAAAGGTCATGATAGCCATACAAGTTACCCACTGTTAGTCAGTCATATAAACAGAACATAATACTTCGTAAACTTTGTGAAGTAGTGTTTGATCCAAACTACAAAAGTAAGAAGCGTAGGTATCATACGATCTGTCCGACGGAATAGGTTTATTGCTGTTGTCTGTTGATCTATAATTTTAGTTTAAAAAAAGAACTCGAACAATTTCTAGGAAATTTTATTATATAAAGATAATTCACTTTTAGAAGTAATTTTTACTCCGATTTTGTGAACAGGCAGCTGAAATTCTGAACCGCTGCAATCTGGAGCGCAGCTCATCCACGAGCTTGGGGAGCAGCGGCAGTAGGAAGGCCAAGAGTGGCTCCAAGGATGACGTGAAGAGTATGCGCGATCGATCCGCCACGCAAACTGTCACGCCAGAAGTATGGCCTGCTAATACTATTATGTTACTGTATATTAATATAATCAAGTCCTAACCTATGAAACTTACACACATTTTATTAGGCGATGACTCCGAGTGTCACGACCCAGGTCGATAACCCAGTCCTATTGATCCATCATTGCGATAATTTTATTCTATGCTTTTTAGATAAAGAACCTATAGTTTCTAGATAATATTTAATAGTCAAAGTTCCTACTTATGTTCTTGTGTGCTTTAATATTTTTAACTGGTAAACTATGTTGACAAGGTATAGGGCCTGTTCGATCTTGTGACTAATCATTGCTCGGGAATCCTCTATACCAGTTAAAATCACTCAGAGTTGCAAACTGACAATCTGCTGGCCTCGAAGTGTTTTTAACATAACAAGTAGGATGACCGGTAGTGGTCGACCACCCAAATATATCATGATCAAACTTGGTGATGTTCTAAAGAAAGGGTACCTGAAACCGGCTGACTTGTATGAAAGTTTCATGGCAGTAGAGGAAGCTCGTGAGTTACGTAAGGATAGAAGCACCCTTGTATAACCAGAGCCACGGTAGTCAAGAACAGTTAGTTGTATATGTATGCTAGAGATTCCCTGGTGGTCGACTTTCGATCATGATTTATTTGCCAGTATAACTTGAACCGTTATTGGATAAACTTATGTAATATGACAACAAATATACTGGGCGTTTATAACTTGATGTAGCCGTTGCCACGAAAAATTTAAATTTGAAAGATTTATTTTTTGATAATTAAGTGCTAAGTGGTAACCGAGTAGGTTAGTACATTATAGGGTTAATTAATACGAGCCAGGTCAGTCTTAGGATGGGTGACCATTCTTAACACATTGAGACCTCTCTGTGCCTTAGAGAGCACGTTAAGCCGTCTATCCCGGTTGTCATACGAACATCTGTAGCATTCCTGGTCTAACTACAGAACTTCGATATCACCTAGTACTTGGGTTGTGGAGGTCTCATGGCAGTCGCTTCACGTAAAGTATCGAAGTTCGGCCGTTTCGTAGTTAGACTGAAAGCCGACCCTAACTTAGTTGCGCGGAAGATGATGATGATGTTGTAAAACTGTAAGTTTTACAAATTTCACATTAATGCGTTCGCGAAATAAAAAAAGGGGTGCAAAAAATTATTTTCTCGTATTAATATAGTATATTATGTACTGTATATATATATAGTTTATAATAAATGTACGGGAATTTACGCGATCACGTAATAGGCATTAGGTACCTTTGAATTGCCTGATTCGGTCAGCCTGTGACCACGGCCAGAACAACCTGGTCGAAACGATATAATTACATCATGGAAAGCAAATTTTCAAGGTCAGTAAGAACAGATGTTATCAAAATGAAGTTATATTAAGATGTAATCGTGTGTAGTTCCGCATGTCGGTGCTGCTGGCGCGCGAGGAGGGCGAGGAGGAGGCCAAGCGCGCCGAGGACAAGGCCGCGCACAGCCCGCTGCTCCACGAGCGCTCGGCCCCTGGGGACAAACTGTCTAAGGTAGGGCCGCTCTTGTATCTGATGAACATCATTTTGATGAGTGTATTTTTTTAAATAATTACTAAACAGGTTTGCTAAAAAATGGTTTTTGATATATCAAAATTCCTTATTGCACGTTACACTTTCGACGCTTGGTGGATGAGGGCTAGCGACAAAAGTGTTAACGCAACGAAAAATGCTGACCGCCACTTGATTTATGTCATTTACGCCATCTGTGGATTCTGCTCGACACTACTATAATTTTAATGTTGGTTGTATACTAATTATTTTTTTTTTTTTTATAAGACAACTCCCGCATTAGGAATTACTCCTGTGTCGCGGGGGACTTTACAAACATAGAAACAACGGACACAAAGAACACCCAGACTCAGGTGGGAATCGAACCCACGACCTATAATCATAGCGGTCAGGGTCACTAACCACTAGACCAACAGGTCAGTCTGAATTATCCATATATTAGTTCGGGCAACTTTCACAGATGGCGCAATTTTAATTTCGAGTTTATACAATATTTATTATATTTTGATACAATTTGTTCAATCCATTAAATATATTTAGCGAAAGGAACTTCACGCGTTTTCTATTTTATTAATTCAGACTAAAATTATATTATCATAGTGTAAAGATTTATTTGTGTGCGAGTCGTACCAACAAAAATAATCTAATGATTAGAAAAGTTAATATGGTCCTTAAGTTTTCTTAATTTTCTAATTTTCCGCGTAACTTTTATATTTTATTCTTTCCTAAGAACCTTCTCCTGACAATAATAAACACAAAAAAAAACGTGTGCGTCTCGGGACGCCCGACGGAAGTGATAACTTAAACTAATCTAAGTTGAAGCCAGACAGACTGGCGCCGTAACGCGTTACGTAACGAAGCTGTTTACCCTCCCATAAGAAGTTATCACTTCAATAAGAATTTGTGAAATCGATCCAACCGTTCACGCATGATGACGTGACCCAGGGAAATAGGGATTAATTTTCATATATAAAGCTTAGCTTAGCTATTCGGGGAACACCTAGTGAATAAATAATTCAGTTTTATGGGTGACAGAGAAATAGGTAGATACGTTTTTATGAAAAAATTAGTGCCCACGAGTAATGTGGTTTGTTGTTTAACTTTATTTGAGTACCTAAACCTTTTGAGTATAGATAAAAATATTATATTCCAGTACATTGTATATGAATAAATTCCGTGCAATCGTTACGGGTCTGAGGGATCGTGTCGTTCCTGAAAATGGAATCCCTGGGTATACTAATTCATTTAAAATACACTTAATTAAGTAAAGGTTATCATTAGTGTGATGTGAAGTAAAGTACAGCTGTTGTGGTTGTCGTTGTGCAGTCGTCCCTGAGCCTGGAGTCGCAGGCGGAGCGCGAGGCGTCGGGCGCGGAGGACCCGCCCGAGCCCGAGCCCGAGCCCGACAGCGACGCCGAGAGGCTCTCGCCGCTGCTCACACACGCCACTACCAACGGGGTATGGAATTCACTCTCTATTTTGAACTCTCTTTAAATATTTCTTTTTTATAGCAATAGCTTTACTAAAATCTTTCCAAGTCATTGAGGCCTTCATAAATACACAATTAATGGACTCATAGTACATCCAGGCTCAGAACAGTTATCTTTGAATAACAATACATCCCATATGAGTCAATTAAATTTATATCTATGTACATATATAAAAATTTCGTATCATGTTGTTTGTTCGCGATGAACTCGTAAACTAATGAACCGATTTTAATAAAAACTTTGCACACTGTGTTCAATTTGGTCCAATTTGAGAGATAAGATAGAGTTGTTTTTTATTGCAAATTTCTAGCCATAGCAACACGTAGCCTGGTAGCTATTAGTACAATTAGTACATGTATATAATTCAATTCAAGAAATTATGTAACCTCAACAATTACCATTGGATATAATACTGCTGTATTCATTGTGAACTCTAATTCTTTTGTTACCTTACATATTGATTGTATCCAATACATGGTTTGTACTTTTCATTGTGTATATAATTAAAGTTCATTTTTATAGAAAGCACAAATAGATAGTTTTATTCTTAGTTTTTTAAAAAGGTTTACTTTATCCTTCAGCATGTTACTGTTATTGTTATGTTAATTCATACATCACATACAGAATATATTTGTTATTTAACAAGTGATTAAACGTTGCATTATTTATAATGCCCGGGCCATATGAATAATGACAAGTGAAATTAGGCTCTGTGATTAATACTTATATAAACTTTTATCACATTGTCTGACCATTATGAATATTACTACACAACTGTTGGGCAAATTGATATTTAAGCTAATTAAGCTACATACGAGGGGCGATCAAAAAGTAATGATAATAAGTATAATATAACAACGATTCTAGTTTAAATTTAATTTATTTTTCTACATAGTCTCCTAACAAGTCGATACATTTAGTCCAACGTTTCTCTAAGCCTAAAATACCCTTTAAAAAAAAATCTTTATCTTGGCTCTCCCAAAATGCCTCTACAGCAGCCATAACCTCGCTATCATCCTCAAATTTCTTGCCCCTGAGGTGTTCCTTGAGCCGAGGAAACAAATAAAAGTCGCTGGGGGCTAAATCTGGAGAATAGGGTGGGTGTTCGACCAGTTCGAAGCCTGCTTCTCGAATGGCAGCCGTCGCAACTTCGGCTTTGTGTGCAGGTGCGTTGTCCTGATGAAACAGGACTTTCGCTCGGAGTTTGCCCCGTCTTTTTTCCTTTATGGCTTCTCGCAGTCGTCTTATTTGATCAGCGTAGTAGGAGCCCGTTATAGTAGCTCCCTTTTCCAGGTAATCAACCATTATGATTCCCTCAGCATCCCAAAAAACGGACGCCATAACCTTGCCCGCCGAGCTCGAGACTTTGAACTTCTTCGGCGTCGGTGAGGATGGCCTTTTCCAAGTCATCGATTGTTGTTTGGTCTCAGGATCAAAATGATGGATCCATGTTTCGTCCATGGTCACAAATCGAGACAAAAAATTTTCTTGGTCAGCCTGGAACTTTGCAAGATTGGCTCTTGAAATGTCAACTCGCTTTTTCTTTTGTTCGTCCGTTAACATTCTCGGTACCCAACGCGCGGAGACCTTCTTCATATTCATTTTGCCGGTCAAAATGCTTTGGATGCTGCCATATGAGATCCCTGTGACCTCAGCTAAATGTCTGATGGTTACTCTTCGGTCTGCTAATACGATATCTTCGACTTTTTTCACGATTTCCTCAGTGAGGGACGAGGTTGGGCGTCCCTCGCGATGTTCATCTTCTGTGGATGTTCTACCCAGCTTAAACTCTTTGCACCACCGTGCCACCGTAGAATATGGAGGAGCAGAGTCCCCCAGTGTCTCCACCAAATCAGCGTGTATCTCTTTGGTAGACATTTTTTTCAAACAGAGGTACTTGATGACGCATCTCACTTCGTGTTTCTCCATTTTTGTGTTGTCGCTCCGACTGCTGGTATTCAAATGAATGTAGCTCCTCCAAATGATGTCCTATTTATACAATTTTTTAGGTGGGAAGTAGTGAAGGACCGAAGAAGTGAAAACAATTTTTTTTGGATTTTTATCTTTATTAGAAATACCCGTTTATCATTACTTTTTGATCACCCCTCGTAAGCTAGGACCAAGAACACACATACATGGAAGAACCATGATCAGATGCTGAATAGAAAACAACTATGCTCTGTAGAACAGTTGTTTTCTATTCAGTTTAGAATTAAAAGCTAATAAAGGCGGATAGTTTATACTGCTTATACTTATACTATAGTCCATCTAATCTAAGAAGTACCGTTTGACAGTTCTGACAGATTGATGAAAAGGCATGGGGTCAAAGAAATCGATTACTGCAATATCCGATTCTTAAGAGATATCGATATCATTTCTTTGTATTTACTAATCGATTACAGTTTTACAGATTTATGTATGTTACAGTAAAAGACCGTATATTGGGTTATCATAGGTTTTACTAGTAAATCTTAGTATATACAAAAGTGTTTAGATAAAAGTCAGAATTTTATAAGAGATAATTTTTCGAGCTTTTCAATTCCATTCTAACCTAACCGACATTGTACATTATTGATTTTCCTAGAAGTGCATGTCATCTGAAATTTTAGTATTATTTAATACTAAAAGATGCCTGGGTTGAAAGAGACTCGTTATTAATAATTCGATTATTCGTACGTTTTAACGATTTTTCGTATACAAGTGAATTTGAAGAGTCGCAACACTACGGTAAAGGACCTAAGTACGTGACTTTGAAACGAAGTCTAAAAAAAAGCTATCTATTCTATATTTTAGTTATTTTACTTTGTTTAAAAGATTAAAATTTGAATTTAGTCATAAAGAATTGTACATCTTGTGATAAAATAAAAATAGCTTCATAATTCCATGGTTTTACGGAAAAGGTTATTGAAATTGTGTGAGTTACGCCTATACAAAGTTGTTTCGGCTTGAAAAGTATGGAATGTCAAACGGTACTTCTTAGATTAGATTTTCAAATATATAAATGTACTCTGTGGATTAGATGGACTGTAATGATTGTGTAATGAATTTTGTGCAACGTTATTTATGGTTTCCTTTTTTTTACCAATCAACATGATTATAAAAATATTAGTTTATTTACAGAAAGAATAGTTTGTAAAGTGATAACTTTATCAAGTATAAATTTACTAAATGTTATTTCTAAAATGAAAATTTGTGATTTGTTTTTGTCAAATGATAGGACACCACATTATAAATATAATGGTATCTTTCTATACAATTATAGACTATAAATATAAGTATTAAGGCTATTTTGGAGTCATTGCATATTTTCTTGAATAAAATACATTTTTATAACTTTGCCCAATAGACATAATTCATTTAGCCCGGTCAATTGGCTTACTTCAAAAGTTTTAATTATATTGACTATTCATATTGGGCATTTTTTAAACAATTTGGGCAGTATGAGTAATGCTATATTAATCGTTTGGTCCATGACATATACATGCAAAAGTTTTTTAGTACCAGTCGTTCAGAAAGACTTTAGATTATACTCGTACAAGGAGAGGACGGTGTCTAGGCCTGTATTTTTACATTAGGGTATTTGTCTACTTTACAGAAATTATTAAATACTGCTTAATGCGTGCGAAATGCTGTCAAATGATGTGAATGTCCTCATTTCACTAAAACAAACCAATGCAACTTCATCAAACTTTGTGTCCGATTAAACTGAACACATTTTCCTATAGACTAACCCTCTAAGAATCTCTTGAAGATCTGAAATGAAACATCTGTTGTGAACCCTAATTATTAGCATCTTCATTACGTCAGCATCATTAGAACAGTCATACTAATAAAAAACATACGTATTTTAATATTCTGATATTATCGCTACTACTAGCACATTAAAATACAATATTAGATGAGGAAAGAAGAGACAGATAGGTAAACAAAAACTTTTATTATTACCGTATATAAAACATTATTTTTTATCAGAAAAGTAGTTTCAATGAGGATCAGTCACGTTTTTTGTTAAGTATGCAGATTTATAGCTATAAAAAAAAACAATAAATACTGTGTTTAAATTTTTTTAATCGGATCAAAAATGACCAAGATACAGAGATTTTAGTGCACCAACTTAAAAAACGCTCGCGAGAAAAGCCGTGAACACTGTGACGTCATTCATCGCGTATCGGCAAAAGTGGCGGGTCGCCTTCGCGTCGCCAGCTTGGTAAGCTTTTAGTCTAGCGCAGTTCGTGTAACGACCTGACGATTGCTGATTTTTCAGATTATTTTTAAAGTGATAATGCCGTCAGATAAGTATTGCATTGTCCCAAAATGCAAAAATACAAGTGTTAATGCACCTAATAAGCTTTTCTTGATTGTGCCGAAAGATGCACAAATAATAAAAAAATGGTGTAAAGCAATGTGGAGAGATGACAAAACTCCTCTGTCATGCCGAAGTGGTTTATAGGTACTGTTGCGAAGATTATTTTGACGTAAGTAGGTACCTACAGTATCCTAGCTAGAGTATCTACCTAATATCAGTAGGTTCAATATGGTCAACGGGTCTAGTGCTAATCATTCGTAAAGTTAGCAGTTTCGATGCGCAGTAGACAATTTAGTATGAAAAAGCTGCACTGCGCATGACAAACAGCTAAAATTCACGAATAGATCCACTGACCGTATAGAGTATAATATACCTACGTATTGTGCATCGTTTCTATCATTTCTTAATAACATTTGAATTTGATATTCGTTCATTCATGCCTAATGCCTACCTACTCAAATAAACAATCGAACACAAGGATATTCGAGCTCAAGGCTGTACTCAGACCACCACCGCGATGTTACAGAGAGATTTGTTTGTGGGAGAGCCATGCTTCGGCACGTATGGGCCGGCTCGACCAGAGTGATACCACGGCCTCACAGAAATGTAGTGAAGCAATGATTGCATTGCTTTTTGCCGCGTGAGTGAGGTTACCGGAGGCCCTAACCCTTCCCTCTTCCCTATTCCCGTCCTTTCACTCTTTCCACTCGTCCCCCCTCCCCCCCTACTCCCACCTTAAAGGGCGGCAACGCACTTATGACTCTTGAGTTACAGGTGCCCATGGGCGGCGGTAGTCATTTACCATTAGGTGACCCGTCTGCTCGTTTGCCCCCTATGCCATAAAAAAAATGCCCTGAGCGGGCAGGTGATTTTGTCCTGTGATAAACGCGATCTGTGATTATGTGTGAAAGCACGCCTGCCGCCCGACGCCCGATACAGACTGTTGAGTGTTGTTTTATTTGTATCCTCTCCCATTCGGATGAAATGGTCAAACAATAGTTTTCGTCATAGTCAACTTCGTGTATAGCTAAAGATTTATCTTGTTCAAACTGAGGGCTCGCTACGCAAAACAAGCATTTTCTTTTTCCTGCGAAAAACATGCTGTTCGGTTTGTGCTTTGCACTTGTTAGAGATAATATTTGAATTATTTAAATAATCCAGAAAAATCTCATCCTCAGAACACGCAGTTAAAGTGGGTAAGTAGGTAGATAGATACCTATTTTAGGTACTTAGTAGGAGTAGGTAGGTATAGACTTACTTACCTTTTAATTTTATCCCTACAAAACTGACCTCCATAATAGGTAGCTACCTACTCGTATCTATTTAGATATCAATAGATACTCACTATCAATATAAATACTGTTATACTAATAGTATAACATCAAATTATACTAAAAACTAAATAATTAACATACGACGACATAAGCGAAATGGTGAATAATCTGAACCAAACTGACCAAACTAGCGATTTTGCACTAGTGGAGGACGCGATTAGCGACGTGTAACGTCATCATACCAAGCGCAGCTCCGAACAAGCGTTTCGAAATAGCCGAACAGAAAACTTTAATAACTTTGTCATTTCTTGTTGGATTTGAATCATTTAAAAAACGAAATGATCAGAATGTTATAGCGCATACGCTCTTATATTTAGAAATTTAATATTTGGTTATGTGAATGATCCTCATTGCGTACATGTACAAAATTTATTGATAAAAGTTACTTAGACTTATACAGTTATCACAAAATTAATCAAATATGCACTGTTTCGTATAACCAACATCAGTTAATTTCTGTATGAAAATAAACAAAAGCTCCCAAGTCATAAACGTCAAAAAATATTTGTTTGACTATGGAGACGTTTCACATTGTGATTACACCAATCACAATGTGAAACGTCTCAAGTCACGTGACTTAGAGATGAAAAATTAAGCTCTTATTTTCTTTAATATGATAGCATATATATAAAATAGGATATCTCTAATGTGATTTTAAGTCTGCTTCTATATGAGGTGTTGAGATTAAAACCACCGTCCCACAAAAATATTACAATCAAGTATCCTATTTTGTTCGTTGTCTATGTTGATAGATAGCGAAGAGCGCTGGGGGCGGAGGGGGAGGGGCGGGCGGCGCGGGCGACGCGCTCGCGCACATCGACGACACCGACACCGACGAGCCCGACCAGCCGCAGCACTGTCAGTATACAATACACAAACACCTCCTTAATAAATATACCTACATGTTTAATATTTTCTGTATTTTTGACGAGGAGAAAGTAAGTTATTACTATTGATTATTACGAATTCTTCTTGTTTATGATATAGAACCATAGTTTAAAGGAGAATTAATGTCCTAATACTGCAAAGTAAACTGACTACAAATGAACATCGACATATAAATGTTATATAACGTTAATGAATACCGGATGTTATGTTTCAAGACAACTAAAATAAGACAATTGCATTTTAAAATAAAATTTAAATAAATAACTGTAAATAGTGTTAGTGCTTTGTAAATATATAAGTATGAAGTATGTTAGGGAACATATTTCTATTAACGATTATTTAAATATGGTTAAAATTTATTATAAAAACAAAAAATATATTAACCTTATTAGATGTGTAACTCGGAACTTAATCGTGATAATATTTAAAAGGTACAATACCTCTTGGATACCCGACGTTTCAATCGAATTGCACCGATCGTGGTTACGAGTGGACTCGCTTGAATCCACTCGTGACCATGTTAAAAAACATGACCCACCTTAAAAAACAGATTCTCGAGATGTAGTTTACAATTTTAAATCATAAACTTCTGCATATTATAATAGTTCCCTTATATATAAAATTTATAAGCTAGTGAATGCAGAAAAATATTCGGCATGACTTCTTTAAACATGAAGTATGGAGGTGGCTCGAATCGGTATAGCGATCTTCGAATTGCAAAGCGTAATAAATATTATCGCAATGATTCTTGCTCCCGTCTGTGTCACGATTGGTACCTCATATGTTTATCACAGCTTGAATTGTTTCAAATATTTGTGTATGTGTTGATTGGTTGGCAACGTCTGGGAAATGGCGCATGGGACGTCCCCACTAGATGGTCGATGATCACTTGGTCACTTAGTTCTACATGTAAGTGTGACTATAGTCCATCAATTCTAAAAAGTACCATTTGACATTTCTGATAGATTGAAGAATAGGAATGGGGTTAAAGAAATCGATTACTACAATATCCGATTCTTAAGAGATATCGATATCATATCTTTGTATTTACTAATCAATTCCAGTTTTTAATAATTCATTTAAAAAAAATAAGCACTGTGATAAAAATGTCCAGACAGACGTTACGGTTGAAGAAAGTTAGAAATCGTGCGTTTAACGAAAAAATAACCACACGTGATATCTCACTCACTCCCCCCCAGTTTCCTTTCCCATTTTTTATGTTAAATTTTTTTCTAAGATTTGGCACCATAAGTATTGTAGTTGTTTACATAGAACATACTCAAAGACGCCTGGATTGAAAACGGCTCGTTATTAATAAGTCATCGTCGTCGTCGATTATTCGTACATTTTAACCATTCTTATACAAGTGAATTTGAAGAGTCGCAACACCACGGTATAGGAACTAACTACGTAACTTTGAAACGAAGTCTAAAAAAACTATCTATTGTATATATTGGTTATTTTGCTTTGTTTAAAAGATTTTAATTTTAATTTAGTCATTAAGAATTGTACCTAGTGATAAAATAAAAATAGCTTCATAATTACATGGTTTTACGGAAAAGGTTTTTGAAATTGTGAGAGTTACGCCTATACAAAGTTGTTTCGCCTTGAAAAGGATAAAACGTCAAACGGTACTTCTTACATTTGATGGACTATAATTACTAAGAGCAATTTATTTTTTAATTAAAAATAAGTAGTCATACATACATATAGAACTAATAAAACCTAACTTCAATCCAGGCAAATAAAATAAGGAAAAACAAATTTCGAACAAATCATGCATGCTTATTAGCGATAGATTGCGTTCTATTGATTTTTTCCAAAAAAGGCGAATATTTATCAGTACTGCTGAGTATATTAATATATCAGTACACACGTATCTACCGAAGTTTGTAGTAGCATCACGATCGTGAGGATCCTTCTCTATGACTACGTCAAGTAATAACTAGTTAACCACAAGCTTTTTAATTTGAAACTGTTTACAAGTCCATGCATGTCGGGATGACTGGCTCGTTTTATTCGAATTTTAAATTTTGACAACGTCGAACGGATGTTTTTTTCTGTTTATGACTTGGCTTCGCACGCGAATAGATATTACATTTTAGTAATTTTTATTTTAATAAATTAGCAAATGTAGCAAGGGTAAAAAGAAAATACATATTGTTTAAATTGAAGAAAAGGAAAAGTTTGGTATTATTTAGGAATCCAGAGAGTTTATTCCCTTTCTATAATACTTAGTGGCCAACAAACACCTGGCCTGCCTGATAATAAGCGGTTATCGGAGCTTATAAACACTTTTAATACCAGTTTCGTTTCTTGTGAGTCGCCATGCTCACCCCGTACCATGGAGCTCTGATTACCCTACTTGCTAGCAGAAAGAAAAACACAACATTGAGCTGTTAGTACTGTGTTATAAGTTGTGATCTTCTCTAAGGTTGATAGGGTGGAAGGACTAGGTACATATTTCGCTTAAGTTCTAAGAAGAAATACCAATTTTTTTTTTTATATGAAAACGATTTGCTCGGATTTGCGAAGTATAATTTAAAAAATTTTGACCGCCAGGAACGGACATGTATACTTATGTAACAAAATGCAGTTGGTTATACTTGACACTGTCATAGAGAATCAGGGTTCAGTTCATAATACGTTGTACAATCGCACGCAGCGAGCGGAACTCAATCTCGTAACGATGCGGAGTCGCCGGCTGTCGCCGAGGACTCTGATTATTTCACGCCAGAGGACACCAACACTACAATTCTGACCGTACCTAAGACGAACAAACTCTCAGTAAGTGACGCCATCTTGCATCAGTTGTCATCGTAGTCGTGTGACGTCATCATGCTTTGTTTGTGTGCGTGTTTAATTCGGTTTTGGTTTTGCAGTTTTTTTTTTCGCGTCGTGTCTTAATTTGCACTTTCATTTATCATCTGGCATTATATAAATGTTGTTTATGGGAAAGGGACCGGCACGTTGCAGAGCCGCGGCGTTGCACTACTGTTATCTAACGTAGCTTCTGGTCCACGATGACGAACGTCTAACAGGGCTTGTACTACCTAAACTTATGCGCATATTATTGCATGTAATGTAATTCTAATACTTTTAAGCTGAATTAATGGTCATGCAATTATATGCGCATAATTTACTGAATTGTTGATATTTTTTTTTTTTTTTTAATATCGTCGTCTGTTACAGGAGCCGACTAACAATGGAGACTGTACCCCACAACGCTGGGCTCTACCACATCACGTCACTTCTTTACCTGGTAACTTACTTCTTAAAACCATTTTTCTAAAGTTTATTAAAGACTTCAATTCCTCTCTTAGGAATTGAAGTCTGGCGCTAATCTAAACATTGAATTCTGTCAGCTCCTTATAAATTAATGTCACCAACCTGCCAATGTGACGTTTTAAGTTCGTCGTTTCGTTTAAGTTTTCACTTCTGTCGGCAGTCCCATGGCTGCCTATTTACTTTTTGTTTTAGTTATTATCAGGAGAAGGTTCTTACGAAAGAAAAAAATAAGAAAGTTGCGTGGAAAATTTAAGAAAACTTAACGAGGGACTTACGCGGGTGAAACCGCGGGTGAAACCGCGGGGCGCAGCTAGTTAATTAATAATTAACAGATATTAAAACCTAATAGCGGCTCTCACTCTCCAACTCTAGTTTGGAACGCGTTGAACACTGCGACGCTATTTGCGTTACACATACGAGTACACTTCCGAGCGTGGGACGGGGTGGCGTGTTGTGTTTCGCACGCTCCCAATTTAATGTGCTAGTATTACGTACTAATAAAAATAGTACGTCATTAACTTGTCCAGGAACTCCCCTCAGCCAGTCCAGCGTGCGCTCGTCTGGCGACTCGTACAGCTCCACGTCGTCGACCCGGCAGCTGCTGGCGCCGGTGGTGGCCTCGCCGCTCACCACCGACACGGCGTGCTAGCGGCCGGCCGCGGGGGTCGCCCCCGCCCCCTCGCCCCGCCACCCTCTCCGCCACCCGCTGCAGCTGTGCAACGACTTCGCGTACGTCATACCGCCCTATTAACTGTCGACTTCCGATAGAGGGTGCATTGCTACAACTAAATTGAAATACAAAGTTACATTACAACTTAATTCATATACACAGATAACAACTTTGACTCTTGGTTTGATTAAAATTTTGAAGTGAAACTTCTTTAGTGACGATTTGATCATCAATAATGCACGAAAATTGAGAGTGAAATTTAAAGGACGCGTCACGTTTGGGAAAATTTCGAACGAACGTTACATGAGAGAGAAGAAAGATATAACATAGAGAGAATTAGAAAGAGAGAGGTGTATATTTAAAGCAGTTTCATGTCTATCACGTGTACGCTACTGCTGCTGCTACATATCGTAGCCCCGTATATCCTTATGTGACCTTGTACTAATTTCAAATTACTAAACTGTGTAAGGCGTCACCGTCATCTCAGAATTTAAATGGCCACTGCAGAACATAAATTAATCTTATTTATCACACATTTCCTAGTGGCAGGGAGTCATAAAGTGGCTGGAACGCTTTCTCTCAATCAATAACGTGGAAGGTAAAACATCGAATTACCGATGCGATATTAGGCGAAATTATCGATATTTTTTATAAAGTTATGTAATAGAACATATGGTAAATTAGACTCGACGTCGGGAATCGCCTTACGGCTCTTTTCAAGACGAGTAAGTAATAAACGAAGAAGCCGGCGTAGATATAATTTCGTAGAATTAATAAAATGTCGATAAAAATGGCTGATACCATTGATCTTTAAGTCGTATAGTTCGCAAACTTTTAATATATTACAGGTAATATTAACATCCTTGTACTGTATGCATCTTTTCGAATCTTCTGAAACAGATCGAATAATTTACTTCTCCCAAAATAATTTAGCCCTCCATAAAATATACTCCTATGATCAAAGAATTCAGACTTCAATTATCTTTTTCATTTGGTGAAACTACGTCACACTATTAAAATAAGTTATTCATAACCTTCAAAAATCCTAATAAAATCAACAGTCACTTAGACTTCCAGTAATTTGACTCCTTAACTACTTGTTAAGGGCAATACACAACTTAATACACATCTCTTAAATGGAGGTTCGCAAGACAGCTCTTTTTGGCATCTCTACTAATTAATTAGTCGCGTATGGTTATACTATGAGTAGGTAACATGATTACGGCAAATACGAACAAGTTTAGTGTTCTTTGAATTTTTTGCGGGATAAACACCTCATTACTTTTAAATGGATCAAATGCTTAAGATGAAAGAAAGCTTATGGTTTAAACCATAACATATGACAGCGTTACAACAGGCAGTTAAGGCAACACCCGGTTTAGAAATAAAGACGAGTCACGGGTAGCTACACGCCGGTTTGCGAGAATAGCGACGGAACTAAAAGTTATTGATTTTAGATAATGGCAATCAATTTGTGATTTCCGCTAGAGTGTTTTGTCTCAAATATGTAATGAACTTGTCACCTTCTAACAAACGTTAGCACGAAGTTCACAATAAAATATCAAAGATTTACGATCGTTAGTTAGTTCGACTGAATTTTGAATTACGTCGATATTCTCGCAAACCAGCGATGTTTGTTACAAAAATAACTGTAATTATTCTAAACTTGACTTTATCGATTGTAAATAATATTTGAACTTTGTGTTTCTCTAATACCTCTTTAATATGTAACCCGTTAATGGTAATATTTTTGCAATAATTTAAACTTAAAAATGATCATACTCATGGCAGCATTAATCTTTTAACAAAATAATTAACAATATTTCTTACTTAAGTTTATAATAGAACATTTATTTAAAAATATTACTCTAAATGTTCGTCTCGTCGTGGTATTGTCAAGGCCTGACTATATTAGCTAATTTATCAGGTTTGTAAGTAATGTATGTACATAGTATATGGTCATCTTTACTAGCTACATGTAATAGGTATATAGGTACTGCATATATGTATATTTTTGTAAAGGCGGTCACTAATCGGGTGCATTCGCGAGTAATCTTGAGCCGCAAACGTTACAACTTGTAACGTTTGGGCGTCCGCAAACGTTACAACTTGTAACGTTTGGGCGGCCGCAAATGTTACAACTTGTTAACGTTTGGGCGGCCGCAAACGTTATATCTTGTTAACGTTTGGGCGGCCGCAAACGTTACAAGTTGCGGCTAATAAATAAAGCACGATAACGGCACACAGTGTGAGCATTCACATTAGTTGTTTTCACAGACGAAATGGTCGTGTTGTACACCGCGGCACTATTAATTTGATAATATTATTAACACATGAGGAGGATCTCATAATTCCTGATATTTTTTCGTTAAAATACTGAGGGCTTCTTATCCCCCATGGTCACGTCATGGTCCTGTTACAAATGGTTGATGTTACACATTGTATCAGTAATAGGTTGCACAATTTAAGCCTCGATTTCTATAGTGATGTAATGCTCGCATCTGTACTGGTACATAACAAGCAAATGCTCCCAGTGATTGATGGCCCATAAGAATTATATTTATATTAAGTTTCTTTTAGCCATATTAGGTCAAGGTTTTGGCAGACAGCGGACGGGGGCGGGACAGCGGCGCGGCGACGGGCGGTTGAAATGTACTAACGCCGAACGCGACAGCAGCGCTGTGTGATATCAGCTTCTGTATTAATTCTGTATGGTATGAAAAGGCGTGAATACGCCGCGTCGCCGTCCCGCTCCGCTAGCTGTCTGTTCCAACCTTCAAAGTGACAGTATTTTTAAATTTTATAATGATGTTACCCTAAATTGTCTCTCAAATAAGATTTATGTGGGAGGGAGAGGAATATATGTGGGAGAGCCATGCTTCGGCACGTATGGGCCGGCTCGACTCCGCTCGTTACCACGGCCTCACAGAAAACCGGCCGTGAAGCAATGCTTGCATTGCATTTCGCCGAGTGAGTGAGGTTACCGGAGGCCCTAACCCTTCCCTCTCCCATATTCCCGTCTTTCCCTCTTCCCCCTTCCCCCTCTTTTCCTCCTCGCACCTTAAAGGGCGGCAACGCACTTGTGAGTCTTGTGACTCTCGAGTTGCAGGTGCCCATGGGCGGCGGTAGTCATTTACGATCAGGTGACCCGTCTGCCCGTTTGCCCCCTATACCATAAAAAAATAATAATAATAATACCTAATTTAAAAATAAGGTTTTTATAACATGATTCTTCTGTTGTATTCTACACATTCGTATCAACAAACCACATATCGATCGACTAATTTAATCGATAAGCTTTGGTTATATGCATAGTTTATAATATTTGAAGAAACCAATCACAGTAGGAACAAGTAACATAGTTGGACATGAAAAGCAAGGTCGGATCTACAACACTGCAAGTTTTCAGGAAATAAAAATAAAATTAAGTAACATTTTTACTATATTTTATTAAACTACGTGTATAGTGACAGTTTTTCAGATCCGACTTTAAGCTTTTCAGGTCCAGATATGAGTTCTGCAATTAGGCCCCATTAATTACGTTGCCTAGACAAATACCCATTCTCAGTGTGTTGAATTTTTAACCGACTTCAAAATGGAAGAGGTTCTTAATTTTACTGTTTTTTTGTTGTTTGTTTTATTATGATTTAGGCGATCGAAGTCTGCTGCTGTAGTCCCCAAAACACTGTGCAGAATAAATAAATGTTTAACCTTCAGATGACAATTTAGGTCTTAGGTATTTTGTATACTTTAATTTACTGTATATTTTTTTTAAGTTTCCTTCTAACTGTTCAATCTTCTAACCAAGTTCACACGTAATATTCTATTATAGTAAAATTAATTATGGTGTTGGTGATATTCATTCATATATGAATTGCAACTTATGCATTTAATTGATCATTGTATAGGATTGTAAATAGTAGTTTGTAGTAGGGATGTTGTGGGTTCGGATTTTTTAGGTTCACATCTCGGGATGCAGATGTGAATGCGTAACACATTCAATAGATATTATAAGACTATATGTTAAGCGCTACTAAATGTTGTGATTGTTAACAATAAACATGCTGAAGAAATCAATCTTATCACTTGAAAAGACAATATGCAATCTTGTCACTTGTTGTGATACCTAATTGATATTGGTCAATCACGACAGGTCACTCCGCTGGAATCATTAATTTCATTTCTCGCCACCATATTCGCATCTGCAAATGCTCTGCTCTGGATGCAAATATCTGCGACACCCCTAGCTAGCTAAGTTTGTATTTCCATGTAAGATATTTTTAATATTCAAATTGAATAAATGACACTTTCTAAATGTTATCTTAGAATATTAGACTGAATTAAGAACATTCCTGATTTCATCTGTTGAATCTCAAAGTGTAAATCTTTGTATTTTTACTTTGTGTAAAAACCTCTTTGTTTTATTGCTCTAAGATGTATTGTTTGGATTAAATAATCTTTAAAAATGTCTCTAAGACTTTCATTTACTGTACAATCTTAAGTGTTTAGAATAAAAAGCATGTATAAGCTTATACAAAATAATTTATTATGATTCTGCATGTTTTATACTACATTATTTTATATCTAAAGCAGATAAAACAAATTATAATGTAAATAATGCTTTTTTAACTTCATTATCCCTCTTTTACACAATAGAAAAACAATTGTGTCATCCAGATCTATACCTAAGCAAATGAAAGGTTAAACCAATCCTAAGTGTAACTAGTATTGCTTAAAATTATATTGATTTTTCTACAATCAAATATACCATAAATGTTTCGTTTTCGCTCAAAAGTTACACCAATATAAACTGTGCTTAAATGCAGTTGTAAGCACAGTTGAGCCACTAGACATGGGTGACACCAGGGGTTATTTCAGGTTTAGCCAAAAAATTTTAAGACTATGCTTTAGAAATACAAAAAAGGCATGAAATGTACTTTCAATAAGAATAATTTTTTTATCATGGCTTTAATTTTCTAAAGTATAATAATGGCATTGTAACAAACGCTGGTTTGCGAGAATAGCGACGGAACTAAAAATTATTGATTGTAGAGCATGTAGAGAATTTCTGCTATAGTATTTTGTTCTAAACATATAATGAACTTGTCGCTTTCTAACGAATGTTAGTACGAAATCAGCGTTGCATCTCTGTTCAGCATAAAATATCAAATATTTATGATCATTTGGCATACTTTGTTCAATTCAACTGCATTTAGAATTACGTTGGTATTCTCACAAACCAGCAAAATGATCATTTAAATAGTTCGTTATTTTTTATTGACATAGCTTCATACCTGTCCTTTTCACTGTCACGAGCATGCATGTATGCTCCGTTGTGGTAAGTAATAAACTGCAAATGCAGTTACATGCAGACACATTGCAGTTTTTGTATCAAATTATTACAATATATATTTACAGTAAAATTTATTATAAGGTGTGGTTTATTATTACTTTTGTAGAAGATTGTGTATCTATGCTATATTTGATCTAAGTGATTTATCAATCAATTTAATATAGTTTTATGTAAAAAATTATAAACGGCAATATAGATTAAATGATATTTACTATATACAAGAATTCTCAGCTTTGGTTTGGCATGTGTTTTAAAACCTGTAAATTTTCTGGAAACCCTACAGAGTTAATGTCTGTAATCTTTTTCATAGCCTGACGCCTGGCTGCATATGCTGACATTCTTGTTAATCTGGCTTGTCTCTGTTCTGGAGTTTCATTGGCCAGTCTCTTGGCAGCATATGCAGACATTCGAGATAGACGTTTGGCTCTCTGATCACTTGTCTCATGAGCTAGCCGCTTGGCTGCATAGTCTGACATACGTTTAAGCCTGTTGGCGCGCTGTTCAGGGGTTTCGTTGGCTAGACGATGCGCAGCGTAAGCTGACATCTTAGCAAGCCGCGACGCTCTATCTGCCGGAGATTCGAACTTAGGTGCTCCCGATGACTTCCGACGTCTTCGCTTAGCTGGCTGCAACACCGCGAGCGGATCCACCTCTTGTGTAATTGACATCGGCATTTCAGTTTCACAACTTTCGTCTGCATAACTTTCTTCTTGCTCTTTTTTGACACTTACAAGGGATATTTGTTGTTGCTCTGAATTCGTATATGTATCGCTTACCGAGTTGTCCATTTCGCTGTGATCTAATTTTATGGTAGAGATCCATTTGTTATTTGCTTTCGCTATCACCATTTTCTTCCAGGAACAATCGGATGAACTCAAATCACCCATACTGATTGTTCAAGGATAGAGTTATCCACAGAACCATATTACTACGAATTTAAACGATATATTTATTTATAGAGCATTCAATGACCAAATCACTAGAGAAAACGCACAAAGCATCAAAATGCCGATATTTTTTATACAAAGCAAGGGGAAATTTTTAAAGTCAATTACAATTTCTACTATTCTACCAGTGTTGTCATCTCACCTTCGTATTAAAATATTTGTTGAATTATGTTCCCTCATTTTCCCCTAGAGATCAAACAAACTCTTTGGCAACGTTTGTTATCGCCTTTAAGTAAAAATCGTGTTGTTGCTCTTTGTGTCGAAAGTCTCGTATGAAAAACGGCAATTATCTGCCTTAACATCGAGAAGTTTGTGAACAATTTAGAAGACAATGATATATACTTTACGTTACATTCACGTAAAAAGTCCCTATAATGCATTCGTGTTACACTATATTAGTCCTTCTATCCTTTTTAAGTAATTAGTCGTTAAGACTGTTCGTCATAATTTAAAAATAAGATTATATAATTGTTTCGAAATCCGTCATTGCAAGTTTTAATAACACGACTAAAACTCTCATAATTCATTACAAAAAATACATAATTGCATATAATATAGTAACATCACAGAAGGGTTTTTTTTTGTTGGAAAATAATAATCATCAAACTGTGTTGTTAACATAAGTCTATATGTGATGTTATTTAGTTCAAGTCCTTCCACTCGAAACTAACACGAAGAGAATTATATAAATCGGATTGGTGCAATATGAAATTATCATTTTCAATCGTTGAGCTTTATAAAAACAATTAAGATACATATTTTAGCTACATTACAGGGACTCTATACCAGGGATTCCCAAAGTGGTCGATATCGAACCCTTGATTGAGGGTTGAAATCGGTTTCCCAGAGGTCAACATAAACGATTACTGATTTTGGGGGTCGACGAGGTCTAAAAATCGACTTATATTAATTAACACAAGTTCTTATTTGAAACTTTCAAGATACTGTATAAGTTGTATTACGTGTACCAACTTGCTATAAGAATGACTAATATTTGAGTAGGAAGTATCATTGTCGTACTTTTAAAAAACTCAACAAGTCGATAAGCGTGCACAAGTTCGAACAAGATGAAAAACTCGGCAAGTCAATAAGTGTTTACAAATTCGTGGAAGATAATGTGTTCGAGCATGTAAGCCTTTCAGGCACGTTTTGACTAAGTCTATATTTGATGCATTCACGAAATCATGATCAAGTTCAAGTCGAAACATGCTCCAGATATTTTACTATATGACAAGCTTGCACATAGGTTGAAAATTTACTTGCGTTTTGAAATTCGTAGGAGCTGGAATGATAATACTCTCATCTACTTATTTATTTCAAGCGATTACAAAGTGATTACATAGCTAAATAAAGTGAATTAAAATAACGTGATTGAAAAAGAATTTACAAAATGTTTAGTTACCTACGCACGTTAACAGCCATACCCAACCATACATTTCTGCAGTTTATGAAAAAGTAACAGGGTAAGTATCTAAAAACGTTTTAATATTTTTCTAAGTATTTATTTTTTTAAATTACAAAAATGGAAGACCACTTATCAAGAGTACATGCTGCCAAAAACAGTAAGCCCTTATCATTATTTCAAGCACTTTAAGAAAAACTGGAGAAAAGGCCATCCATAAGATCGATGTTTGCGTTATCATCTATGCAAGACGTTGATGGTTTACGAGCGTCCTATAATATATATTTAACTAAATCTAAACAGTACCTTTGACAAAGCTATTTCATGGAAGAATATTGTTTCTGTTGCGACTAATGGTGCACCATCTATGGTTGGTCGTCATCGTGGTTTTATAGCTTACTTAAAGCGACAACTGCCTGAGGTACTAGTCAGTCTGCTTGATTCACAGACAGTATTTAGTAGCAAAAAGTCTGAGTCTGAGTCTGAATCTGAGATGTGTTATAAATGCTGTCAACAGGATTCGAAGCAATTCTTTGAACTTTCGGTTACTTGCTCACCTATGTGACGAAAACGACGAAGTCTTTACTCGGTTACTTCTGCACACTGAAGTTCGCTGGCTATCAAGAGGCTCTTCCTTAGCAAGATTAACAGCTATTTTTGAATCTGTGTTGGACTTGTTATAAGAAAATGATCTGAATTTCAAAGAAAATCTGAACAATTGTTGTATGTTGAACAAAGTTAATTTGCAAATGCAGGGTGACGATCTCAACTTGACAAAATAAAATCAATAATATCGGCCTTTATGGGTAAACTCATCTTTTATAAACAAAATTTAAGCGGAAAAGAATATTCACAGTTTCGCTTTTATCAAAATTACTAGAAATACTTCAAGACAATGTTATTTTATCATATGTCACTCACTTAGGAGCATTACACAAGGATTTTACCAAGAGGTTTAAGGATCCTTTAACTTTACAAATTCTTCAATGGATTATAAATCCGTACAATATCACAGCCATGGAAGAAGCCAATGTGATACTGCAAAAAGAGTTGATTACCATTAGCACAGACGAGGAGCTTAAGCAGAAGTTCAACAAAGGTTATCAGAAGTTCTGGTTGCAACGTAACTTTGAAAACCAGTATCCGTGGAACGTTGCTGAAAAATACCTTATCGCTTTTCTATCATCATACCTAGTCGAAAAAGGCTTCAGTGTGGTTACGAATATTTTGACAAAACAAACCGTTTGAAAATCAACGAACGCGGAGATTTAAGGCTGCAACGCACCAATATTGAACCGGATTTACCTAGATTGTTAGAAAGTCACCCGGTTCATCAATCACACTGAATTTTTTAATTTTTATCTTTACTTTACGATTTTAATGTTTTTTTTTTCGAAAAATATTTACCTACTTAAGTATTTTTACCTAATTTGTATTAATAATTATTAATTACACTTGATATTTACTGAATTTTATGTCTATTTATTTTGTTAAATTTTGATGAGAAATGTATCGAGTTTACTCACTTAACCAACCGCAAAGTTTTTAAGTTGGTAAGTTTGTATCAATAGGAACAAAACTAGAGATAGGATTTTTTTAAGTAATTTGGCTATGGGGGTCTGTGGTATAAGTTCATTTTGGAAAAAGGGGTCTGTGGCCCAAAATAGTTTGAAAATCCCTGCTCTATACTATAACAAATAGAATTATTTGATAATCGCATATGGCAATAGAATCTATGTACATACAAGTACAACTAAATCTACTTAATATAATAATCGCTCTGAGCTTATATATACATACATACAATGTACGTATATGTATGTTTGGTTCGCTGGCGCTGTATTTGATTAGGACTATTTGAATAGTAGTTTATTCTCATCTTATGTGTTTGATTATGTTGACGCAGCATGACCAAGCCATTCTATTAATTAAAGAAATGACGATGTCTAATTTTGATACGGTCACTATAAAATGTAATTGGGTGACAACTGACAATTAGATCTCACAAATTTTTACGGTAAAAACTGCATTGTGAGACTTGCATTTTTACATGTTATGTTTTTTTAAGGGAAGTAGCATTACTTTAAGGATTTATTTAAGCACAATTTCAACTACGTACCCTAAAATACTGAAAAGTCATATTTTATTTTTAAACAAAAGACCAGGTTTTAGAAACATAAGTTTATGAAACAGCCACACTAAGTGTGTGAGTTGTCAAAAAGTTGGCATATAATCCATCTGTTTTATTTAGCAATTCTATTTTCATATCTTGAATTGAATCTATTAATTAGGTACTCTCTATATTCAACTATAAAGAAAACACTTATTTCTTTATTGATAATTTAACAGATTTATTCGTTTGTTTCATAACTTAACATATTTAACGATAACGAATGGCATCTGTAATCTGATTTTGTAGATGATAAATATTTATTTTTAAACTTCTTAGTCTTTATTTCAGTTTTTATGAGCTATATTATTAATTTTAGGAATCTGACCCGAAGATAGTGTTTGTGGTAAAGGAACGTGATGAAATAATGGTGTAGTACTAACAATATTCTCACAGCAAATTGTCAATAAATATGGATAGCATTCCCGAATCACCGGTGAAGTCGAGCCCCCTCATGGAGCCCGAGGGTTTCCTCCCTGAGAGTGGGACCGATTATTCTATCATCAGAGGAAAGGTGAGTTTCATTATTATCATTGTTTACCAACATTATGTTCCCGCGTAAATTACGCCTACGCGTAATGTTACCAAGAGGTATCTAGTTTATTTTGTGTCCAAATAACATTTATATAACATTGACCTAGAGTATCTCACGGAGTCAGCTTTCTTCTATATGCCTAAAAGTCTACTTTCTGAATGTATGAGTAATATGTAATGGATGAAAATATTGCACAACCGTTTGTTTATTATTGTCACCATGAAATATGTGTCAACATACACTGTTTACCTGAAATCTTACAACTTTGTTGTGTGTATATATTTTTAATAAATGCAAGGTAACAAGTCGCAGTAATACTTAATTACTTCATGTAACAAATTTTGTATCAAGTATTGCATCATATTTAGTCAATATCTATGCTTGAAGATATTACTATGTATATGTTATGAACACAGTACTATTATACAATGCATGTGTAATAGTTGTGTATCTTTATTCAACTCAATGTCATGCCTAAAGTTATATCAATGATAGAAAAACAATACTCTCTTATGTTGAGCTTATAGATATAAAAGTTGGTTTCATTTGAATTATATACAAATAGGTAGGTATTATACACACACATATATTTTGCGTGGGATGCTTCACTATAAAGGTAGCACAGTTTGCACAGCTACAACACAATTCTTGGGATTATAACTTCCCTTACCTATATATATTATTTATTTTAATAATGTTTCATGCCACCATGCAAATGAAAAAAAAAAACAAAAGTTGGATGTACAAAGATAGGCCTAACTAAATATCAAGGTTGCTAGTAGTGAACTTGAATTGTGAGCCCTCCTTTGCTAAACCAGTAAAACCGATACACAAAACGAAAACTACATGTATTCAAAAAATATCCATATTAAAAATAAATCAATTTATATTATTTCATTTTAAACCCCATGCAAAAGCAACCAGTTAACTAGTTCATCTCATGGATGAGGTTTTCAGGAAATAGAGGCTTTTTTTATCAGAATAAAATAAATTAATTCATACTTTTTAAGTAATTTAAAACACCTAACACAAGTGTTAAGCTTAGCTGGAGGGGTCAACGAGATTACTAGTAATGTGTGACCCACGTTAGTAGTAATCTTAAAAAAAAAAATTACGAAGATATATGTGAATGGGTCATTGATTTCCTAATTGGGTAGATGCCTATGCTCAAAATAAATTATTTCGCCAAGTGTCGCAATAAAATAACTTAAAATACTGTGAAAATTATCTTTCAGTTTTATTTTAACGTTCTTCATTTAGTTTATAATTGTTAAGTTAACATTAAAAGTAAAAGATTTGACGATACTAAGACGTCACGCCTCAGTGTTTCATACAAAAATGTATGGATGCTACCGTTTTGATGTTTACTAAAAAGATACTGATTTGACTTGACAGTCATCTACCCTATTGCTTTGGGAGTTCCTTAATGTTAATATTACCTATTTACCTATCGCTTTAGTGGTGTATACAAATGTTTAATAATGTATTTTTAGATGGTACTAGTGAGTCCTACAGCAGATGAGTATGAGCTGCTCCTCAAGCAACTTCTGGAGAGGATGGAGACTGGCAATGGGGAGATAATATATGATATTGGACAAGGAGAAGGTATATTTTACTATATACTTAATCATATTAAATTAATTTAACTAACCATAGTATCATCTACATATATATTATAGACTAAAAAAAATTACATTTAATGTAGACTGTAATAATAATAAAAATAAACAGAGCTTGTACTTGGGTCTTACTATACTTGGGTTCTAGAACACGATAAACATACATAGATGGACAGCCAACCACCTATGGAGCGAGGAATCCATACCAATTACCAACCATCTAGGGCTTTTGAGCATTACCTTCACATCCGAACTTAACTTTGGTAAAAAAAATTAGTCTATGGCATGACTCGATTCAAGTTAGTATTTGACTGAGCTTTTGGAATTTAAATTCTGCGCATAAATTGATAAAAATGCTAGATCCCATGTTATGTTGTATGTCCATGTTACATGAATTAAAAAATTCAATCTCTAAATTTATGAACTAGAATTTATATTTTCCTATTCCCTATTACCTACACTATCGTTTTATTATATTTTTTCATAATTACATTTGTATATATAGTAAAGTACCCAATTTGTAAATCAAGCGAATTCCATATCATTACAGAAATTTAAACTCGCCATTAAAAACCTGTGGAAAAAAATGATGGACAGTTAAAACAATAACATTTTCCTTTATTACTAAGGTGACCAACTTTCTGAAAATTGAATACGGGATTTATTATGGGGGGAGGAGGTAAAAAGTTTTGTAGATAAATAATACTAACTGAAGATATTTATTTCTGAAATGTATCGCTAGAGTAACATAGAATTGCCCCTATAAAATCTTTACCTTCTTAAGAAAGCATGTAGGTCCGATGGACGTCCATATTGAATTCGTCAACGAAAATATCCTTTGGGACATCGACATTGTGAACTATGCGCTATGTATGCAGTAGAGGTGAAAAATAGGTATGCGGGACGCATCCACCGTTTTGCGGGACTATTTTACTAATTACTGCAAATCAGGACTACACCTGGCAATACGGGACTATCCCGCAGAATGCGGGACGGTTGGCTACCTTATTTAGTACAATTATTATGATATGAAATTAATGATTCATATTTCATCATTGTTGTTTATATGTCAGCAGTTGTGGTTAGAACATCATCATAATTCCTGTTCAGGTTACGGTCAGCGGTGAATTCACACATTTGCCGCCAGTAGACTATTAAAATTTTGCCGCCCCTACCGGTCAGTCTATCTAATTCGATACCCCAGGACAAGACAAAAAATAATGTAGGCCCCAAATTTGCCGCCCCTAAAATCTGCCGCCCAAGGCTTCAGCCTACTCAGCCTACTGGTAAATCTGCCACTGGTTACGGTAAATAATTATCAAATCAAAATCGACTCCCTTCGTGATACTCTTTTTGTAAATAGAACATCAAAACGGCAACTTGAGGAAATGGTATGTTATAAAAACAACGACGTCATCATTTGCTCTTGGAAACCTTTTACGGTGTGTTTGGTTTCTAAATATGATTATTTAATATTATTATGCAACAATAATAATGTGCTAAGTTTAATAGAAATGTTTAACAAAAAATGAAAAACGTTTCGAAACATTCCCCGCGTCTACGGATAATATTCTTACATACAAATAAGACATTCCTTTGCACGCATATCGTACACAAAGTATAAAACATTTTATTATTATTTAGTCCATCTGATTGTGAAGAGTGATTCACCAACGAATGCTACAACATGCTGCAATCAATGCTAACGATTAATTATTTCACAAGACGGTGCATGAATAGATAAAGCAGACACAATTGTGTAACAGTTCAAAATCTTATCTGTGTTATCACGACTTACGGATATTATGCTAAAGCAATGTGCAGCTGCAATGCAAATGCAAATGTATGTACACATGCAGTGCAGTAGATAAATGTACGTGTATATTTGTTTCATAATTGTCATCCCCAGTTGTATCCCACCTAGGGCTCCGTTAAGGCCTCTCTTGAAATCTTCTGGTCGCCCAGATCTTGGGCTAAATCAGAATTTGTCCACAACGTCCTATCTTCCTGTTTGTTAGAAAGCCAATATACCGCTTACTCCAGCTCTCCCCGTGATCCACCTATCACTACTTCTGTTTACAGTACCTCGTTTATATTTCTGTTCTAGAATGAATGTTCTAGAAATGTTATATTTTATTTGATATAAATAGAAAATGATTTCTAATCTATATTCACTTTGAAGTACATTTATAAAAAAATAAAATTATTTTTGCTCACATAATTTAATTATCAGGGTTAGATGAAGACATCTACGTAGGTCGTACGACTCTAGTGTCGCATTTCAAGCTACCGCCAACGCAACGGTTGTCGGTATCTTCTGTCCTTCTTCAAATTTTTTGAAAATTATTTTTGACTACATTTTATAAAATTTTCTGCAATGTCTTTTTTGATCAGGTTACAATGGTAAATACACAGGCTAGGGAAAAAGTTGTATAGATAGATGTATATATTTGCTCGAAATATGGTTATGTATGACAGATCTTAAAAGTATAATGTTCTTCATATTTTGCCTATTAATGTCAACATGCTAATTTAAGAGCTTCTGCGAAAATAACGATAATTCCATAACAAGTTGAAACTATTAAGATTAAGTGAAAATTGATAACAATGTCACAAACAAATACGTACCTATTAAGCAACTAGGAATCCCACTAATATAATAAATGTGAAAGTTTGGTTGGATAGATGGATGGATGTTTGTTACTCTTTCACGCAAAAACCACTAAACCGATTGTGATAAAACTTGGTATGTAGATAGCTGGAGACCTGGATTAACGCATAGGCTATTTTTTATCATGATATTCCCACGGGATCGGGACTTTCGCGGGTGAAACCGCGGGGCGCTGCTAGTGCGATATAAATTGAAAAGGAAAATACGATAGGTAGTAGCAAACAATAATTATTATTAACTCTTTTTCATGTAATTTATGCACATATGCTCATGTCATTGGCCCTGAATCGGCCCTCTATGCAGAGGATGTCTCAACGGAGAGTTACGAGAGAACGTTATCCTGAAGTGCGAGGGAGTGCCTACACAACGGGCAAAAATGTTTGCGGGTGGAAGTAAACACCCCAGGAGACTTCTGTACTTCTGAAAGGAGCTAGGCTGGTTAACTAGCCAGCCATACCTGAACGCATAATGGATTGTTTTTGAGTCTAAATGCGGGAACAGAGCCAATCTGTTATTTAATAACTATTACCATTCTATTATTATTAAGAATCAGTCTATTATTTATTTAGTAGTTCATGAATTTATTTAAGGTATAAAAACAATATTTAATCCTACTAATGTTATAAACGTGAAAGCTTGTAAGGATGAACGGATGTTTGTTGCTCTTTCACGCAAAACTACAGAAAATTTTTGTTTTAGAAATATTTACATTTAAGTTCTGGACCTTCAAGCCATTGTAATACAGATTCGACTGCAGTATTTTTTTATTTTCATACAATGCGTCTTTCGTGTCTTTAGCTATTATTAGCGAAATATCATCAGCAAATAATACACATTTATGCTTCGTGGCCTTTGGTAGATCGTTTGTATAAAGGAAAAGTAATGGCCCCGATATACTGCCCTGTGGCATACTAAATAAATAAATAATTTTAGTATGTTGACTTATGTATATGTTATAACTTCTCTACTTTTATTTATTCCTAAGATTTCAGCACATTGCTGTCTATCACGTGAATAGGTTTTCAGTCAGTTTTTCTCGCATTTTTTCAAAAGGAATTCAAATTTTACAAAATGAAATGCTCTGCTGATATCCAATAATGCTGCTGTGGTAGCTATTTTCCCATCTATATTTTCAATTATTGATTTTATGAGTTGATATCAAGCTAAAGCAGTTGACTTCCCTCTTTATAATTCGATTTTACGTTACTTTTCAAATATAGAGATTGAGATGACGGTTATTATATTCACAGATTTTTTTTCATAAATAGGCTTTTCTATAGATAATTTCAGGTATACCTTTAAGTATGCATAAAACTACAGTATTGCAGAACATGCAGCTTTCAGACTCGCCCTTATTTATCTTCAAGAAATAAAAAAAAACAAGGTAAATCATAAAATAACCTTATCGCAGACGGTCGTGGTCTGACAGAAGACGAGTACAGCGCTTCCGTGGCGACCCTACAGTCGCTCGTGAGCGGCGAGCGCATATCCTGCGTCGAGCTCCGACGATGGGACTGCGGAACCGGTATTACCGGCCAATATTTACTACGGACGCAGCTAGACCACACTGATTTCATGGAGATCAGGTACGGATATTTTATGTTACGTGTACATTCCATTTTGTGTAAGACTTAGTTAAGTATAAAAGTGTAAACATCAGAGAGGTATGAGAAGATCGGTAAGTTGAAAAAATTGCTTGTGATAAATAGCAATCATTAGGCGCAGAAACTTATACTTTTTTAAATGGACCATTTCAGCTTGTACCGTCCTGCCTTCTATCTCGCTCCCCTATTTTACACTTTCCCCCTCCTACGGTGGCTTTTAGAATTGAATTTAAAAAACTCACGCCCTGTTTCTGAAAGGCAACGCAAGAATGAGTTTAACAATTTATTGCAAAACCTTATGTCTAAATGTCATTCGAATGTCCAATGAAATTGATCATAGATTGGTAAATGTTTCTTTGATCAACGTTTCAGAAACTCGAACTGATTTGACAGTTTTTAGAAAACGGGTCTAAGTCTGTTTACTTGTCCCTTATAGAGTTAGAAGGAGGCTATAAAATCATGTGTGTCAGTTTAAATCTGTCTTTGTATTGTCAAATCCAGCACTGGTGATATTAGTTACGATTTTTAACCCTTTCATTAGGCAAAGCAAGGATTGACATTAACAAAAACAGTAACCGCTATTATTTTCCAAGCATACAGTACTACTTCTTTTTTCTTAGAGTGGCGGTAGTAGGCAATGTAGACGCGGGTAAATCGACGCTCCTGGGTGTGCTCACACACGGCGAACTGGACAACGGGCGAGGGTACGCGCGACAGCGGCTGTTCAGACACAAACACGAGATGGAGAGCGGACGGACCAGCTCCGTTGGCAATGATATTCTGGGCTTCGATAGTATGGGTAAGTGATGCGCAGTCAAAACGCCTTTATGAGTATTAATGTAACAGGTATTTTCTAAAGAAGCTTAGTCCCCATTACATGTGTATACACCAATACAGGTGTTGTTTTACTTAATAAAGTACTACAGCGATCGGTAAATTGTCTTGTGAACCTGGTTGATGGATGGATGTTTGTTACTCTTTCACACGTAAAAACCACTGAACCGATGGCCAGGAAACTTGGTATGTATAGCTGGAGACCTGGATTATCGCATAGGGTACTTTTTATCCCGATATTCTCACGGGATCGCGGATGAACCCGCGTGGCGCTGCTAGTCATTTATATAAAGAAAATATAAATTAGATCCCATGAGATATCACTAATTCGTCAACTAATTTCAATTATTCCTTTTTATTACAATGAAAATTCCGACCCTAAGAAGAAATAGACAAAGTTTGTTGTTATATAGGTGCAAGTTTTTAAGTTACTCAGACATAGTACAATTCTTCAAAGTGCAAATCTTATGATTTAGTCATGGAAATTTGCTTTACGTATCAACGCCTTTTATATATAAATAATTTCAAACATATGTTTTTCTTATTAAGAAATCATTTTTCTAAACCATCCAAAATGTCTTATTGTATTTTTAATTGCCCTACTTCAGGCAATGTATTTCACTAGTCATTCATAAGTGCACGCGCTTACGAATATGTGTTACGAGTGGTAGGTACTTAGGTATATTTAAAAATTCGAAGAATGTGTGTGAGGTGTAGATACAAAGAAGTCTTATTCGATTTGTTCCACTGTCACCATATGACACCATCCTCTTTTTGCATTTCCTCATCAGTACCTCGAAGTCCAAAACTCATAGAAAATATAATAGATGAGTATTCTACACCGAATTTGTCTGAAAAATTCATTACTACTATATACTTTTGAATTTAGAAGAGCTCAAGGTTATTCTATTTTACTCTTTGTTTCTTACTAATTTAAATTTGTTTTCATGTCCAGTGCGGTGGAGCATGCTTCAACCCAGACTCTTGATTATTTTACAAATTTATGAAATCGACAAAAGAATAACAAATTGTAATCGGGCATTGAATAGATATTTAAATCAAAAGAAGTAGTGATGACAGTACCTATATGATTGTAACAATCGATGATTGTCATCCAACCTTTTTACGAAAAGTGAATTTGTTTGTTTGGGAAATGATAACTAATTTATCCTAACTGTATAATATCCATATATTTTTTGAGATGTCGTATTGCTTCTGAACCCACTGCTAACTCTCGTTTGTTAGTTAGTTAGCTAAGGATAAGGATGTAGAAAAGGTAGGATGTACGGAAACTATTTCTAAAGCCGTAATGTTTTATTTTTTTTGGCTGGCATAAAGTGAAACCTCTACACGAGTTTCGCCTATATATGTGATGAAAAAGTCATAAACATTACGAATTAAGGTGTGAAAAAAAAAATACGCAGTCATGGGACTGCCGACAGAAGTGAAAACTTAAACGAAACGACGAACGTAAAACGTCACATTAGCAGGTTAGTGACATTAATTAATAAGGAGCTGACAGAACCCAATGGTTAGATTAGCACCCTCTAGTGGATGTATATATGTATTATTAGCGTGACGGTCACGAGTTCAGTGCATTTTTCCCATAGCAAAAGTGCACAAACGTGCCTAAAGAAGTTTTCACTTCAACAATAAGATTCCGTTACGAGAATGTTGTGGAGAACTGATAAATATGCAAGTAGTTTTTTCGTAGTTTTCCTTTACCAGGTAAAATTCAAGACGTCAGAGGGGCATGACCAAATCGAATTTGAACCTCCAAACATCGGGCTGTGATGCGTATAGTTTAAATGACTCTGCTATCACTAGAAACGACTCACATTAACTTACATGGAAGGAAAGTTACAAGAAGCTTTTATTTTTATCAATTTTAATTAAAAAAAAAACAAGATTCAACTACTACAAACATTCCAAAAAATATATTGGCGACAACTGAAAATTATATTTCGAATCTTCAAATGACAATACACAACATCTTTCCTTTCATCGAATGACTGTTATTCAGGTAGAACATTATAAACATACTTAATATATTATTAGACATAGTGACTAATAGTAAAAATTAGTAACCGATCTTATCCAAATTTAAAGAAAAAGATACAAGTAAAGTGGTTCTTTGTCGATATGAGATTGCTTATAAAAAGTATTGTAGGTTATTAAAAAGCAATAAAATTGTTTGTGCGCACTAGATCTACTCTTTTGATAAGAATAGGTAGTATCGTAACAATACATTTACCAACATATATTTCAACCACATTACGGTTTGCTTGTGAACTAGGCTCTCTCAATCGTAACAGTGATGTGTAGAGCTGGAGTTTCTAAACTTTTAATGTATCGGAACACTTATCAAATCAAACATACAGCTCCTTTTTGGTTGGAGCCGTCAAAATGTAGAATCTTCGTACATCTTCGTCTTCATCGTCACTTTCCATCAGTTGAGTTGGAAGACAAACGCCTTTGCCATTTCACAATAAATAAAAAGGGGGAGAGAGACAAAATCTTTTATTCACTGTGGAATTATTCAACACTAGCAGCGCCCCGCGGTTTCACCCGCGTAAGTTCCGATCCCGTGGGAATATAGGGATAAAAAATAGCCTATGCGTTAATTCAGGTCTCCAGCTATCTACATACCAAGTTTCATCGTAATCGGTTCAGTGGTTTTTGCGTGAAAGAGTAACAAACACATCCGTCCATCCAAACTTTCACATTTATAATATTAGTGGGATTATTTTTATAGTATACCCCAAAAGAGGAAAATAGCTTGTTCAAAAACTCAAATGTTATAAGAATTTTATCCCGAAAATGGTAGCGGACCTAGGCTGATAAGCATGCTTGCGTCTTTCAAAATAGCCATGTTAAAACTTTTCTAGCAAGCATAGGGATTTCCATTGGGTACACTATTATAAAAAAAAATATTAAAAAAGTGCAATAAAGTAAAAGAGTGATACCAAATTTAAAAAAGTGTTAACAAAAAGTATTAAAGCAAATATTAAAAAAACAGTGCAATATAAGAAAAGAGTGTTAAAGAAGGACTCGATCTGCCATGCGGCCGAGTAGAAAGCGTACACTATACCAGATAGGCCAAAAGCTCGCTGTATAGTAATTCGAAATAAGCATATACATTCTACTTACGTTAAAATGTTATTACAGCTTTAATTGATTTTCCTGTGGGAACCAAAATTTACCCCGGAATAAAAAGTACCCTATAACCTGCTTAGGCACTCAAACTATTATCATACTAAGTTTCAAGCATATCCCTTTAGTAACTTCGGAGTTTATAGTGAACATACAAACAGACAGACAGAACAAAAATTGTTTGAATCGCATATTCGGCATCAGTATCGATATCTTAATACCTCTTAGTCTATTTTTTTTTTAATATTTTCAATGTGCAGAATTCATCCTGCTACAGATTTATTATAAGTATAGATTATTATTCATTTCGCGTAATCCTGGTAATTTTTCCACGGCACCCTTAGGTTCCGCGGAATCCACAGGAATCTATGAATAGGAATGGTTTAGATCAAATCGTATCGTAGGTACTTTGTATTCTTAATTTACAAAAAAATTGCAACAGTTGTAGTTAGTACCCAATTACATAAGTACAAATTAATAATAAAGTCTATAAGAATTACTATGCTACAAATACCGGCACGAGTCGTGAGCACAAATTTTCAAAAATAAGCTAGAGTACAGTAAAGTATACGGTAGCTAAATGATACGTGCGAACCCAATAGACGACGAGCATCGACTGACGAACCAATCACGTGCAGCGTAGGCATGGTCAACGTCATATCGACCAACAAAAAGGTTTGCTCACGACTCGTGCCGTACTGTACATTAGGTATTGCAATGTTTGAGAACTAGTCTTTTAGACATGATATTCATTAAAATAAGTTAAATGCCTTGTTTTACTAAATAAATTCATTTTCTTTCTTTTTTTCTTATGCTCATGGGAGTCTCTTTTTCACAGTTTCTTTGAGTATTTTAAAAGTTAAAGTTACTCTGAATGTCAACCTTATTCCTGTTTTTGTATTAAATGTGACTCATTGCAACGCTAAGTACTCTATTCCCCAGTCTATAAAGAAACCGTTCCTACTCCATCACTCGTAGCAAACTGCGGAAAAAATATCGTCATCCATTCTATCATGTTGCACATATTGTTACGTTACACAATTTATGTATAGTCTCATAGAAAGGGCATGAATTTTCCCGAAACATCTCGTACAATCTACTTGACTCGACCGCTGTTCGTACATCTAGAACTCAGTAGAATATTCTTATTAATAGATTATTAGTTCTGTTATTCGCTAAAAGATGGCTCAATTTAGTTACCGCTACTCGTGACTAGATTGCACCCGCGCGTCAGTAAAGTCTTCCGTAACAATATTTAAGTTTTCTGATCATTTTATCATTACGATTTAGGTAACGTAGTAAACAAACCGGACCACGGCACCCTCGACTGGGTTAAAATATGCGAGAAGTCGTCCAAAGTGATCACATTCATTGACCTGGCGGGCCACGAGCGGTACCTGAAGACCACAGTGTTCGGTATGACAGGACACGCACCTGACTTCGGTATGCTAATGGTATGATGTTCAGATTTCCTACTACTTCCTAATTTAGTACCATTTTACGTGCAAATTTTATGAATAAAAGCTCCTTTAATCTTTAATGCCGCGTTCCAATAAACAAGAAACTTTCGTTGAATTTTCAACGAAATTTTATCGTAAGCAAAACAAATCGTTTCTTGTTTATTGGAACGCGGCATAAATGAACGTTGCTTTTTCGTTAGTATGCTCACCGTATGTTTGCGGTGTATAATCCTCGCATGCTCCCACTGTCATGTCTAGTCAGTGATCGAGTGACCTTTGATAATGACTAATTTGTGTGTACTCCGTTCAAATTTTTGTGGTGCGACTCTACCTGAGCCTTTGGAGATAAAATGATAAGGATGTAATTCTTACGTGGTTAATACATATGAGTAGAACAGTGGTACATTCTCTAGATATCGGGTTCGATTCCTGGTTCAGGAAAATTGTAATTTTTCAATCCTTCGGGGTTATACAGGTGTGATTATATGTACATTTAACGGAGATTTTCTCTTCGCCTTCTAAATAGTTATTCTAATCATTATAAACAGATCGGCGCCAATGCTGGTATAGTCGGTATGACGAAAGAGCACCTTGGACTGGCGCTCGCCCTCTCCGTCCCCGTATTCGTAGTCGTGACCAAGATCGACATGTGTCCACCCAACGTACTGCAAGATAATCTGAAGCTGCTCATCAGGATCCTCAAGTCCTCAGGCTGCAGGAAAGTACCCGTCATGGTGAAGACGAAAGATGATGTCATCGTTAGCGCCACAAATTTCGTCTCACAGAGGTTAGTGTTTATTTAACCCTTACAAGGTTCTGTCATTCATACAGATATAAAGTTTCACTCTGATAGCCATGCTTTTGTTAAGGGAAAGGTGCAATGGGTTATATGTGGGAGTGTGCGTATAAATATAGCAAACGCTAAAAGCATTTTTTAAAATTGCAAATCAATTTCATAAAATCTTGATAGACAATACATTTTTGTAACCTAAAGAAAAATTAATTTGAAAGAAAATACATTTATTAAACACACACTCGCATACTTATAATTGTGTCCTGAGCGTGAAACAATTTGAATATTTTTACAAGACGGAGTTAAAAAGAGTTCCAAATATTTCCCCAACGCCTAGATGGCGATCAGATCGCCTGACAAAATCACTTTTAAAAAGTTTCAGGTCTAAGTTCAAAATTAAATTACTAGATTCTGATTTTATTTTGGAATTTAATTTAATAAGTAAGTATAATTGGAAATGGACAAACCTGTTATCCAAATTACTTTTTTCAATAACATAATGGTACCGAAGTAGATACTTCTTCTGTAACTTAATATACTTGTAATATGTTCGCAGGCTATGTCCAATATTCCAAGTATCAAACGTAAGTGGCGAGAACCTCGAACTACTGACGATGTTCCTGAACCTGCTGAAGACAAGGATGCCCTCGCACGACGACAAGCCCGCGGAGTTCCAGATCGACGACACGTACTCAGTGCCCGTATGTTGTAAATATCATCTATATTATATTGATTGATAATGAGATTGATGAAGCCTAAATTGACCCGCGGGCGCCATCTATAGTCGAGTATAGGAAGTTATAGAGGATTACGATTATCTCAATTGAGACGCACGCTATCTTTTGACGATAAACGTAACTAAGTCCATTTATAGAATGTCCACAATGTATTAGAAGATTCCAGAGGTGTTCCGAGTTTTCGGGAAATATCACGAATTCTATGAAATAACGTTCCGAGTTTATAAGGCAGTTGTGTCTGTTTTGGTAATAAATTGGTGTACCTTTCCAATCCCGCCAATATGAAGTACTGTAGTGCTTGCTGTACATTATACGCTTACTTAACCCAGGAGAGGGATGCTGACAGACATTCTGGATAGCTGTAAACAAACTTGTATTGAGACATGCTAATATAATTAAAGAATTCAATAATTCACTTTATATCTTCATATGAGACCCAGAGGTACACCGAGCTGACGTTCAAACTTTAAGTCTCTTCTCTTGTTTTCTTCTTTGCTTATCAGTTTTTTTATACAATTCAAATAAAGATGGAAGTGAATCAGCTATCTTATCACATGCCAGAACGTTATGTATATCAAAGAGGTTGGTGTGCTACAGTACATAATATTCCATATTTCATATTACTCAAGCCTGTACTATGGTAACTAGACTGCTGATAAACATACTTATATATTTCTAAATACATACATATTATAGATAAATTACACCCAGACACAGAACAAATGATCGTTCTCATCAGACAATTATTTGTCCTGGGTGGGGATCGAACCCACGACCTCTGGCTTAGCAGTCAGGGTCACTAACCACTACACCAACAGGCCAGTCACAATGACAGCCGAGTGATTTAATTATTGTCATTTGATGCCGGCGGTTCCAGTTTGATACTCGTTTGCGCACTTATCACTTTTTGGAGTTCATGTGCGTATAACTTGTCAAAATGAAAGTTTGGTGCAGTCTGTCAATCCACACTGTCCGCAATGTGGTGAACTATGGTTTCATCTTTTACACACTAAAGTTCTTCATTGCTTAAAATGTATTTTAAGTCCATCTAACTATGTAAAAGCAAAATTATATTATGTCTATAAGTTTAGTCAAATTTCATTTCCCATTATTTTTTATACAATAGTATCTAAATACTCATGTCACACAGATTTGACTTGATCAAATACAGGTCAAACAATGAAAATCGGTAAAAAATAATTATTAGTTATTTATTAATGTATTGTTAGGGTGTGGGCACGGTGGTGTCGGGTACGACCCTGGCGGGCACGATCCGCCTCAACGACACGCTGCTGCTGGGGCCCGACCCGCTGGGCCGCTTCACGCCCATCACCGTCAAGAGCATCCACCGCAAGCGCATGCCCGTGCCCGAGGTGCGAGGGGGACAGACCGCTAGCTTCGCACTGAAGAAAGTTAGTAAACTTACTCTTTCCCTCCAACGTTACTAGTAATATTTATTTAAAAAAAAGAAAAAAAAAACGTGTTCTAATCAAACGGTTTGTATTTATGAAGTACTTTGAAAGTAATACATACAAACATGCCCCACGCCCGTATCCCCAAAGGGAAAAGAATATTGCTTATGCGGATAGATTTAGCCAGGGCCATACAGGGTGTAAGGTAAGTAATTTTCTGCCGGAAAAGTCATTTTTTTTTTGCATATTTTTGCTTAAAAGTGATATTACAATGAGTAAACAGATCATTTTACCGAAAAAAATATAATAAATATCGCATACGGCCAAAAAGTGCCTTGTAATGAATCAATCAACATTTAAAATTTTTATGCAATCAACTGGACTAGACGCGCCGAACGTTTAAGGTCATTCACCGTACCGCACAAAAAGAATACCTGTATTGCATGTTTATTGCGTAGCGTCAAATAAAACTAATAACTATAAATCCTTAATCTGGCATTTTTATGATAAACTGACTTATGTATTGTGTTAAGTATAAACATAAAGAGGTTATTGTAAGTTTTCGTAGATCAAACTTACAGGATGTATGTTACTCGAATTGGCTCTTGCCGGAAAGTGCCCTTTGAAAGTATATCACACTCGTGAATTGAACATTTGAAGATTGCCCTTCAGCAGTCTTCGGTTTTGTGTTCAAACATTAACAAGAACCATTACACATTCCAAAAAATACTAGCTAGCTCTCGTACTACTAACAGTCGAATCTCTGATTATCACCTGTTGTATGGCTGTTATATTACAAAAATAACACCCTAATTAATATTTTCAATTCAAACACGTTTTCACGACTTTAACTATTGAACAATTCAATCATTATGAATATTGCATTGCGTTGTCAGAGGTACAGGAAACCTTTCATCAACAAACAAAGTACTGTTTTGTTAAAGTAGAGATACCTGAGTTTATTAACACAACATTACAAACGAGGCATTGTGCAATAATTAGTATAGCATGAAAGTGAAACATTTTGGTGGTTAATACAATTTACTACTAAAAAAGTTTGTGTGTACTTATGTACGCACGTAAGAAGTTATACTTTTATCTAGTTAAATTAAGTTTATTTAAATATCATAATAAATAATACATACCGTCAACTAACCTCAAATTCTACAAACGTACTCAAAATAATATGTAAAAACCATTTTTATCACTATCGTGAAGTTGGTAACTTTTTTTGAAACACTAAGATGACTAGCTAACTTTAGGGTGGTCGCTTTTTCATCATTTTTCCATAACGCGCAAAAAAGAAGTATAACTTTAAAAATGTTTCACTTGAATGCACACGGACATATTCTTTCCTGTCATAACGAACTGTTTGTGTATGTTTAGATAAAACGGTCTCAGATACGAAAAGGTATGGTAATGGTGTCGCCAGCGCTGAACCCTCAGGCCTGCTGGCAGTTTGAGGGGGAGATATTAGTGCTGCACCACCCCACCACTATATCGTCGAGGTACCAAGCTATGGGTGAGTATCGATAAAATGCAAAGTAAACAAGTTATTCATCAAATTTATTAATATTTTGAGTTTGATATGATATTTCAATTCAGGTTCTTTGTCCATTGAGTTACCATACTTCCGTGTTAGTTACTTCTGACTGCAATGTTCTTTTGAAAACTCAATGAAATTAAAGGTGTTATAGTTGATTTGGATTGCAATACTTTTTTAGCATAACTTTTTACAACTAACGAGACTAAAGAAGATCAAATTTATCTTACCTGGAAGAGCTTTTATTATTTTTTTTTTTTCTTAAAATGTCAACTCTCGCATTAAGAATTACTCCTGTGTCGCGGGGGACTTTACAAACGTACAAACAACAAAGAACACCCAGACTCGGGAGGGAATCGAACCCACGACCAATGGCGTAGCAGTCAGGGTCATTAACCACTAGGCCAACAGTTTATAAATTATACAAAACTAAAAATTTAATCTGCTCACTATCTATCAGCAAAATTAGCATATTTAAAAACTGCCTCGCCTAACTGTCCCTTGTGTAATAGAATTGAAGACGTGTAACGTTTGCTAATGAATTGTGACCGGAATAAAATTTAACGTGAGATTCTACTAAAAGAACTTAATTTAAATTTGTTAGATATAGTAATTGCCCAAAGCCAGAAGCTACCAAGAAATTCTATCATTCGATTACAATAGTTCACCATACAATAAATTTTAAATTAACCTTGACCTTAGATTAATGTACAACGGGGTTCACATAAACTATTTGCTGATATAGCACAAATAAAATAATTGTTTCTCGAAGGAATATATTCGTGTTGTGCATGTCGCTGTTGTCGGTCCGCAGTGCACTGCGGCAGCATCCGCCAGACGGCGTCGATCCTGTCGATGTCGCGCGACTGCCTGCGCACGGGCGACAAGGCGCTCGTGCGCTTCCGCTTCATCAAGCACCCCGAGTACCTCAAGCGCGGACAGAGGATGGTTAGACGACCATATCGCTTTTATACATTATAATGAACCGAGACGTCACCTGATGGTCGATTGGTTCTGTTTCATTTCATTGACCTATTTGTAACACACGTGAATCAAATTATTGTTGTGAACTTGATGCAGATATTTTCACATAATTTTTAAATCTATAACATACTAGCTGCACCCGGCGTGCGTGGCAATGCGATCTTTTTCTTTCTTTTTATAAAGGTTTTTTTAGGCCAGGAATCCTCGCGGGAGTCCCCAGACCGCCCTACCGAAGTTTCATAACGATCTGATAAATGGTTTCAGAACGCATAGAGGACAAACATACAAACATTATTTTTTATTTATATAGATCTTTTTTTAATTTTTAGATAGTTTTTTTTAAATGATAGGGAGCAAACGAGCAGACAGGTCACCTGATGGTAAGTGACTATTGCCGCCCACGGGCACCTCCAACTCACAAGTCACAGGTGCGTTGCCAACCTTTAAGGTGGGAGTAGAAGAAGGGAGAAAAGAGGCATCGCTTAACTGTCGGTTTTCTGTGAAGCCGTGGTATCACTGCGGTCGAGCTGGCCCATATGTGCCGAAGCATGATTCTGCCACATACATACATCGTTACATATATTGTTCTAGAGAACTAACTGAGTGTTACGTTGTGTATGTAGGTGTTCCGTGAGGGTCGTACGAAAGCAGTTGGCAACGTGTTAAGACCAGAGCCGGCGGCGCTGAAGCCCCTGCAGCGCAACACCAACAACACGCGACACGACCGACGCAACAACTCGCAACAACAGCCTGGACAGGCCAACGACGTGCAACATACGCACCTTGTATGTTTGTTCATTTTGTAGTTAACAGAATCTAGTGTTGTTACCTCCCTGTGATTGGAAACCGATGCTAATATATTATTGTTTTATTACAGAAAGTAAATTAAAGTACTATGTTTAAAAAATCCTTAAACGTCTGTTCATAATTTCAGACAAAGTAAAATGTCAAGTACTTTAATTTTTATATCACGTAATTTATTTTACCTATTTGTCCGTCTGTAATGTCTACTTCATATATTTATTTAAGTTTCATTTGAACAAAAATGTCTTTTTTGGAAACTTTTAAAAATAAGTTTTGGTTTTTCCGGCCATAACTAATTCAAAATACTCTTTTCATTGCAGCAAGAAAGTGACGTCACCGCAGTAGACTCCCCATTCGAGGTGCAGTCGGACAAGCGCGGGGCGGCGGCCGGGGGAGGCGGAGGGGGCCCCGCGGGCGGGGGCGGGGGCGGCGGGGGAGGTGGAGGGGGGCGGCGCCCGCGCAAGCGCCACGACAAGCCC
>OY982564.1:23638369-23684416 GCA_963859945.1 Euplagia quadripunctaria | reverse complement strand
GCGCCACGACAAGCCCCCCGACCAGGCGCCGCTCGCCGCCGCCGCCAACTAAGCTCCACGACTTACACGAACATCACATACTATCGACGGCTGTCGTCAACGTAACCGAACAACACAGACAGATTAAACTCACGTGTCAGTCTCATAGTACAATCGTTTGAAGACAGGGTGCAGAGAGAGATCGAATTATTGCAATAGTAAAGCTCGGTAGCCCTAAACGCATCCACTTAATTAAAAAAAAAAACAAGTAGGTACCATACAAAAAACTTCTTGTTCGATCATTTATATCTGTCTACACATGAAACTGGTTTTGCTACTTGATAGGACAGTTAATTTGTGACAATAGCAGCTTTGATCATAATTATTGTGACTTGATTTCTTTTTAATTAGACTCGCATACAGTAATGCTTCCTCCCATGGGGATAGCCCTGTTTGTGATGTATTAATATAATGTGATGATGCACAATAGAGAAAAAAGAGACAGTAGACACGTACAGTTGGCCAGTTAGACTGTATAAGCTGTTGTAATTTACTTGTGGTCATAATCACATGCACAGGGTCCGAGGTCTTGACAGTAATACAATCAACAAAATACTAACATGTTTTGCTGTATTATGTTATAGTACCTAACAAAAACCTAGCACCAGGGGCTAATAATTCTAAAAATCCACGTTCATCTACTACAGAATAAATTAGGAATGTATTATTACGTTATCATTCATGAATACCAACAAATTTAGATTTTATAAAATTACTCCTGTAAATATTTTCCTTTATAGGTGTAAGAATTTATTTTTATAATATTTTAAAAAATTCCCTAGCGCAACTAAATCTACAAGCACTAAGTCAAGGTACCAGATATTTAGATAAATATTTGCTATGTATTAGATATCCTTTATGCCCCTTATTACCATGACTCAATCGCGTGATACCAGAATGGCAAAACACCAGATTCGCAAAATAACAGATTTTGTACAGTCAAAACGAAATTTAATAATAATAGAAATACCTCCGTAATAGGTGCTTTTACCTTATTAGTGATTCCTAATTAATAATTCCAATCTTTGTAGACAAACTTCCACCGTGATTTCATTATTGACGCAAGCTATTACAATCTTATAAATTATTATTATATTTTATCTAATATATTATAAATTTTAAATTTCTTTTCTGGCCAGGACAAAAAAAAAGCATTCTTCTTAATTTTTACATCTTGTAAAAGTGCTTCTTTCTTTAATAGAATGACAAATTGAAATAATGTCGGTTTATGTGGTATTTTCGTATTAATGCGTCTGTGCCACCCCTTGTACGATTTTTTCTCCAAAGCAAGAAAAAATATCTGTAGTTATTTTTTGTAGCCACTGATTTTCAATTGATTACGACTGTACTTCTGTTGTTTTGCGTTTCTGTTATATTGCATATCTGGTATATAGCGAATCTGCTGTTTTGCGATTCTGGTATTACGCGGTTGAGCCATAACATACCTAGTGTTTCTTATTTAATACAAAGTTTGAAAGTTTAAACTGTACCTTTATCAATAGCTACATAAACAATAATTTTTGTAATGTACAATTTCGTCTACACTAAATTCTTTGCTAATATTTTTGAAGTCAATGATAGGTGACAGAGATTGTAATGACTACTCAAATTGACGAATATTTAAATTTTTTGTTTAACTGAAATTTTATTATTTTATGGCAAATTTTCTTTTGTTAAAAAAATTATTATTATATTGTTGACTCAATAATTATTTGTTATATTGTCCCTGAACAGTCATATTCAATAAATGTTTATTATAGATCACATACGACTATGTGAGGTGAAAACAGAGGCATGAATCTAATCCAACTTCATAGTTGGCACTATTACAAATTGTGCACTAAGCAATACTATAATTAGTGTTAGTGAGGCTAGCTGGCTCTACTCCATATCATAAGGCAGTATTGTATTACTTCACAGTACCATTAATATGTGATTTTTGTAGTTTAAGTAAATGGATATTTTTATGGTTTGTTCAGAGTGAATGAAAATAAAACTAGCTGACATAAATTATCTTGTATTATTTAATATTTATAACGAATGTAACGACAACAATAGTTATCACTATTTATTTACACAAATCACTTCTTTATTTGTTTCTTTGCATCTTGGATACCTTCCTTTATATTTTCACTGAACCTTTTAAGAAAGGACATCAGAGTACTCAGTTGCTGTGGATCCATTTTTTCTACTTTTTCTTTACCCCTGTAAAAGACTGCTACAGCTAGCTGAGCGGCACGCCTCACAGGATATGAATCTGCAAGCTTCTGCACCAGGTGTTCATTATTAGCTAAGTATTTGAGTAAAGTCCGCAAAGGCATTGTACTTCTTTCACTTCACTTGAATGAAGTTTCAAAAGAGCACATATTCCGATATTTCTGCAGGAGTTCTCTCTTCAGCCTTAACTGTGTTCTCAATATTTCAAACTGCTTCAACTGGTCCTGCTTATTGTAATCAATGCCAGGTAGTCTTTTGATCTGAAAGAGGCAATTGCTTAAGAGTCAAGATAGACTACAATTAATTATGTTTGCTGTGCCAGCTGATTTGATGACTTAAAACTAGTAAGGTTCTATTACTGCTAATTTATTCTTAAGCCTCTGAAGGAATTTCATTAAAATGTTATCTATTTGTGGATTAGCTCAAGTGATAACTAGATAAAAACTTTCCAACTGGCTTTGTTCTACCTGATGGCCTATAATTGATAATTAGCTATGATACCAATCAAGTACAACATGCATAGTAAGCATTTCACTACATTTATTATAAAACAAAGTCCCCCACTGTGGTTTTCACCCATAGACCATGAAGGTTTAAGTGTATAATTTGTTAATGTTTTGTGTAAATTGGTTGAAATATGATGATGATTATTGAAGATGTCTCTAATACCCATGTGAAGCCGAGGCGGGTTGCTAGTTATACAATAAAATATTAGATCCAACTTTCAGCTTTATTGTCCAGTGTTTCTTGTGTACCGACACATGACAGATATCACAATTGATCACTTTCCTGTGGGATGTACCAATCAATATTAGCTTTTGCCACTTGCCCAATATCTGTACGTAATGCAATAGATCTCGAGCCAGTTTAATTTTCCTTGGGACTTGCCAAGCGTCATGTATGTTGTAGCCGGGTCTAGGAGTCGCAAGAGTAGGATTATTTTATTGGAGGTACACCATAGTTGAGTGACCAATGCTAACAGTCCCTAAACCCCAATGGGAAAAAGTTAATAATAGAAATATGATTACATTTTTTAAACTAATAATATAATAAGTATATTATAGGTTTGCCTGTGATGAAATATAGAAAGGTTAGAATCCTAATATGTCAAAATATTATGTTATCTAACATGGTAGATAACAACATTATGTATGTTACTTATAATATATAAAAATTTATATTACCTGTGCTCGTGCGACTTCGAATTTCTTTTGCAATTCGAGGACTCTTTGGCTGCAGTCTTGAGATTCCCTTGCTTTTGCAGAGTTGTCATGAAAGTCTCTCTCGACACTAAATAACAACAGAGATAAAAATGAATACGACACAAACACGAGAGAACACAAATCTAAAAATAAAAGCACTACATGTGATACCTTCGTATTATTTCGTAAACGATTGGTAAAAAGTCTACAGCTACGTCTTGCACGGTTATGGGACTAAAACTGTTTTGCTCAGAATGATCTGTATTATTTTCCATCATACGAGCAACATGAACTGGACGATAAAGAAAAACTTAACTTGCCTAATTTAAATTATACAGTTTATTTAATTTGGCTACGATAAAAAGTAGGTAGGTATCGTTGCAAGCTGCAATCCAGGGGTATGTCACTGTAGAACATCCTGATTTTTAGTTACTGATAGCGCCATGTCTCGCTAAGCCTGAAAACGAATGAACATTACTGTGCCGATTATGTCAATAGATGGCACTTTTTTTAAACAAGTCATTTCAAAAATATATTTCACTGATTATTTATTACGGAAAAATCCACTTAAATGCAAATAATTAAAATGCGACGTATTTGTTAATTTTATTATAAATATTAAAATGTAAAGATATATTTTTTAAGTTGCATCACTGAAGGATTTGTATTTCCTGTTTCCGGAAAAAAAATGACAGTTTGCCCTTCAAACTTTTCTGTGAGGTTTCTGGATTTTTTAAATATTTCTTAATCTTGGCTTCCATTTGGACTTGTTTGATATCTTCTCTATTTGACTTTGGCTTTCGTTAACCGGTTCTCGATAAATCTTAAACTTTGACTTGGCTGTATCCTACTGGACTGTGATTTTTCGAATCCACATTATGTCTGATTATAGAAAATGTTACTTTGGATGTAAAAAGCAAGGTAAGTTTGAGAAACGATATCACTGGTATTTATTTATTAAGGAGCATCTACAATATACATATACAACATAGTTCATTACATTGGTTAAATACATCATCATCATTAATACAAATAAATAAAATTGATTACCAAGCACTAATAACAAAATTTTAAGAATAAGATAATGCTACGATAATGTCACACCTAATTAAAATAAACAATGACGAATGTCTCAAATTGTTTTCAGGTGTTTTGCATCGTTTCCCCAATCAGCTGAATTTTGTGAATCAGCATTTGTGATTTAATTCGTGGATTAAAGTACTGGACTCCGAAACGCAAAATCGAAATGTTGAGTCCATTTTCAATTTAAGATTATGTGGCCAACATTTTGAAATGTGCTATCCCACGAAAATCAAGAGGCTCACGAGAAATGCTATCCCAACTTTGCATATTGGTAAGTATCTATATAGTATGTATGTAATTAACATTGGTGAGTTGTAGAAAAGTTTTGAAAATGAAACTTTTAGTACCTAATCGACCTATCCATCCTTGCCCCATTTTCATCATAGATATAATGTCTATACACATATATATATAGTCTCTATATAAATATGTAACATAAAATAAAACAACTATAAAAATGACATGTGTCTTTAAGTTGTCAAGTGGCAGGAATATAGTTTATGGATTTATAGATTAGTATTTAAGTTTGCTGTCCAAACAGGGTTTCATGTTGAAACTATAAATTATTATGTACATACACTTGAATCTAAATAGAGTTTTGAGATAGTTTATTATTAGTATGTATTGATGTTTAACCTTTCAAAATAAGGTGTCAATATATTTATGTATGCAAGGTAGCAAATAAGCATATGGCGAACAAGAAAAAAAATTAAGTAGGAAAAAAAATTAAAATGAGAAAGTAATAGTGACAAATGGGAATAGAAAAAAGAAGGGAATGAAAGAGGAAAAAACTGTGCACTATTCTCAATCACTAAATAATAATGTAATAAGAGATACTTGTTGACCTATTAAAGAATAATAAATTTCATGTTACTTAATCTTTTAATTTCAGGTCCACCTAAGTTGACAGCACCATTTCCTGAGCAGAGACAGCTGTCTGATATTTCTAGAGATATATATAATAAATTCTTATATATTATTACCTGTTTCAGTTATAGTAAATCTTAAATATACAGATATAAGCAGATACACACCTATACCTCGATTATATCGACAACAATACATATATGTCTAGATAGGTACGTATTGTTATACGGCCGCAACGTTTCGCCATCGTTCAACGACAAAACTTTCATCCCCATCACCTGGATGATTGGCAATCCACCACTGTGCGGTTCTCCAGAAATTTTTTGCCTCGCACAACCAATCTCTGTAACAAATTGTCGCCTGCGGTATTTCCGGACCGATACGACCTTCAAACCTTCAAGAAAAGAGCGTACTCTTACCTCAAAGGCCGGCAACGCACTTCTGACTTTTGAGTTGCAGGTGTCTATGGGCGACGGTAGTCACTTACCATCAGGTGACCCGTCTGCTCGTTTGCCCCCTATAATATTTAAAAAAAAACAGAAATAGCGCCATCTAGTGGGTCCCTAGATTACTTAAAACGAAGAGCTACCGCCATCTGTTGTTTGATCGACACAACTGACACTTTTTGTCCCCCTCTAATGATTGAGAGTGGCTTATCTATTCCCTATATAGTATATTATCTATGCTGCAATCTTTTAATTTTTTAAGTACCGGTGTTGCCACATGTGGTAAAAAAAGGTGCTTAAATTTTACAGTTATTAACAAAAAGTATACGAACACTGCGTTAAATTTATATTTCTGACCTTAGATTATATATAGGTCCAGATTCCTCATCCGCGCCCCAAAAACGAAGCCAAAAAATATACATGATATTAACATACTCGTACAATTCACACGCGAGAGAACGTTCGCAGGCTGTGACAGAGGGAAAACTGGAAATAAAACCCTATTAGGGATATTCATTTAACATCGATATATCGACGTAATTCGATGTTTGCTATACAATATATCGGATGGAATCGATGTTTTGACAAATATTTATTCTATTTGATATATCGATAGGTATAGTTATTTATAGAAACATCGAATATTTGTTGTTTTATCGAATCTATTAAGAAAACTAATTCTGATTAATGATTACATTAAAAATAAAAAACACTAGGGAGGTACTTGAGGATTTCAATTTTAAATAAATCATTAACAGGTAGTGACATCAACAAACAAATAGAATGAAAGGTAAAAGATGAAGTATAAACTTTTATTTTTACAAATTTTGTCTAAAAAGCATTCGTCTTAAATGGGTAAAGTGAAAGAAAGTTTTGCAGGTAGATTAAGACTAGTAGTAAATTTTTATCTGTTTTTCTTTTGCTGTTTTGAAGGGTTTTAGTGTGTAATAAAATGTTTATATTAATTTGTAGTTTTTGTGTCATCTCGGCATTATCTTAGTAGAACAATTTCTATTCAAGTATCACTCATAGACAATCACTATAATTACTCTATTAGTATAGCTTTTGCTTTGGTCTATGGTTCTACATTTACACATACGGAATCAAGGACATCAAACTTTCTGCGTTTGACTGGAAAAAGGTAATAGTAAACTTTTGTGGAAAGTATTTGATATTCAAAAATTTCGATGTTTTTTAAAGCGATATATCGATATACATCGATACTAGGATCCGATGTTTTACATCGAATATAAATATCGATATATTTTTTAAGGGTCCCTATACCAACCCGTCTGCCCAGCTTAGTATAGTAGGCCAATTTCCCTTCAAGAAATTATGTAGGAGACCTGTACCCAGTAATTTGGTAATAACATGTAGAATAATCTTTATCGATAAACACCTAAAATTAAATTTATTGATTAACATGTTCCAGATTAAACAACAAAATGAAAAATTTAGAATTTCACAGGAAAGCATAATTTTCTGAAGTGGAAATTAAGAGTTTAAATGAAAAGGTCTGGAGACGTGACGGAATGCTTTACGAGTGCTCAGTGGCGTAGCTACCGGAGGGCTAGACGGGGCAGTGCCCCGGGGCCCCCAAGCTCAGGGAAGCCCTCAGACTCTGACTTACAATATATAAATTTGTGAAAATTTCGCGCACATTTGGAATATAAATAAACCAGATTTTTGGAACCAGAAGTTATCAGGTTTATACTAGAGTTGTAACTAAACCACTATTTATTTCAAAATTTAATTAAATTAAAACGGAACACGAATACGGACCAACGATTTTAAATAGTTTAGTTGGGGCCCCAGTTTATTTTTTGCCCCAGGGCCTTTAGTTAGCTAGCTACGCCACTGCGAGTGCTTGTAATCTTTTCAGATATCATCAAGGATCATGACTTCATGAGAATAGAAAATTTATCATTACTGAAAAAAACTCAACATAAATTACAGATTGTTACTTGTTAAATTCATTATTAAAACTTTTATTGATTTAGGGTTCCAATACCGTGCAAAAAGAGGTAAACGATAAAAGTAAGGTATGGCTAGTCTCTAATCCATGTATTGTTATGTCAATGTTTAAATAGTTGGCAGCACCGACTTTGACAGATTGTCAGTTTGGCAGGCATAATTAATTAAATAGATCAAAAATAGATCTATACTTTCTTTGATTACCTGTGCTATGTTGTGATGAATTTAGTGTTTGAAATTTACATAAATATTAATTAAAATGGATGAAGTTGCTAAATTAGAGCATCTTTCCCTGGTGTCCAAAGTATGCACTGAATTGGATAACCATTTGGGACTAAATGACAAAGATTTAGGTAAGACAAATGATGGCAATGTGTTTTCCTTTTTGTAATATTTTGCAATACATGTTGTATTCAGACAATACATAGACAGACCCTATTTAACTAGATGAAATCAAATATTATATTCTTATATTATTTTTATTGAGTATATTGTATAAATGATGAATAGTATTATAAAATAACCAAATAGATGTAAATGTATGTCTATAAATATGTTTATTTTCTTGTTCTAGCTGAATTTATTATTGATATAGCAGACAAAAATCCAACTTTCGAGTGTTTTAAGAAAGCCCTAGTTGAAAATGGTGCAGAGTTTTCGGATTCTTTTATGACGAACTTGTTACGTATCATACAACATATGAAACCTGTTAACAGTACTGCACAAACAAATGATGCAAGAAATGAAACTCAAAATCCATTGGCTAATAAGTTCCCAGGGCTAGCTATACCTAATAAGAAGCCTCCCGTATTCTCCTCTGATGAGGAAAGTGAGAGTGAAGAAGAAACAAAGAAAAATGTAAGACTGACATCAAAAGAAATCTTTAAAAACGAGTCTAAAAGTAAAACTAATGATGAAGTAGTTGACCAAGCTATGGCTGAACTGGAAGCACTGGCACCTAGCTCTGGTACTATTCCCAAGAATGAACAAGTAAAAAAAGGGAGTGAACACAATGAAGTAGTAAAAAAACGAGAACGAAGTCGCAGCAAAGATCCAAAAGATAATATAAGAAAGAGGGAACATTCTAGGGACAGAAAGAGGCTCAGCAAAAGTAAGGAAAATAAGAGTTGGAATAGAGATCGCAGAAGCAGAAGTCGGGACCGGAGTAGAGATCGCAGAAGTAAAAGTCGAGAGCGCAGGAGTAGAAGTAGAGAACGCAGGAATAGAAGTAGAGATCGCAGGAGTAGAAGTAGAGAACGCAGGAGTAGAAGTAGAGAACGGAGGAGTAGAAGTATAGACAGAGGAGACCATGATAGATTGAGAAATGATAAGGATAGAAATAGGACTGAGAAATATAGAGAAAGGGGGGATAAAGATAGAGATAGAGGAGGCAGAGAGAGAGGAGATAGGGAAAGGGATAGAGAGAGAAAACAAAGATCTAGAAGTCGTCACAGGTCAAGGGATAGAGACAGGCATGTAAGGTCTAGATCTAGAGACAAAACATCCCCATCTAGAGAACGGGAAAGGGAAAGCAGGTGTGGTGATTATGGTAAGAAGTCTAGGAAGAAGAGTCCAGAGGTTGATATGAGTGATGACCCTGAACCTGGCAGGGTAAGTAAAAAACTGTTTTACATTTAATCAACGATAGTGATAGCTTATAATTTAGACAGCACATCTTCCACAAAGTTAGTGGAATAATAGGAATAATAAATCACAGTAGGTGACATTCTAGGGTCTCACAACCTACCATTTAACTGACACAGAATGGACCTCCTGAAAGATCTCTGTAGAACTGTCACTGGGAAGAAAATAGAGATTGTTTTTATATGTTCTTTAGACTAACTACTAAGAACTAAGTGACTGTCACTTAGTTCTATAATTTCTAAGGTTGTCTATAATATAATTAATATATATTTAATGGTAAGTGTTTTAAGGGAATTACAAAACTATCTACTCCTTATGCAGTCTAATTGTTTAATGCATAAAATTAAATAGAAAAAAAAGAAAAAATTTCCAGTCAAAAGACAAATGTTCATCAGTTAACATTAAAATGGTTCGAGTGGCATAATAATGTGCTATCACAGGGTCCTAGGAACCCCAGGGTATAATCTTGACCAACTAAATAAAAGTATACGACCTGAAATACACAGTGTGGTTTATCAAATGAATGTTGTAAATTCTGTTACAGATCTACAGTGGAAGAGTTGCAAATATAGTGCCATTCGGTTGTTTTGTGCAAATCGAGGGAGTGCGGAAGAGATGGGAAGGCTTAGTACACATCTCACAATTAAGGTCTGAGGGCAGAGTTACTAATGTTGCTGATGTAGTCAACAGAGGTGATAAAGTCAAGGTAAGAAGTCAGTTAATCAATCAGCCTTATATCCTATGTGCACCATAATAGTACCCGGTCCTCTTCCTTCTGCATGTAATCCATTCCAGCTACTTTCTGCGGGTCAGTTTACTTAGATAATTAAAGAGCAACAGATAATAATATGATTTAGTCTAGTATAAAATGATTACATAATATATGTAAGTCATCCATTAATCACGTGAGGCTCGTAAAGGAGGGTTCAGAAAAAATCAAGAAATATCACAAGGGGGGAGGGGGGGCTTAGCGAGATATCACGTGTATTTATTTTTTCATTCATCATTTATTCATAAATTTTATGAAATAAAGATATTAGAATTTCACTTTCATATTTAAAGAATAAAAATATAAATAAGAAAAACTTTATTTGTCTTTCACATAACATATTTATGTAGATATTAAACACAGTAGTTGGTAGATTACTATTAAAAAGACAAAATGGTCTTATATATTATTTTATTATGGACTCTATCCCGCGCAAGAATCAGCGCAGGAATTCCGCTAATGTCAAGTGTTTTATAATTATACAAGTTAAATAACAAAAACGTAAAAAAATGGACGTCTATTCGTCCATCTTGAAAAAACTTTTTCCAAAATGGTCTTTGACTCAGCATATGGATGACAGCACAAAGCATGACAGCCGCTGTTATTCTGTCAAAGCCAATTTTTAACCCAATCTTAGAATGAACACAACAACAACATCCTAACAATGAATATTATCACTCCGCATTTTGGTAACAACGCTGTTGTTGCAACATAATGTTATCATCAATAGTTATAGTATATACAGTAAAGTTATAAAATTATATAAATAGATAGATGCTGTGAACAAAGATTGATATATCTATAGATTAAGTTGTTCAAAACAAGTGCACTAAAAGATTACGTATTGCTTATGTACATTTTGATTTGTTTTATTTCCAGGTTAAGGTCTTATCAGTGACTGGCCAGAAAGTGTCTCTCACAATGAAAGATGTGTGTCAAGAGACTGGCAAAGATCTGAATCCAACATCACATGCACATTTAGAGGTAAAACTTTTAAATCGGACTATAATCTAAGTACATAGTATTAAATATCATAGGATTTAGATTAAAGAAATGTGGATGCAGAAAGGCAAAGATTGCTTGAGACGGTCGACCCCAAGTAGCAAAACTTGTCCACTACTTCTAAGGGGGCACCTTCCAACACGATGATTAGAATATTATTTTAGTAGATTAGATTAGTTAATGTAACCTAATAATACTTTTAAGTACTATAGCATCAGTCAACATTAATTTTTAATTGGTTAGAATGTAAATTAAAATATCTACCCTAACCTAATAATACTTTGAACCAGCTACTTTACATCTTGCAAATTGTTGTGTATTTGCAAGATGTAAGTTCGTTTTCGATATTTGCTTCCTCGACCTTTTTTGTTTCTCGAGGCATGAAAATTTTTGACTAGGTTTTTTCGAATATCTTGAGAAATTTTGAATTTTTTAATAAAACATCATGTTGTTTTATTACAAATTAGACTGATAGAGGAGATCAATTAAATCAAATGGTAAGTTTTTGGTTACCCTAAATTGCGCTTATTAAACAAATTAACAACAAACAATAAATTAAACAAACTAAACCCGGCTGCTCTATATAAAAAGTAAAGAGTAGGGTGTACTACCCTACTCTTACAGTTTTATTAAATAAATCATAATTAACTTTCAATACTATTTTGAGCATAGTACATGTATACAGTGTACATGTGTACAGTGATTGCACATCCCAAAGACATTGCAAACGAATTTAATTATTATTTTATCGGAAACATTGAAACCAATACTAAATCTAACATTCATTTAAATAATAATAACACTTTAATAATTTGACATTGCAATCTTTATTTATTTCACCTATTGTTAGTGATGACATATTACGCATAATCAATACCCTTAAAAATACAAATACTGTTGGATATGATGGTGTGTACTAAAGTTACAAAATTTGTTAAAGAAATAATAGCAGAACCGCTTGCACATATAATCAATTTGAGCATTACTGATGGCATCTATCCTGATAGTCTAAAAAAAGTGATTGTAAAACCTCTCCACAAAAAAGATGACAAAACAGAACTAAAGAATTACCGACCAATTGCTAAAATCCCAATATTCTCTAAAATATTTGAGAAGATAATCTATAATAATATATATGATTTCTTTAATAAATATGATCTGTTTTGTAAAGAACAAAAAGGGTTCCGAAAAAAATGTTCAATAAACATGGCTATATTCGATTTGCTATCCAGTGGCATGACTTCTGTGGATAAAAAGATACCCGTTTGTGCTCTATACACCGATATGACCAAAGCCTTCGACTATGTGGACCATAAAACCTTGCTCAATAAACTTTATGGTTATGGTATGCGAGGAAATACTTATAAGCTTCTTGAGTCCTATTTAAGCAATAGATATCAATGCACTGAAGTCTCTAGAATCTGTCAAAAAACTAAATTAGAAAAAAAGTACATATCAGAACCAAGACTCATACAATACGGCGTGCCTCAAGGTAGCGTATTGGGACCGCTACTTTTCTTGATTTATATTAACGATCTCCCAAAATCAACAAAACATAACATGGTTCTCTTTGCAGATGATAGTACATGTATAATTAAATGCTCTAATATTAATGAATATCAAAATTACATCAATAATTCTCTCACTGTCATTATAAATTGGCTTGATAATAATAATTTATTAATTAACTTAAATAAAACAAAAATAATGAATTTTCATCAAAGATGTGAAGTACCAAGCTTTAGAGTATTCTATAAAGATTGCGAAATAGAAGAGGTAAATAGGACTAAATTTTTAGGAGTAGTAATAGACAGTAAACTTACTTGGAAACCGCATATAGAAGAATTATGCAAACGATTGAGTAAATCCGCATATGCACTTTTTCAACTCTCAAAAAAGGTTGACAGGGAGGCATTATTAACCGCATATCATGGGCTAGTGGCCTCAGTCCTAAGATTTGGTGTTATTTTCTGGGGTCAGTCGACTGATCGTGAACTGGTATTTAAGATGCAAAAAAGATGTGTCAGGTCTATGTGTGGTTTAAAAACGACTGATAATTGTGTACAGTACTTTAAGTCATTAAAAATATTAACGTTACCAGCGTTATATATTATGGAAATTGCTCTCTTTGTAAAAAATAATGCGGATATATTTACAAAAGTATCAGAAATCCGAAGGGCTCCAATGCGAGCTCAATATGTAAATAAATTATGCCAAACAACATGTAAAACTGCTATGATGAGAAAGAGTTTCTTTGGTATAGCACCAAAAATCTTTAATAAGCTGCCTGATGACATGAAAACATTGCCTCTTTCACAATTTAAAACGTCTTTAAATAAGTTCCTAATAGATAAATGTTATTATACTTTAAATGATTTCCTAAATGATGAACTAATATAAGACATTAATATTGAATAGGTAATGATTATTTTTAAATTTTGACATTATTTAATTTTATTTTCCTCAGATCTCAATTATTATAATTGGTTACTTATTATGATATATTTGTGCATGTAATGTAAAATCATCTTCCTTATTAATAATTATGTTAAATTAAAATTATTTGTATGTCCTAAAGACAAAACATAGCGCACTAAGATCTAATCTAAGACCTACACTATATACCTATGTTTAACAAATAAAAATCTGATTCTGATTCTGATTCTACACTAAACCGGTAACCTGCAAACCAATCAATACAGAAATCAAATTTTAATTCAATGGGTTTGCCTTATAAAATAAGCTTTCAGAAATACAAGAGCACTAACGGCATCAGGTTTTATGCTGCCTAGTGCACGGAATTAATTTCTCAAGGAGTTGAATTTTTTTTTCGTCTTGACTAAAGCCAAATTCTCGAGCAGAAACCCTACACTACTTTTCCGCAAATGCTTTCCCGTAATAATAAGATGTTATATGTATGTATATTGGCAGGCACATTACATACATTTATTAAAATCTGTTAATGTTTCAGGCTGAACGCGAAGGTCGTAACCCAGATCGTCCACCGCCGAATGCAACCGTACTTGCTGGACTGCAGGGTGGACTGGATCCTGACGAGGATTCCAGCCGCAAGAGGGTCACCAGGATATCGAGCCCTGAAAGGTGGGAGATCAAACAGGTACGACATTTGCAATCTTTGGTAATCCCTATCATATAGGTCTGTATGCTATGTATATGACAAACAGGCATTTTAAAACCAATATATTTTTTCACAGATGATATCCTCAGGCGTAATAGACAAGAGTGAACTACCAGACTTTGATGAAGAGACAGGACTGCTGCCAAAGGACGAAGATGGGGAGGCTGACATCGAAATAGAGCTAGTGGAAGATGAACCCCCATTTCTCCAAGGCCACGGTCGTGCTTTACACGATCTATCACCTGTCAGAATTGTGAAGAACCCTGATGGATCACTGGCACAAGCTGCCATGATGCAGTCAGCCCTGGCCAAAGAAAGAAGAGAACAGAAAATGATTCAAAGGGAACAAGAAATAGAAAGTCTACCAATGGGTCTGAATAAAAACTGGATTGATCCTCTCCCAGAGAGTGATGGGAGAGCCTTAGCTGCCAATATGAGAGGGACAGGGATAACTCCTCAAGATCTCCCTGAGTGGAAGAAACATGTGATTGGTGGGAAGAAGTCTTCATTTGGCAAGAAGACCAACTTGTCACTTTTGGAGCAAAGACAATCGCTGCCTATTTATAAATTGAGGGATGAGCTGACAAAGGTATTACTATTTTTTGTATTTTAAGACATCAATGGCCATTGATTCGTTTTTTTTACTTTTTGCACACCAAAATTATATGTATAAAGGCAGTAATTATTGCTAACTTTTCGTATTATTTCTTTATTTATTAGAAATGTAGCTACTTTACAAGGATCGCGATAAACTTATTTAAGCTCACTTATACAATTACGAAGTATTTGTGTGTTTTCAAACTGAGTGCTGTAATACTGCAGCATCTAAACCTTGTAAGTAGAATTAGAGTGTTCAGACTTTTACCATCGTCTTGTGGGGTAATACTGTCCCTCCACAAATTTATCTTCTCTGGTTTCGGTACAGAGTATAAGTAGGATTTTTACGTTAACTTTGCATTTGTCAAATACATCATTTTCATGAGGCATGGGTCATTTCACACACATATTTACGTGTACATCGGCAGAATTTGAAAGGGTAACATTAGTTTATTTAACTCGTTTATTTGTTAAATTTAATTTAAATTGTTTCTTTGTATTTTTATTTATTTTATTCATTAGATAAAAGTGGCATTGTTTTCAATTTTTTATGCTGACCATGGTATTTTAACCTGCAAAGACAATGTGTCTTGGAAATAAATAAATGTCAATTAACTTTCCTAACTTCATCAGTTCTCTAGATATTAAAGTAGTTCTAATGCACATGCCTTGTGATCAATTCTCAGTCAATAGAGTTGAGGTTTTAATTCTCACATTTATTTGTGTGTGTGTCAGTATCAGTATCAATGATAGGTGTGATTTGTCAAACATAGGTCTGGGTATATTCACTTTGTTAATAATTTTTAAATTTACAGGCCGTGGCTGACAACCAAATCCTAATCGTGATCGGAGAGACAGGTTCGGGTAAAACAACCCAGATCACGCAATACCTGGCGGAGTGCGGGCTGACGGCGCGCGGCAAGATCGCGTGCACGCAGCCCCGGCGCGTGGCCGCCATGTCCGTGGCCAAGCGCGTCGCCGAGGAGTTCGGCTGCCGGCTCGGCCAGGAAGTTGGCTACACCATTCGATTTGAAGATTGTACCAGTCCTGAGACTGTTATCAAGTAAGTCAATGTTTTACCATGTTTCAAATGTTAGCATTTTAATATATCTGTCAACATCATAGTATGACAAACAAATGTACAAAATTATTATAATGTCATGTCGTTTTAGTAGTAGTATAAATATGACAAGAAAGGAAAATTTATTATTAAGGGCAAAAACGGCTTAAAATGCGATCATTTCAAAAAAATTACAGTTTTTTAGATGAGCTGGAACTTTCAATACCAGAAGGTCGGGGCGTGATATAACTCCAACGTAAAGGGAGGATCGTCCATTCCCAGTTGCAAAAGTTTATGTTGGGGTGTTGTGTATACCAATCGGCCTGGAAACGTATATTGCATGATGTAAGATCAGCAATGAATGAGTAGTTTAGCACATGTCTACTAGCTAAAGTACATTCGTTGCATGTGGATATCGCCACACACTCGAATACGACCGTACGCTGGTAATAAATAGTAGGATAATATTTATTTAAAGTATTAACATCGCTTTATTCCTCCAGGTACATGACAGATGGTATGTTACTCCGCGAGTGTCTCATGGACCTGGACCTCAAGACTTACTCCGTCATCATGTTGGACGAGGCTCACGAGCGCACCATCCATACGGACGTTCTATTCGGCCTTCTGAAACAAGCTGTACAAAAACGTCCCGAGCTTAAACTGATAGTCACATCGGCTACGCTAGATGCTGTCAAATTCTCCCAATACTTCTTTGAAGCTCCCATCTTCACTATACCAGGAAGAACGTTCCCTGTAGAAGTATTATACACAAAGGAACCTGAAACCGATTATCTGGACGCATCTCTAATAACAGTCATGCAGATTCACTTGAGGGAGCCCCCAGGAGATATCCTATTGTTCTTGACTGGTCAGGAGGAAATCGATACAGCTTGTGAGATTTTGTACGAAAGGATGAAATCCTTAGGGCCTGATGTCCCAGAATTGATCATTCTGCCTGTTTACTCCGCATTGCCGTCTGAAATGCAGACGCGTATATTTGAACCGGCTCCACCAGGCTCCAGGAAAGTGGTCATCGCCACGAACATTGCTGAAACTTCTTTGACTATAGACGGGATATATTATGTTGTGGATCCTGGATTTGTGAAACAGAAAGTTTATAATTCGAAGACTGGAATGGATTCCCTGGTTGTTACGCCCATTTCACAGGTAAGTAAATGTTTTTTTTATTATGCAATCGAAAATAATTTTATTTTTTGTCAAATGTATTTTTAACAATCCAGAATACTTAAAGTAATTAAAATGTTTTAACTTTTTTTATCACCTAATAGTTACGATTACTTTGTGTGTTTATTCTTCTAAGTTCTGCAAGCTTAATTATTTATGCAACATCTGCCTCACAACACAGTATCGTAACGAGCCGGAGTTCGGAATTAGAATATCCACCAATTTGTAACGAAACAGGTACAATTTACTTAAATAATTCGCTATTAACACAGTTACAGTAATTTTCGATCGTCGCGTGAAACAATCTTACATAAACTCCCGTTAACAGTTTTATACGACCCCCAATACTCTTCGAGACACTGCAACTTTGTTTCCAAATAGCCCCTTGTTAGCCTCGCCTTAGGACACTTCTTAATGTTATCGCGAATCTTAGAAATACGGATAAAAATGTCGTCTAATTCATTAATCAGTTCTCTGGCTTGTGCCATAATTATTTACCAGTTTTTTACACGTAAAATCACACCAATGTACAGTTTATATGTTCACAAACACGAACCAGTAGTATGAAAGTCAAATTCCACTGTAAATAGTCCAATATAAGCCCAAATAGTTCGTGTTGTCACTATGTTATTGTACTGAATACAACTTATTTATTTAAATCACATAAACAGCTTTGATGAATAGGCGCAGGTAGGTCGCCGGCCGGCCGCTTCCCAGAATTCTTTTGTTCACGTATCGGTCGACCGTCACTCACAATCCGGCTCGGTACAGGCCACTACGAATGTTATGCAGCGGTGATAAGGTCTACTATCGTATGTATACATCTATAGCAAGTAAACAACGTGTATTAGCTTCAAGTATTTATTCGCAACTGGCTTACACAGTACACATTGATGCGCTCAACACTCACTAATATTCACTTGTACTATTCGCTATTCTTCGCACTTGTAAACTCGTAGTATCGCTTAACTTAAACTCAATTAATACCGCAATGTGGCTTCTTTATATAGTCCGAAAGTTATCTCATAGAGAGATCGTGAACTTTCCCGAAAACTCTTCTAGGATCTTTTAGGACAATCTATAGGCTTATGTCACTCGATGTACTTGCGCGCGCTAAATACCTACCGGCTCCTGGCTCGCCGGCGGACCTTATACGCAGTCTCGCGCAGTGGGTTGCCGACAACTGCATCGCGCGCACACGCGCCTACTTTTAAAGTAGAAAAAACTTAAAATTCGACATCGTATTGATATATTCTTTAAATACTGTTAAATTCACATAGTTGTATATGTGCAGTATAAAAATGTAGATAAAATAAGGGAAACAAATCCCGGCAGCACTATTTATGAAATAAAAAAAAAAATCCTCAGTTAAAAAATCGAGATTTTAGAAAAGAGAAGAAGTTTATTAATCTTTCATAAAATAAAACACATGTAGGATATTTGTATACTAAAACATTGGAACTGAAAAATAAGCTTAAGTATACTAAATTAATATACAATAAAAAAAAACACATTTTAAAGTCCGAAAAGAGTAAGCAAAAAGGATTGTTATTGTTGTTGATTTATCTGTTACGAAGTAACTACTCAGTGATCTGTGCTATTAGTTCCGCTACTCGTTAATAGATAGCGCCACTGTTTTAATTTGGCGACCGCAACAGTATTACGTGTCGTTTAAATCTTTATTTTACTAGATTAAGAAGTACACGACCTTTAATTTGGACTACACAATGTCTGGTATGGTTTATGACGAGCTGTAACACGTGTGACTGTGGTGTTGCAGGCCGCGGCGAAGCAACGCGCGGGGCGCGCCGGGCGCACGGGCCCCGGCAAGTGCTACCGCCTGTACACGGAGCGCGCCTACCGCGACGAGATGCTGCCCACGCCCGTGCCCGAGATACAGCGCACCAACCTCGCCACCACGGTAAGTACTGCTCACGAGCTCGATGTGCAGTGCAGTCCAGACAATTACATACTATGGAGAAATAAAGCTCCCATCACATTGCTGGATGTTGTCTGTTTCTTTTCTGCTCTAACTTATGTAATAGATGTTCAGAAATTGAATGTTGAAGATATTACAGTGATTACTAAATATGTTTAAATGTTTTATAGCGATGTGAGAGTTTGTAATGTGTACATACATAATTCACTTAAAATATTGTGGTTTGAGGGTAGGCATAAAAAAGTATTATTGCAAGCCAGGGTTTGGGATTATATTAATAAACCAATTTGTTACAAAGTAGACAACGGTGTGGGACATTCTATTAGTTCCGCTACTCGTTAACAGACGACGCTACGCGTCTCATTTTAGGGGATCGCAACGATTTTATTAGTTCCTATACTCATTAACAGATGGCGTCACGCGTATCAATGTAGGCGCCCGCAACAGTATTATCATTAATTTTTGGCATTGCCATTAAAAGATTTAAATTTTGAAGTTTGACTCACATTGCTTCTCCTGTTTGTCTAAATGATTTTTTTAGTCTACAGATTTTGAATGTAAAACATTATTAATATTTCCGTAAATTTTCAATCCAAGTAGCAATGACTATCTTTTCTGTATATAATATAATCGTTTAGAGGTTCCTACTACGTCTAATAATAATATTTAACAATGCGATATATGTTCCAGGTATTACAACTGAAGACAATGGGCATCAACGATCTCCTTCACTTCGATTTTATGGACGCTCCACCTGTCGAGTCCCTGATCATGGCGTTAGAACAACTGCACTCGCTCTCCGCACTTGATTCAGAAGGACTGCTCACCAGGCTTGGGAGAAGGGTGCGTATTATGTCCAATTAAATATATCTCTTTATACATTTTATTTTTGCTTCCGTTGTTTCGCCGAGTGAGTGAGGTTACCGAAGACTCTAACTCCTTCCTCTCCCCCCTCTCCCCTTTCTCTTCATTTATTCCCACCTTAAAGCCCGGCAACGCACTTTGGCTCTCGAGTAGGACGTAGACTCTCGCCCATGAGGGCGGTAGTCACTTACCATCAGGTGACTCGCCTGCTCGTTTGCCCTATCACATAAAAAATACTTCTAAAACGAAGGTGGTTATTAACTTAATTATAAATGAAATTTTTCGTGTCTATCTTATGTATATATATATATATTAACCGATAGAGCATTACTTGTAAATGATTAATTTAATATTGAATAGGTTCGACTTTCCCGAGCATCCCAAAACCATTTAAAAATATGGATCACAGTGAGCTTTGAGATTAATATTTATGTATTTCTTCAACAGATTTTTGATATCTAATTTAGTATTAAAATGATTAGTTACGTTGGTCATGTTATAACATCTTGTTAAATCTTGTTACAGATGGCCGAATTTCCCTTAGAACCGAACTTATCAAAAATACTCATTATGTCGGTGGCACTGCAGTGTTCAGACGAAATCCTCACCATAGTGTCAATGTTGAGTGTCCAGAATGTGTTCTACAGACCTAAGGACAAGCAGGCGCTCGCCGACCAGAAGAAAGCGAAGTTCAACCAGCCTGAAGGAGACCATTTAACATTATTAGCTGTGTATAACAGCTGGAGGAACAATAAGTTCTCGAATGCTTGGTGCTATGAGAACTTCGTACAGATTAGGACGTTGAAGCGGGCCCAGGATGTAAGGAAGCAATTGCTGGGAATCATGGATAGGTTAGATATATAAATTTGAATGTTGTGTTGTATTACTAAGTTGACAAATAAGCACATTGCTCTCCTCGCGAATTACCAGCCATATCCTCTGGTGATAGAGCAGTGGCTGGTAGAACTCTTTTTTAATTCGGGTCACCATTAAAGCATGTCTTTTTAGTTTTACTGAACTATAATTTTTTAATTGCGCGTGACTGCGTATAAGGTCCGCCGACGGACCAACGGCCGGTAGGTATATATAGCGTGCAAGTACAGTGGACAAAGAAAATGGCCTACTAGTTTTGACAAAAGTTTCTGTGTAATCACAATAGCGATAAGGTTGAACTTATCTAACAATGAACTGTCATAATGTTATTGCACGGGAAAATCAACTTTGTTGTTTTATGATGTCAAATGATCTTCAACCGTAGGATGGTAGACAATATATTTGGCCAATGGTACATCGAGTGACATAGTCCTGCTATAAGTAATATTGCTAACTAAGGTCTTTTTCAACAGGCACAAACTAGACGTAGTGTCAGCAGGCAAGAACACTGTGCGGATACAGAAAACAATATGTTCAGGATTCTTTAGAAACGCCGCCAAGAAAGATCCGCAGGAAGGGTACAGGACATTAGTGGACAGCCAGGTCGTCTACATACATCCATCCAGTGCTCTCTTCAACAGACAACCGGAATGGTGAGTGAAAAAAAACTTAATACTTTTTAACCAACTTTAAAAAGAAGGTTCTCAAATCGAATGAATTTATTTTGTGTGTATATTACGCGTGATATCTTCGCGATATGAGAACTGATTTCAATCATGCTTTTCTAAGTGAATTGGTTGGTCAACTTAAGGTTGGTCATTTAAATTTTAAGAACATATTCTACCTCGAAAAGTGGAAAATTAGCCGTGAAGAAGACAGCTTATTATAATTTATCTTGATTTAGGCGTATTAAAGTTGCAGCTACTTCAAAAAAAATCTTTTTTCGTGTTATACAGTTATATAGATCACGTCATATTGGCGTACCTATTTGAAATTATTAAAAATATTTATGTAACATGTCGAAACACACACATATATAGATATGTGTTTCGACATGTTTGAATTAGCGACTGTTCAGCAACTATTGGCCCTTGATTTGTTAATCTGGTTATGCAAACCCATGGAGGTTTGGTGACCCTAGTTAACAACAGAATCACTTAAATATTGCTCTGAATAACCAGGGTTATTTGAAGGTGTTTACGATGCTGCTTTAGCCAGACTACTCCTATTCTAACAGAAATTTTGCTGTACCCTTGAATCATTTTTCATGAACATTTATTTTGTTACTAGGGTGATTTACCACGAGTTGGTGCAAACAACGAAGGAGTATATGCGAGAAGTAACAACTATCGATCCAAAGTGGCTGGTAGAGTTCGCCCCAGCATTCTTCAAATTCTCAGACCCAACCAAACTGTCCAAGTTCAAGAAGAACCAGCGACTGGAACCTCTTTACAACAAATACGAGGAGCCAAATGCGTGGAGAATATCGAGGGTTCGCAGGAGGAGAAATTAAACTGTCTTATATATATTTAATATATCTGCACTTGCTCTTCAAAATAAAATTATTTATAAGTACCATTTGAGTTTTATTTTATTGTACTTATGCATTATTATATATTAGTGTTACTATATTAAGCGCAATCCACACCAATCCCGGCGACCCGCCGGCTCAGGTCACCCGCCGATACATCAATATACAATAGATCGCCTGGCTGTCGTTTCGGCTTGAATTTCGACCGTTTTGAATTTAATTGTCCAGCATAACTTGATCTGTCATATAGAATCTTTTGTATTATAACGAGTCCAAAAATATACTGGACTCCTATAGCTTCATGTAGCCGTTTTACATAGTTTTTAACTTTGTAGCACATTATTTAAAAATATTAGCTTTTTGCACTTCTTCTACATATAAACTTTATTTTAAATTTGACATTTCTGTCAGTGCGCTTTTGCTTAAAAAGTGCGTACAAAGAGTTCTCATCACGTATTAATATAATTCTGGAAGATAATAATACACAGCGGTATTTAGACCGAAACTAAGTTTAGCTTGTACAATGGGTTGGGCACACAGATGCCCATAGACATATTCATGCATAAATATTTGCCCATGACCCCGGGCGTGTCAGGCGAAGCCACAAGGCTCGTACAACAAAGGAGCTGAATATCCCTTTGCCTAATCCTTCAGGCTTGATGTCTATGCTTATTTTATTTTTTATTTTTTTTTATTATAATTCATATATAATATCTGTAATCAGTTTTACTATAAGCAGATGTGTTCAGAGGTCTGGCAGGTCTAGTGTTTTCTTCATTGAGAAAACTACTCGATATTATCTGTAGGTATGTCACGACGGCACGTCATCCTTTCGCTTGAGTCTGTTTCAAATTATGTTGTCATAAATACGGGATGTAGTGATCTATATCCATCACCACCACTTCACAATCATAAGGATAATAATTCATTTTAAATTTGGCAAAATTTCAATAATTTACCTACACTTTTACTGACGATATGACATCACATCATGAGTGACGAATGAGCAACATGGGGTTATAGCCTACGAGTAACTAGCATTTTCAATTTACGCGCGGAAATTGAAAATGTAAAATTTATATGCATTTGAATGCCACTTATCGATTGAATATTGTTGTTTACTGTTGCCTTAGTATCAAATTAAAATACTTTTCAAAAAAGGGTGTAATACCCTCAATAATGACTACCCTTTTGTCCATGTCATCAGCCACTGTGTTTATCACAGTGTGATCAACACTAAGAGCAATAATTAGGATCAACAGTTTATTATTCACAGATAGTGTGCTGTTTCTTCCACATAGCCAAAGGATAGCCTCCTTTGGCTATGTGGAAAAAACAGCGTCGTAAATATGTTTGAGTTCCTCTCTTTTATGTTAAATGTGCTGTTACCATTTACCGATCCTTATTATTAACTGTGGGTTTATTTATTTTGATGTGTTATAATTTAAAAAATATACCTACTTATGTACCACGACATCAAAAAAGATTTTTACAACCTTTCTAATGTCGTGTCTATACTATACGCAGTACCATTTATGAGAATAATTTATAACGAATACAAAACTGGCCACTTTTTATTATTGTATCAAGTTAACTTCTTATATTGTTTTACCTACTAAATGTTAAACACAAATAACTTTCCGATGGATTCAAAGTTTCTAATCTAAGTCAGCGGATTCTAAACACTTGGCCACCGGCACCCTTGAAGAACCCTATTTTCATATATATAAATGTACTCTGTGAACCTTATTTGCTATACTTACGTCGTCGTACTGTAACCGTAGAAAACAAGCAGTAGTTCCCACATCGGTCGCAAGTCTTCTGCTGCTATGACGGCCGGTATGCGGCGCTTTAAATTTTTATTATAATTCTTCGACGTTGTGGCAGATATCATTTATGATCCTATTTATGAAAGCCACTTCACTACCAAGATTATTTTTATAAGTAGTAAGTTATTCTTATCATATTGCACTAGCACTTTTATTATATGTCAATAATATTTGTTACAGTGGAAAGAACAAATAATATGTATAATTGATTGACTGATGTAATTTGTTCACGAAATTCTAGACGACAAGAAGCAACATAGGGTCATTGCTGGAGGTCAAAAGGTTTTGCACTATTCCTTGTATGTCTTTTAGAGGTCTCTCATTCTCTATAATACATATAAGTTAGGTACGTATACGACTGTTTACTTCTGAGGTTCTGGGTTCGATTCCAGTTCGTTTTGAATTGTAACCGATGTGTAGTAATGCGATGGCCAACCATTACATGGGACCTAATGTTAGCCTTGGATCTTGGAGACTATACAACAAATTCTTATCACTTTTTAGTCACCCAACTTATAAAGATAGGAATTCTATACGACGCGCTTTTCTTATTCATATGTGCTTTTTTTTTAGATATACGAATAGAGGGAGGGATCAAAACGCAAACGTCAAATTTGTCAAGATTACTCTAATGTCACTGTAGAATTTTACAGAAAAACTCAAATTTATTGGTATAATGAGTTGAAAAGTTGTATTTCGTTGATTAATTTAAAATTATCACATACTGTATAAATTACAGGAGCTATGGATTTCTTTTCGGAAATTATTGGCGAGACTGTGATCCTTGGAATTGATTCACTAATTCTAGGTTTTTGTGTAAAACAGCTGAGTAAATGTAAACATATCCTAAACGCCCTACAAGTAAGAATATAGTTGCCTATAAATATTAAATTATGATCTCCCTAAATAGTTTTAAGTCCTTATTTTTATTTTTTAATGTTTCTGAGATTGAAAGGGCCATATCTAACCTAATATTTTCATGACTAAGGATGATTCCATAAGCTATTTTGGAACATTTTTTATGTTGTAGACAGCACCAGTATTGGACATAGACTCTACTTTGAACAAGGAGCTAAACAAGTACCCTAACAACATAATCCCTTATGTTGTCATCAGGGGGCTCGTGAAGCCACTTGGGAACCCCATCACTAGCAACTACAACAATTCTGTTACTGGGGTTGTGCAGAGGTAATTCTACTGTCTTACTGCAGTTGAAATTTATATTTATGTAACAATGTAACAATAATATAAAAAAAGTTATATATTATTACATAATCACAAGTAATTAATTAAGTATGTATTAGGTAAATTATTTATAATTAGCTCAAATTATATTACTTATAATAATGAATTATGTATATTTATGAAATTCATTTAAAATTAAATGATTGTAGGATGATAGATATATATCTTAGTTAGATCATCTTGACAAACACATTCTATTATGTAAACATGACCTCAATCACTCATGTACATGAACAGCTTTATATTTTAACTAGTACACTTAAAACATGAAGCTACTCATGCATTTAACATATTTGTTTTATTTAATTGTTCAGGTTAACAATAAAAGAGCATGTTATAGCCAGAACATCTGCAGGGTTTTGGTCAGACCAGACTCGCACAATACATGAGGTCTGTAATTCAACACCATTCGTGCTAAACAATGGTAAACACAGCATTGAGGTGGTGGATGCGCTTGCAGCCGAGTTACTAGGTGAGTCATGTCAGATATTTATGAAAGCCATTGTGAGTGTCAGTATTATTTTAACACAATATGAAAAGTTGTAAGGCTGTGTCATGTATGAGTATCTCATTTATAAATATCAGTTTCTATGTGCATAATGTGTCTAGATTTTTTATGAATAAAAACTGATTCCTATGATGTTGCTAAAGCTATACACTGGTAATGCCTTTAGGATTAGACAGGTCTTGTTTTCCACTTTGGTGGTAAAGTAAAGACAAAAATTGCACTCATTACTAAGTATATTGTTTACATCAATATATTTGTGAGCAAATCAGCAGATACAGGTATTCACAAGTATGGCTGACATGGATGAAAGTTATACACTGTATAATATACAGCGTGTAAGTAACACCGTCGCAAATAATTTACAAAAACGTCTTTCCTGGGATACTTATTACAATGCAAAAGCCAGTACATCATAAAAATGCGAGATTAAGGATTTTCAGTCAATAGTTTGATTTTGAACTACGCAATGTAACGCGACACGCGTACGTGTGCGGTCCGGTGAATGACCTTCAGCGCACGGTGCCGTCGAAGCAGCTGATTGCATAAATGTTTTACATTGCTGTTTTTGGCCGTATGAGGTATTTACTGATTTTTTGTCGGTAAAATGTTCTGTTTACTAATTGTGATATCACTTTTAAGCAAAAAAATAAAAAAAAAATAAAAGAAATAATGAATTTTCCGGCAGAAATTTCCAATGATTTTCCACTCAGAATGATGGTCTGAATACAGTATTTCAGGATTCGGTGCGGTGTCACTTACACCCTGTATACGCCATTCCAAACGACCACTTATCACGGAATAGGAGTATATTTCCACAAAACAGCATGAAAAAGGGCCATTGATATCGGTTAGTAAAAAAAAGTATTCATTTCAGATATGGACGTAATATCTGACAAGTTTGAGCCCATGTCCCCGGGGGTCATTGACCACGTGTGGGGCTTTTTCTCCGGAGTGCGACAGCGTGGCCTCCAGACCATGGAAGAGATGTTGCGAGATGGGTCTTACATCACTGCTATAGGCGAGCTCAGCAAGGGCCACAGTGGAACGCTCAAAATACAACCGCCTAAAGATGGACTGCCTTTATACTTGACCACTGCTACTAAGTCAAGCCTGTTGAAGAGATTGGCTAGCTCAAGGGATTTTTTAAGGTAAATCCTTTTTCATTACATAATTGTTATTATTATTATTTTTTTTATTATACAGATATTGGATTTCACAGTCCAGTATTTTGTACTTATATCTTCTAATCTTCCAACTTCGAAGATTCGAATTGACTTCTGTTCACTCCCAAAAATAAAAACAATTAATGCTTTCGTAAAGGTTGTTTAAGAAAAGATCCCTGAACAAAGATCTTTCTACTTCATTCAATGATTCCATCGCATGCGACAATGCTTAAAAAACCCCGTCTCCGTTTTTTTAACATAACCCATAAACAAACCGTTCAACCGTTCCTCACCGAAATTATTCCGATAGAAACTTTCAATGTATCCTTCATTTGGATTTGTTCATCAACATTATTTTGTACCATTTCAGGGTGTTACTAGTGATATTCGGCACCGTGGCAATGGCGGCCTCGTGTCGTATAGCGTACAAATACATGAAGCGGCGCAAGCGTCGCGCGCTGGAGGACAACATGAAGCGTCAGCTGGCGGCCGGCCGGAGGGAGCGGAGAGCACACGCCAGGGAGAAGAACCTCACTGAGGTGCAGCTTTGTGTTGTGTGCACTGAGAATCCTAAAGAGGTAATCTTTAAAATCTTGGCACTGCGGCGATTCTAAATCGTGTGTGTTTAATAGTGTTTATAATTGTCAACAAGTGGAATGGCATTTAAAATCGCATCTTAGCTTAGTAAAACATTTCAATTCCATTCAATATGGACCCAAAAAATTACTTGAATCTTTTTTAAAGATTGGAATATCTTTGCATATTCGAAGTATAATCTCAATAATACTTACTACTATGAACGTAAATTTACGATTGTTTGTAGAAAAAATGTTAAAAAAAAGAATCTATTGCTTATTCTTCATAAAAAATAATAAAAATTTCATATGAATATTTAGTACCTACTCATATCAATGATGACAGTAGGGAACTAACAAAATGTGTCCTTTTGTTTCAGATTATATTACTCCCCTGCGGCCACGTCTGCTTATGTGAGGATTGTTCAGACAACATCACAGACAACTGTCCCATTTGCCGAGAAAGGATAGAGTCCAGAGCGCCCGCCTTCATTACGTAGACCACATACAAACAGTACAAAGTCATTTAATTTAGCCTTCATATTTAAACTTGTTTGTCACATACTGGTTGATGTAGCGATACGATGATGACACATGTTGGAACGATTAATCACACTTTATCTACCCCATATCATTGATAAACCAGAAGCTTGTCTCCTGTTTGTAGGAAAATTACTTTTTCATGTCAATTGATAGGGTATTTTTGTACGAAATGATTGAAGCTATAGGCGGTTGTATGTACTCTCGTGTATGTTTCGGGGAAGCGCCACTAGTTTAAGTGCGTGTTCTATCAAAAACCTATGGTTGCAGTTTTACTTAATTTAAACTCAAAATAGGATTTAAAACCTTATTTTTTACTGAATAATATAAAAAATTAACACACAATGGAACAAATTGTTTCTGAAAATAAAGATTTTTGGACACCCTAAAAAAATGTTGATATATGCGATTTAGTATGACATAGACGCTCAGTACGAATGTAAATAGTTTTTATTGCAATATTTCAGACCGTTTATTAACCATATTTGACACATAATCGTATTTTATTGCACTCTGTACAATAAAGAAATAAAATATGACCAGGAATTATTGTTATACATAGAAAAGCATGAAATCAGTATTTTTTTACCTTGCAATATTTTATAGCAATTTAAATACATAGCAACATTAGCATTGAATGCCAAATGATTTAGTTTTGATAGCATCTAATTGACTTATGTTTAGGCACAGACACATGGTAGCTATAAAAACCGACCAAGTGCGAGTCGGACTCGCGCATGAAGGGTTCCGCACCATCGTACAAGATTTAATACTATAATAAGCCAAAAAAAATACGTTTCTAATAGGGGAACCCCCTTTAATTTTTAATTTATTTTTATTATTTGTTGTTATAGCGGCAAGAGATATACACATTCTGTGAAAATTTCAACTGTACACCTATTCCGGAGTATAAGATACAGACGGACGGACAGCAGAGTCTTAGTAATAGGTCTCGTTTTACCCTTTGGGTACGGAACCCTAAAAATGTACTGAGTATTGGGTTTAACTACATATGACCACCATCGAAGACCCGTTGTCCGTAATTTAAATGTGTTTCTGTGTTACTCACTCCTACATGATGAGTGTGAGGTTCAATTTGATTTTTTTTAAATTGTATAATAATAATAATATCCATTATAACTCACTGTTAGGGCGCCCCCGGGTCCAACATAAACACAAGCAAAAGTACAACTGTTACATTATGTAAATAGACTTAGAAATACGTATGAGTATTATGTCTAAAATATATTTTAATATAATACTTAATATCAGGTTCGAGTTGTTTACATCTCTGTGATTTTAATGTATAAATGTGCCTATGCTTAGGCAATTGACCATTTCGTAAGCTTACAATATATATAATTATATGAAAGGTGCCAGTGGATGTGTAGGTATATACCTACACATCCACTGGTATGGGATATGAAAGGTAAAGGCAAATTTGTTGACTGGTGGAGAATGCCCAGTCCACCTTTGTACAAATTGTGCATTCAGTTTAAAAAAAATATTACGCTACGCAGTGTACGCGTTATTCTTTTTGTGCGGTATGGTGAATGACGTTCAGCGTTCGGCGCCGTCGAAGCAGCTGATTGCATAAATGTTGTTTAATTGATTACATAGCAGTTTTTGGCCGTAAACGGTATATATTAATATATTTCTTCGGTAAAATGTTCTGTTTACTCATTGTGATATCACATTTAACGAAAAAGAAAAACATTATAAAAAAGAATTTATGAATTTTTCGGCAGAAAATTCCAATGATTTTCGACTCGGAATGATGGTCTGAATACACTATTTCAATATTCGGTACGGTGTTTCTAACACCCTGTATAATATTGTCCGATCAACTTAGTTCTAGTACGAGTCTGACACGCATACTGAGGGTTCCGTAAGCATACAAACTTGTATGTAGATCATCACATCCTACTCGGAAATCGATTCTCGAAGATTTTTGCCCGATTTTCCGAAAGAAAAACTTTGCAGTTCTAAAAATACTCTCCCATACATGGATTTACGACAAAGTCAACTTTCCTATCGCAAAATATAGGTCTGTAATCACAAAAAAATATCTGATACAACAGTAAATTAACGACTTTGGGATTTTTTCCTTTACTTGTGCTGTGAGACCTTGCTTCTTACCAAATTTCATGATTCTAGGTCAATAGGAAGTACCCTATAGGTTTCATATGGTACATTCCCACCAATTTTCATCTGTATGCGTATTATTGTAACTATGAATGTCTATTTTCACAGCACTAAAATGACGAAAATAAAAACATTTATTTAGCCTTTTATTGCCCGTGGTCCGATCACGGAGTTCTACTGATCGATCCATGGGCAATTTTTTTTGGCAGTGGTTCGTTCAATCGAACCATTCTTCTACTAATATTAAATTTCATTGGTACTAGATCTACTGATTGAGTATGACCAAGATGAATATTTTTTCCTATGGACCGACTATAAATATTATAAAAGAAACCGAACAATAAATCAAATTTATTGTAATCTTTTTAAAACTTAAACAGTGAAAACCTCCAACAAAAAAATAGCTTCTAAGTACATAATTATCGTATGTATTAACGCAACTTCTCTAATGCATGCCCAACATTTATATCGGCATTAAGTAGCTCCATTTGGATTTGCATAATAAAATCTTCATTTGTAATCGATATTTTAGACCTACTTTTCTTGTTCATTCCGTACTTTAAATTTGTAATTGCTTCCTTGTCGTATTTTTGTAAAATTGTCAGAAGTCGTTGCAATGTTACCGTATTTTTATTTAATGATCTATTTAATTTTGCATGCCATCCTTCGATATTTGTCCGATGGCGTTGTCCGAAAAACAAATGTTTCAATATTAACAGTTTCACTTTCATGTTTTATATATTCCCATCCTTCAGAAATGACTTCAGACGGTAATAACTTTTTGTGGTTTATTTTTTGTAATTTTTAATCATTTTGCTTTTCGCCATATTGCTCGGGTCCAATGATAATAGCATCCAATAATTTTAGATTGTGGAAATACTTCTGAAATGGCATTTATTACGGCTACCTCATAGTCGCAATGTACTTTCAGAGGTTGAAAATACGGCCATTGCGATCTGATAAGATTAAATAAAGTTATGTAAGTTTTCTCTTTTTTATCAGGCAACAACGCAAAGATCAACGGCACAACTTTCGTATGCTTTGATGTACTGTCTATATCTCACTGTATATAATTCAGCAAAGGGCTTTGGGCAAGATTTAAATGTAGCGTCTGTGAAATATTCTTTAATTGTTGCAATCAACTCTCTCGCTTTTGGAGAGCTGAAAACAGGTATACGCTTACCCTCATAAAAATAGTCCGCTATAATGAAAGATGAACTATTTTCAGGGATTTGTACCTGTCTCGTCTTTGAGCAATTTATAAACTTATTCCTTTCATTATACAGACAATGTTGAATACTAGATAGAGAAGGTATATTTTGAATAAAATTTAGGCCTGAATCTTCCAGTTTTGCAATCGCTTCATTATACAACTGAGGCATTGGGCGATCGGAATTTTTAACAGTTGCTTTTAAATTAGATAAAGTTTTATCAACAATATTTTTGGCCTTGTTAGGTAGACACTGGTGGATTTTATGTTTAAGTACAATATTTTCCTGAAAATGGAAAATTTATTTAAGTTACATCTCGTTTCAAGTGCACTTCTTCTTTTTTTATGAAACAACCAGCAAGAAAAATTACCTTATTAAGCGTTATTGTACCCGTGCATTTGAACCACTTTTATACTGTCGCATTTTATAATATTGGCAATCGTCAAATAAAAGTATTGTTCCGCCTTTTCTATTAATAAAACAAATATCACTATCTAAATCGACTTCCATTGAAAAAAACACAGGCTACACTGGTCTAGAATAGAGAAAACTAATTCACAAGGATCCTATGAAGGATCGATCAGTAGAACTCCGTGATCGGACCACGGGCAATAAAGGGAATAAGATAATCCGAGAATAATGAAAATCAAAACAGGGAAATAACAATGCCAGTATGTTTTTTTTTTTATCAACCAATTTTCCTGTGTGTAGTTTACATACAAAGAGAATCATTACCTACTCATTTTAGTTAGTAGAACTACGGGCAAACAAAGTTGCCCTTAGTCCTATCGATAGGATTACGGTAAATCAAAATTTCCCGTGGTTCGATTAAAGGAATCACTGCCAAAAAAAATTGCCCATGGATCGATCAGTAGAACTCCGTGATCGGACCACGGGCAATAAACGAATTTAGCGACTACATTGGTAGCGTTTAGCGTTTACATTGGTATTATTAATACTTACAATAAAAATAAGTCAAGATCCAGATTCATATTGTGATAATTTAGCCAATATAATTTAGCAACGCAGCCGCTCTGTACTTCTATGCTATCAAAAATAGCGTAAAAACCAAGCAATCATCCCAAAATAAAGTCAACCTAACCGCGATGTTCTCAGGATGGAGCTTTATCCTTAGAGGCTCGGATTTAATCAAGTTGAGCAAAACTACCTTTAATACAACTTGATTGGAATAATTGCTAAAAATGTGTTAAGTATTATATTTATTGAGCATTATGCTACGAAATCGCGTTGGAATGGTGTGGTGCATTGGTATCGTGTGTTACGAATTGTAGAACCTCTATGAAATATATGGTTAAATATTATTAAGTCTAGTGGTATGATAAATGAAATAATTAAAAACATTTTTTAATATGTCATTTTATTCTTGTCAGAAACCTATTTGTAATGACCCCATCTTGCCGCAAGAACTTGAACACGTGTCATCTTCCTCTTCCCTGAATTGTTCATTGTCAGAATAGTCAGAGGCATTTGTTTCATTATTTTCTATTTTTATTGTATCCTGTACATTTGATGATTCATCTAATCCAAACTGTTCAAGCAGTAGATTAAGTTTTTGATTACCACTTTCTTCGTGGACAGTGCTACCATCTTTGTTCTGACAATTACCAGTACCTCCACAGCAATTGCTTTTATTATTATTACATGTAATATCACTATTACTACTGCATTCATTCTTCTTACGTCTATTATTGATTTCATTACTCTTATCTAAATTGACATCATTCAAATCATTGACAGCATCTGCCAATAGGTCTGTCCCATTCACCTGCTTAGAATTATATTCCTCTAACATTCTCTTGGCTTTCGAACTCTTGCCAATACCAAGTCTGGGCAGTCCTTTGTTTAAACCTTCAAGTAGAACACATGCCTTGCATACTTCCTGTGATGACACAAACTTACATCTGGTGCATATGCCTTGTGTTGGTAATGTGACTTGTTCCTTTACTGACATTGTTTCGCCTGGAATTTCAAGAAATCCATTCTTTTATAACATGAATGCTTTAGGTACAATATTAATGGAATCTCTAATCAGTAACCTTCTACACTAGTTACAACAACTGTCTTGTAAAAGTCTGTTTATTCTAATAGTTAAGCTAAAACAATTGCTAAGAATGTAATGACTGAACTGATTTCTTCATTCTGTTAAATATAACCTCTTAAATAGGAATATTAGGTTCTACTACGGAATATTGATAGAAATGAATCAATGAATGCAACATAAAAAAGTATGTTTACCTGAATAAATAATATCCATAATACAAGAAGGCCTAATTTTCTCCATATCTTTGAGGAGAGCCCTGGCATGACCTCTGTATGCATTTGGTGCAAATACACATTCAGTGGAGAAATAGACCAATTTCTTGTAATGTGCATACATCACTATCTCCTTCTCATATGTGTACTTAAGGGGCTTCACCCTGGGTATTGTGCCTTCACTACCCTGAAAAAGGAAGGATCATTTTAGGAACACACTACACCAGATTATTAAAAAAATTAAAATATTTTAAATAAAGTGGGTCCTACCGTGAATCAGTAAATGGAAGGAAGGATGCCCTAGCCAGATGGACTGACAACCTGAGGAAGGTAGCTGGTATGGATTGGATGTGGAAAACGGAGGGCTGGGTGCTGTGACGCACATTATGAGCGGGCTATGTCCAGCAGTGGACTGATTGATTGATTGAAATAAAAAAATGAAAGGTTAAAAAATTAGATAAGTCTTTGCAGTAGAGCTCACTCTTCTTACTTCTGTAGATACAGCTTGGATTTCATAATTGTTGTAGCTCCAGTTTTCCTATGAAGGGCAACTAGTGGTGGTTGATTAAAAAATCTAGATATGATTTTGCAAGGGGTTTGTTCAAGGTTAATGTCTATTTCATACTCAACTGGAAGCATCCCCAAATTGGGGATAGAGTTGGAGTAATGCCACTGGTGTTACAAATATTTCCTGTTGTGTGGTTTGTGAATATGTATGTATATGAATAGTCTGAGAGTCAATGATCAGGGCTGTCAGATAGTAAACTGGATGTTAAATTATTATAATTTGTTTATGTAATGTATCCTGTTTATATGTAAATAAGGATACAACACCTTTTTCCATCTAACATATAGGTAATTTTTAGGAAATATAGTTTCATCCCCCACCTCTTTAATAAACTATGTTTATTTAAACCAGTTTTTTATAATGGGAATTGATTTCATATTATTTCTAGTACTCGGCAGTATAAAAAATTAAAATCCACTATCAGACCTATCAAGGATATGTCTAAATTCTTACCACTTACAGTTGTAATAGCAGTACATCTATTTAACCGTGCAATGTCTCCTCTTAGCACATTCATAAGAACTGTTTCTGCAATATCATCAGCATTATGTCCTGTTGCTATGCACTTCACACCCAACAGGGCTGCCCCTCTGTCCAACGCTTGCCTCCTAAACACTCCACAGAAGGTACAATTGTTCTTCCGGCCTATTTGAGCCACTATCTCATCCATAGTCCATCCATAGAGATCCTTGTAGGAAAGAATTTTTAAAGGCATTTCATAATCATCACGATTCTGCTTCACAGTCTCTAAACTGTCATCTCTGTATCCCGTTATACCTTCGTCTATAGATAGTAACATGAGGTTTAGTCCATAATTATATTGCTGATTTAATGTTTTCATTACTTGCGCCAGAACAGTAGAGTCTTTTCCTCCAGAAGCAGCAATTGCAACAGAATCTCCTTTATTAAATAATTCTGCTTTTGTGATAGTATAGTGAATTTCTGTTTCAAATGCCCAAAAGAAGCATTCTTTACAAAGTGCGTCGCCTGTTTTGGGGCGCTACAAATAATACAGAATAATTTATCAGAGTTATGTGGTAATAATATTAACTGAGTAATTAAATCAAGGCTTTTGTATAATTATAATAAACAAACCTTCAACACAGCGTTTTTTCCACAACCTCTTCTGCAAGGTATAGGCATTGTAATTTGTAATGTTATAAACCTTTGATCGTAATAAAATAATTGCAAAATATTCTAAACCCAAAACTAGTAGAGATGTGGTCCGAAGGAATTATAAAAAATAATGTTTATGATTATATTATTTACATATGTAATATAGAGAATGAAATGCTATCTCTTCCTGTTTAGGCGTTTAGGCGAGTGCATGATTACTTTACTCTTTGGGCGAGCGTTTACACAAAAATACGTAAATAACCTAAAATGCTTGGAAATCTATCACAAATCCACGCACAGAATATACCTACACATGTCTGATTCTGATACCTACTTTGCATTTATTGCAATGTTCGAGTTGTCAAACTCAGCTCAGCTGTCATTTTTGTCAACTTCAACTTTTGGAATTCTGGACAGAGCATTGTCTTTTGTCTATGGGTCGTATATAGTAAAACTCTGACATGACCAAAATACGCAAATATTCTCGACCGACACATTATTCAAAATTAATAAAAACCCCTCTACTATAATAATAATAACTTAAGGATCAATTAAATGTTGAAATTGTTTGTAAGTTTTATGTTTATTAACTGAAAATAAACCTTTTAAGGCTCTAAGCAGACTTAATATCATTTTTGGTTTAAACTTAAGTGATCTATGCATAGTGATTATAGTAAAGCTGAAAGTTTTGTTTAATATCTGGAAGGTTAATACTATCATGAGGAAGATCATACGTTCTAACTCTTAAAAGCGAAGCAGTAACTATAAACGCGGGTACCTATTTATTCAACTGGTTCATATTCTAATTTACTTCTGTATTTAAAAAAGATAATAAAATTTCTAACTGTCGCCATGGCTCACTCATCTGACCCATTGTGGGCCCGGTAGGCACGGAGTGTAAGACGCGGATACTAATTAGGCATGAGTGTGGAAGAAACAGCATGAGCAATTATAACGTGGATAAGTTAACTTCAAAACTCCTCTTGGATTGTGCGTTGGAGCGAAAATAACGTGGTTACAAAGATGACTAGTTTTTTTAGATAATTTTATTCGTAGCCAGTTATTATAAATAGTGACAGAAATAACGCTTACACTTATTGTACATCTAAACTGGACGATGGAGCAGTAAGATGCCAAGAAGAAAAACGAAAGAGTACTAGGAATACTCCTAGACTCATCTCACCATAGAGATAACATCTATATGTCTGCAGACAAACAAAATAATTAAAAATCTTAAGGAATGACAATGGTGACAAACGAGTTATATAGTTAGCAAGGAACTAAAATAAATCACTACTACTGTCTAGATTTTTCCTACCGAAGGACTTGTTTAGCCTCTCAGCAAAGCTTCGCCTGCCGCTTCCCGCCCGGAACTCAGCCGTTCGCCGATATACTTCGGCGTGCAAGTTTATAGATCCTCTAGTACAACCTATACTTAGTTTAGAAGTTTACGTTTGCTACCTTACAAATTAGTGTACAATACTTTAACTATATGGTGTTCTCTATTACTTATACAAGCGTCAATCATTACCAAAAGTCATGATTGACAAATGATTGTTGGTGATTGATAAAATTATATCGACATTACACGCTCAATCTGATTGACCGTCAATCATCCCAGAGATTTTGCAGTGAATACATGTGTTCACTCAAGATTATATGGATATTCATAAAAAAGCATGTATTGCAATTATGGTTATAATTATAGCAAAAAATGTAAAAATAGAAAAGAACATATAATAAAGTAAAGTAAAGTAGTATACGATATTTATTATAAATTTTAAATTAAAAACAAACACTATTAAGGTCACGTCATCAAATTAATTTAAACATTGTTAGTGAGTTTATAATGAAAATTTAAATCCTAACTAATATTGTAAATATAAAAGTGAGTTTGTTTGTTACGCTTTTATGCCCTAACTACTCAACCGATCGTCATAAAATGTTGTATATACGTTATCAGGGGTAGGTACTGAAAAAACATAGAGTACCTTTCCTCTCAAAAATAGTTCTGCCCCGAGGGATAGAAAAATAACTTTAACGGGAGTAGATGCGTCATAAGCTAGTAAATCATAAAAATCAAACAACTTCTGTATTTATTCCTATATTGAGTACAATCGATACGTTTAGATTTTATTAGTTAATTAAATTGAGTGGTTTATACTGTAGGCTAGTATTTCTTAGAATAAAAACCTAATATCACTTTACCTGACCCGGGGATTGAATCTGAGACATCTGCGAGGTCTTCCATACATATCAATACTGAGCAACCGAGGCAATCATAACAAATTTTATTTTAATACAACCTTTGTTGTGGTAAATGTATTAGTTGTAATTAAGTTAGTCGGCATAGCCACTTTTGCGAAAACGATACCTACCTAATTTTTAAAAAGTGTTAAAAATAGTATTAAGAAAAATTTAAAATAGTGTTAAAACAGAAAAGGATGTCAATGTGACATTCGATTCATCATGCAGCCGAACAGAAAGCGTACAGTATGCTAGTTAAACCAAACGCTCGTTGAGCTATTACTCAAAATAAGCATAAACATACTTACGTTAAAATGTTTTACAGACTGTATGGATTTTCCTCTGGGAACCAACGTTTATCCCGGGATTAAAAAAACCCCTATAATCTGCGCAGGCACTCAAACTATTACCATACTAAATTTCAAGCATATCCTTTTAGTAGCCTTTGAGTTTATCGTGAACATACAAACACACACACACAGACAGACACATTTTTTATGAATCGCATATTTGGCATCAGTATCGATATCTTAATACCACACAGTCGATTTTTTAAAAATATATTCAATGTTCAGAGCTCAGAGCGCGAGCGTCTCTTCAGCGTGATCCATGTCTGACTCTATCGCTGTCCGTGCTCTGATTGACGGATAATTTACAAAATGCCATTACACACTCATTTGAAAATTCAGATTTGATCATGCAGCTGTCAATCACTGCATTAGACGATATATAGGTTATTCGTCAATCACCGTCTTGATTGTGGCAAAACTGACAGTAAAACTTACCGTCACGCATTAGGGCAAGGGGGTTGATCATGTCTTATTTTTTCTTATAAGGGGGTGGGAGGGAGTCGTGATTGTTCTTACGTAAGATCCAAAAATGCGCAAAGTTAAGATTATACTATATTCAAAAAGCGCGGGCAACCGATGTATTAGTTAGATGATGAACATTGCTAAACAAGACATGTGCAAGAGTCCCAATACTTTTTACAAATTGTAAAATTCACTGATAAGGAATGCTGTGGTGATATAAGGAGTGAAATTCGTAAAATTCTTCTGCAAGCGTTTTTTCTTCCACCATACCCTTTAAAGAGTGAACCTTCGCTTTCCCGCCGCAGAAGATGTAAGACGTAAGACGTAAGTTGAGGCTCCATTCAAGACTGTTCCTTACGATTTTTACTGTCCATCAATACAAGAAGACTAAAACTTCATGGCCGCACTTCAAATTTTGCTGCCGTGGCAAGTGCCGCGACATGGCCGTGCTTTAGCCATATATTCAAGGAGAGGCAAAGAAGTTTTGTGCCGCATCGGGACTGAGGTGGAATGGCTGAATGTCGACGACGTTACAATCCTAAAAAATTAACTAGAAGCAACACCTGTTATTAGAGATATTCCAGTGGCAGATCCACTATCCGAGTGGGTTTCGAGCTCCTGGACTGAAAATCTTAGTAATATGTAGGTAAAGATGTAAAGAAGAATGATTAAAACCAAAGTTTATTACTACCAAAAATAAGAATTACTAGTACCTTTAGCACCTTAGTACTTTAGTAAATTTGTTACTTTGAAAAATATACATTAAAACAAACCAAACGTGTATGTTTCCTTTAGATTCATACGTAATAAATATTAAAGGGGGGGGGGGGGGGGGAGACGACTTTTTTATTTTAAAAACTAACAATAATAGTCCCTCGTAATAAATGAATGGCGCCTTTCATGTACATGTACCTACTGGAGAAAATGTACTAAAATACAGCTGTCTTAAGTTGCAGGAGGAAAGTCATTTTTTACAATGTTTTTTTGATATTTCAACTGTTCTTCATTGTTCTATCATTTTTTTTTTGTTTGTTTGTTCTTATTTTTTTTTTAATGTAAAATCTCAAGTTAGCCCCACTTCTAGTTAGACTTTTTTTTTGCTATTTCAATTGTTCAATTCCAATATTCAAATTGTTCAAAAAAAATGTAAAATAAGATTTCCTCCCACCAACATGAGGGTAATTTTTTATTTTATTTTTTTAAAAAGAACTAAGAACGAATAAAACAAATTTTGATCGAACAATGAAGAACAGATAACGAACAGTTGAAATAGCAAAAGAAGAAATTTTAAAAAATTACTTCTCTCCGCCAACCTACGACAGTTAACTAACTAAATACATACATCCGAATCAGGACATTACGACGACCGACTTGGAATAAGCTCACCACTAGTCATTTCCTACGTCTCGGTAATACTCGGTATGCACCTCGCAGACGAAATTTAGATTTCTTGGGCTTGTTGGTTTTATTGTTCGAAATGTCAATATTTTACATTCGCAACATTCCATACAAATATAACCTGGGCAAGTTCATTGACTGAATGACAAGTGCATTTCTGAACGAAATGAAACGTATAACACGGTAACACCTGCATTGCATCAAAAGTTTACTTATTTACGGTGTTTTGCTGAAATTATTTTAGTTCAATAAAATGGTGTTGCATCCTAGTTAAGTATGTGACATTAAGAAACAGTTATGAATGTAATGTGTGTTGTATAATCGTGTAATGGACTGTGTAGCGGTGAGTGTTGATGTGTCCATTAATGGACCGTTTCAAGTGAATGTTGTTTACGGTGTAGTGAAGTAGTAAGGTAGGCGGCGGCGGCGAAATGCACGAGCTATTGAAGCATGTGCTCACGGAGCGGGACCTTACCCGCGCCGGGGATATCTTCGCGATTCCAGACACCGACATTGTGGACGACATAAACGAAGTGGTGAGATAACATCTTTCATTGACATAAAATTAGCACAGTCTCCGTTTGCTTATAAATTCGCCAGTAGAAAATATGTAAATTAAGTATTATGTCAGACCCAAACCAGTTCTGTAATCTGGGGGGAGGAACTTTTATTGATTTTGAGTTCCAGCCTCAAGTATCATCACTTAATTATTGTCAATCAATATGTGTTTTTAAATTATATAAATACAGTATTAAGAGTTTCTTTACGCAAAAATGGCGATTAGCATATATTATTCTTTGTGTGACTAAATACGAAAAAAAAAATTGTATGCAAAAGCTGTGGCTGTAAAAACAAATTCAAGGCAATTCCTGCAGCAGCATAATCAATCAAATCTCATTCAAGTTACTCATATATACAATGACAGTAAGTTTTTTGTAAATCAAAGATTTGCGTCACTATTGATAAGATAACAGTATAAAATGTATCAGTACCACATACACACGGGAATCTCTTGAAGATTGTATTCTGAAGATATGAGTTATTATGAAATGCTATGCAAAATTTAGAGCATGTTTAATAAAAAAAAAGGAAAATACAAATATAAAATACAGACCTAAAGCACATTGACTACTTTTTTTAGTCAATGGTACATGAGACTATTTAGATGTAAGTAAATATCTTTACATAATAACAACAAATATTTGGTGGGAATGACAACTTAGTAAATAACTGGCAGGGAACAATGTATTAAATTACAAAAAATATTAAAGCCACCACGGACAAATTCTGATAACTTATACGGTCCTCAGGTGATAGACAATATTATACTGGAAATGCTGTAAGTGTAAGGGACATGTAAATTTTTTTTTACTCCATTTATCCTCTTCAATAGATATAGATTTTGCTTGTAGGTTTGTTATCGGCTACTGTTATGTCACACATTTTTTTTTAACTCAACAATTCTGTCTTGCAACTTATTACAATACAAATATGTATACTGTGACATTCACTGTACTATAAATAAAGTTTTAAATTATTATTTAATATTAATTATTTTAATAGTACCAATTAGTGCTTAAAATTACTTTCATATGACAACATTTTTAAATCTGCACTCTAGTTACTACCATACACAGCTTCCAGGATTTATACAGTTTCAGAGATGTAAGTGAAGATTACAAAAAATAAACAGATACAAATAATATAAGTATGTAGTTAAAACAAGTAAATTAAAGAATATGTTAAGGTCCATTCAATTTGTGCCTATCCAGATATTCCATGAATCTGCTGTGACTATCCAGAAATATATCAACTTGTTCTCAACAAATATCATTCATCATATTGTCTACACATTTAAAACAGTGGATTGTTTTGGGACACATTAATATTGCTTGTTGGTATTCGAAACAGCTGCAGAGTATGCACAGATCGTGTAGGTACCTTGAAGTGTAACTGACTTATGAGAGTACTATTAAATGAGCCATTCAAGATTTTATATAAGGTGGACATGTCGCTCATCCATCTCTTTTTATCCAATCTGACCATGTTAAAGTAATGAAGTTGTGCTTCATATTCAGGCATCTTTCGTCTTAAGCTGCATTTCATGCATCAAGCTCTCACAAACTGCCTCTGTATAGACTCTATACAGTCTATATTATTTTTGTACATCGGAGCCTGTAGGCTGCGGGTGCGCAGTAGTCAATAATACTTCCAACTAAAGCGTAGTATAGAGTTATCAGTGAACTGGTTTGCCTGAAAGGTTTTGCATTCCAGAGCACGAAAGACAACATGCTGTTAACCTTGTTACATGTTTAATACCATCACCTTTTTTTGGAGGTTTATAAGAATTAAATAATAGTAAAGTCTATAGGAAAGTCAGACCTTTAGATAAAAAAAGTTAAGTCTATCTTTACTAAATCTTTTTTTAATCTTCTGGGTGTGTTAAATATATAATAATAAACATTTTTTAAATTTTACAGTTGAAACAGATAACAGAGATTTCATCAAGACCAGACTACTGTCGAAATGACCGAGACCAGGCTCTGATAGAGATATGTGTTACAAGAGTGACATCATGTGTGAAGGAAACGGGGACTCTGGATAAGTACTGCCGAGCTTTAGTGGAGCTACTAGAGTCCTGCCTACACCATAATCTTATGCTAATTGGCCATCTACGGGATGATGATCCACCTCATGCTAAGATTGCATCTGATATAATAGCATGCATTGTTTTGGTAAGAATATTTTGAAATAATAGTTAGAAAATGAAAAAATTGAGTCTATTCATGCAATGTGTATTCATAGTATTATTATTAAAATATCTGTTGAAATTGAATTGAATGTGTAAATGGCGATGATCTAATTTTGCTTAGTCAATTTGTTTACTACAATTGAGGACTATAGGACTACTTGACTTTTGTGACTAACCATAGGGAAGGGATTTATTAAATAAAGCGAGACATAATAATATAAAGATTACTAATAAAAAATGTCTTTATTTATACAAATTATCGAGTTATTTTATAGTATAAACAAAATAAGTAGAATTTTTTAGAATTAGGTGACAATACTATAACTACATTTTATAATATATTTAAATTTAAAATGTTTGGTATTTTGAAATATTTTTCTAAATTTCAGTATCGTATTGTATAGTAACGTACGATATTGAGCTCCTCACGTTTTTTTCTATGTGGTGCCTCCATGTATGTTTCTTGTTGAGGTGTACGCCGAGCATAGATGCATGTGATTTGAAGGGTGGGCTTTTCATAATGTGAAATTTGAAAATTTGCCTTTATTTTTCAATCGCTCATCCATTTGTCTACTTTATCTAGGTGATTCTGTAGCGTTAGTGAGGCCCTGCGGGGATCTTAGTTATTGCACAGAACAGCTGTATCATCAGGAATGGTGGCAGATAGAATCCCTTTTGTGGTTGGAATGTCTGCTTTGTATATCAAATAGATAGTTGGTCCCAAGACTGATCCTTGCGGTACACCAGCCCGTACATCGTAGAATTTGGAGTACGAGTCGTTTATTTTTACACAAAAAAAATATTTTGCTCCAAATAAGACTAGTAATACATACAGGTTGTGTGGCAGGTGTTTCTTCTGCTTGTATAACAAGCCCTTGTGCCAGACCTTGTCAAAAGCCTGTTGTACGTCCAGAAACACACCAGAGCAATACTTCTTTTGTTCCAACGCTACTCGTATCTTGTTAACAACTTTGTGCACTTGTTCTATAGTTGTATGACCTTTTCTGAATCCAAACTGATATTGTGGAATTATGTTGTTGTCTCTGCGTATTTCATTCAGTCTCTCTGTGCAACTACTCTATACCCTAGGAAGGAAGTCCCCGAGAAACCATTAAAGAACTACGTTATAAACACAATGGCTTTTCTGGGCAGCTGTCGTAGGATTTCAGCTGTTATTAAGCAATATCCAAGAGCCCTCTTTAGGTTGTGGCTGTTTATAATTTTCCAACTGGCAAGTAAGTAAAACAAATTAAACCGAACAACCGGGGAACCGAAAAATATATAAATGTCATTAATGTTTTATAGGATAATTTTAAATAGGCAATATCAATATAAAAGTACATTAGGTGAACATCAAAATTACAGGTTTTTCAATTTTTATTTCATTAATAACCAATCTTGGAACTTTTTTCTAGAATCTCAACTGCAAAAGGTAACTGAATTTATTGACAAAAAATACCAGTTGTGGGAGTATTTTTTGACACGTTGAAAGCGTTCGACTGTGTAAATCATAGCATTCTGTTGGATAAATGTGAAAGATACGAAATAGGGGTCTGGTCCTCTATTAGAGATATATAGTCCCCTATAGAGCTATTTAAAGCACCGTAAACAATACCTTCAAGTGGCGCGTGTAGTGACAAATCGTTATTAATACCATACAAATCAAAAATAATTAAAACTGGATCTGGTGTACCCCAGGACAGTGTGCTTGGGTAGCTATTGTTTATAATTTATTTCAATGATTTGCCAACTATTATACCTTTAAAAATCGATCCTTTTCGCTGATAAAATTTTAATTAAAACAGCAAAAGCTGACAAATCCACAAATTTTAATTATATTATTAATACCACGGTAGAATTAGTAATGACTTGGCTAGAATCTAACAATCTTTGTGCCAATGTTTTAAAAACTAAATTTATTGAGTTTTGTAATTATAAGACAGTGCTTGAATCATTTACTATATCATACAACGGTGATCATTTGAATAAAGTCTTTGACACTAAATTTCTTGACCTACATGTAGATCAACACTGCAACTGAAAAAATTCATGTCGGGAATGAATGTGCTCATCTGACAGGCAGAATACGCTTGTTGCATTATAGATATGTAGAGTTGATATTGAGATATGGATTGTTGCTGTAGGGAAATACAACAGACATAAATAATGGCAAAAAAATGTATATGGGCTGTCTGTAATGTGAGTCCATTAGAGTCATGTAGACCTTTATTTAAGAGTAACAATATTCACACTCATAGGCTTGTATGACATAGAAGTATGTTTACATGTGAGTTTGTAAGTGCCCGTGAAAACTTACTCTATAATAAGTAAAAGAGGACCCGACTAAATCGTTGATGCCTGTCTATAAAACATCATTTTACCACAAAAACTGATACTTAATTTGTAAAACATTTTTAAAAGACCTAAACTTATTAGAGAAATACACACCAAGACGATTTTTGACAGTAGCTATTGACAGACAATTAATTAAGACTTTATCCTTTATTAAGTAGGTATTTCTAATTATTTTATAAATTTTATTATTAATTATAAATAACTATTATTACAAACGTAATATTTGCACACCTCATATGGTGAATTGTGAAAGATCATTTAATGTTTTATTGTAACACCTTCATGTGCCAAATTTCATGCAAATAAAAGATTATTATATTATTATTATGAAATGTAATCATTACTCAAGTTAAAAAATGCTATGAAATAGACTGTTATAGTATGTTGAAATAAATGTTCGAATTTTTATATTTTAAATGGATTTTGCAACTTATACTTTGTTAAAAAAACGTTTTTCAGTAAAGTCTATTCATGTTTTCAGGTATCCTTCCCTCTCCAGTCCGACAAAGAGCACTACGGCAACAAAATCGTGATGGAATTGTTCTCTGCCGGTTGCTGTCCAGTTCTTACATAAAGGCAACCGAGAGATCTCGAGACACATGGCGCGGTATCTGTCGCTCGCTGCGGTACATCACGCCGTGTTGTTGAAACCTCATGTGCAAACTATTATGGACTCTATTATGTCGGGTAAAGTTGTTTTTAAGACTCATATTAGATATTAATCAAAACTTTAATATATTGAAAATACAGCGTCTATGGATAATAACGATTGTGTTGATTGTATTTAATAATATAATTAGGGTTTTTTTATGTTCGTACTTTTATGTCAGTACAATTTACGTTTGATACAAGTTTTAGAGATCTTAACTCTTAAT
>OY982564.1:23401622-23638169 GCA_963859945.1 Euplagia quadripunctaria | reverse complement strand
TATCCCAGCATATAAACGACCATTACAATAATTACAAATAGCAATAGATATTATTAATTAGAGTAGTAAAAGTATCTTTTTACAATTTTTCTTAACAGCAGTAATCTGTAGTTTATAAGAATACAAATGTTACATCTTTTTTGTACAATAAAGAGTTATCTATCTATCTATCTAATCTTCGAAATCAATGTAATTTTTACAACTACCCTTTTTTAATTTATTTTTGTGCGTGTGGAAACCCTCTCAAGCCGTCACCCCACCGGGTTTTCGATGGGGCGGTGTGAAGGAATATATACGACTAAAACCAAACGGTGTGCCATACTACGCCTAAAGGAAAGGGGATCCGGGAACAGTTTTTATTAAGACATCTGGGACTCCTCCTTTCACAACTACCCTCCCTCATTACACACGTATATACAGCAAATATGATGCTGTGAGTTCTAAAAACATTACTTAAATTCTTCAAACTTTACAATCAACCATCACAACCCAGAAGATATTGTCCGGGGCCGTTTCTTTATTAACCCCCATATATCTAAAATGGATGATCTGTATGTAATTTTGAGGAGGCCTCCCGAAGTATCAAAGATAAAACAATCCGTTTGCACAACCTATTTGAAATAAACGAGCGATCTAGTTTGTCACCCCTGACGACATAAAATAAAGTTCGTAATATTATATGGACTAGGAGCGTGCCCAAGAGGCGCTGAACTTCGTGGTGGAGCGCCTGAGTAACGGTGGGGGGGAACGTGCACAGCAGGCCGCACTGCTGCGGGACGCCACCTCGCTGTGCAGCGCCTTCCCCGCGCTCTTCACCGACAAGCTGCTCACCGCCGTCAGGGCCAACCAGAGGTGAGGACCACAGCCACACTTACTCATACAACAGTATTCATAGTAGTAGTACATATTCCATACAGAGAGTCCACTTTAATAGGTCATTCAAATAAATAGCGACTCTCGCTGCTACGTTATAAAGTACAATCTAGTTCGTCCGACATTCAATAGGGATCATTAGCGTTTAGCACGCGAAGTCTACTGTTTGCCAGTGTTGTGCAATTATTCAAGAAAACCTCTTTTGCATTGGGTGGTTGATTTACTCCCTACCTTAACTGAGGTTGACAAGCGACGCATCTTAGCGCGTCAGTTGTGATTGTAATCTGAACAATTGTTACATATTGGATATAAATATTAATAAGAAATATAACACTATTGTTACTCTTTTAAATTTATGCAAGTGGCAAATATGATATAAAATTTGATTATTACATAATATGGAAATATTAACTTCAAATTGGTGTAAAAAAAATTACATACCGATGTAGATAAATACATTAATATTTTGCCTGGAACAGCACTATTCGCAGATCATTTTGTCAGCAACTGGCTGTAATTTGTCAGTCCCAGTCCCAGTCTAATAAAGGTTTATGAACCTAACTCATATTTACACACACTCAACTATTTTGAATGGAGTAAATAAATATTAGACACTAGCAGCGCCCCGCGGTTTAACCCGCGTAAATCCCGATGCCGTGGGAATATCGGGATAAAAAGTAGCCTATGCGATAATCCAGGTGTCCAGCTATCTACATACCAAGTTTCATCGCAATCGGTTCAGTGGTTTTTGCGTGAAAGAGTAACAAACATCCATCCATCCAAACTTTCACATTTATAATATTAGTAGGATTGAACATAAGGCAGGAACAGATTTAGTTTAAATGGAGACCTGATTACCGAATATTAAAGGGTTTAACGAAGCTTATGATCTTTAGTTGATGTCTTATAACTAATTACGTTATACATTTAATTATTTTTTAAAACTTAAAAATTTCTTTAACAGCAATCGTCCTAAATCTGGGTCGAGTCAAGGCGAAGTAAATCGTACATCGACCGGGGTCACTATCGTACGATTGGGAGGAACACAGGGACCGAACAATGCGGTCAGTGGGCCCACTAATGTCGCACCTGCTGTCAATATGACGTCGACGTCAGGGGGTTCGGTCGCTCACACAGGCCCCACGAGTGCAACAGGTCCCACAGGTGTAACGGGCCCCACGGGTGCGACGGGCCCCACGGGTGCAGTCAGCGGTGGGTATGCTCGCCGAGCGAAGTTAGGGGACTCGAGAAGTACTGGGAGACTGCATACTGGACCCGCGCCACATCGAAGCATGACGAGGCTTAATGTTGCAGGTACCGTTTATTCTATCTATATCTATCTATACATGAAAACAAAAAAAAAATTAAGTGTCTGTTTGTAATGTCATAATAACAGCATTTTACTAAATGCATCAGAGTGTTTACACGGTACACATACCGAAAAGTATTTTTTTTACATTTTTGTCTGTCTATCGGTCTGCCTGTCTGTTTGTTCTGGTTAATCTCCGGAACTGGTGGACCGAGTTCCACGGGACTTTCACTGGCAGATTGCTGGTGTTATAAGGAGTAACTTAGGCTGCTTTTATTTCCGAAAAAGAAATAGGGTTCCGCGCAAAAAATAAAACAAAGTCCCCCGCCGCGTCTGTCTGTATCTGTTCGCGATAAACTGAAAAACTACTGAATGGGTTTTCACTAATAGACAGAGGGATTCATGAGGAAGGTTTAGCTGTCTCTATACTTATAATAAAAATGTAACAGGTCCAATTCTGTACATTAACGATATTTTGAAAAAAAATTTGGGGGGCAATCTATTACCGATACTGAAGCCAAAACTATAATTTGTTTCATTTTTGTCTGTCTGTCTGTCTTTCTGTCTGTCTGTATCATGGCTGAGCATCACGCTGAAACTACTGAACGGATTCAAATGAAACTTGGCATCATTTGAGTTCATACTACGAGGAAGGACATAGGATACTTTTTATCCCGAAATTTAGGACGGTTTCCTTGAGAGAGGGGATGAAAGTCAAAATTTTTACTTCGTTGTAATTCGTTATCGCGTAGTCCGATTGCAATCATTCTTTTTTTGTTGGAAAGGAGGCACTTTGTAGATTGTTACGTAATCTTCTTTCTTCTATATCTATATGTATAATAAACCTATAAACGTGGAGTTTGTCTGTTTGGTGACTTTACGTAAAAAGTACAAAGTAATCCCAGAAACGTATTATGCACAAGTATTGTGTGTAATTCGGTGTAACATTTAGCATTTGATTGATCACAATTGGTTCTATCTATCTAAAGAAAAAAATATTCAAAGTTTTCAAAAAAATTGTAAACATCACGTAGCGACATCTGTTGGTGCCACGTATTACTAACTATACAATACATATAACGTTAAAATAAATGGTCATTTTTTTAGATATTTATTATTAGCATAGAACACACGCATCTATACTTACTAGAGATCGCGTGGTGGTCGAATTTCAAACATGGTTTTTTTTATTTGCCAGTATAACTTGAGCTGTCATTGTATATAGCCTTACCATGGCAGGTAATCACATATACTGGACGCGTGTAATTTCATCAAGCCGCTTTCACATAATTTTTAAAGTTGTAAGACATTGTTTAAAAATGTTAGCTTTCTGCACTTTTTCTATATATAAACTGTAAATATTCCAAAATTCACGTTACTACGTTTGCGAAATTTTCTTAAAAAGGGGTACAAAGAATTCTCTTCACGTATTAATATGATGATAATAAAACTGTTACAGGTCCAATTCTGTACATTGAAGATATTTTGAAATAAATTTATTATCGCAGCGAATAAGTGCACAAAATGTTAGAACGTCACAGGTTGGCGCTCAATGCTCGATTCGGAATCGAGCATTGAGCGCCCGCAACGCCTCCCTGCACAAAATATTAGGACCTCGCAAACATGCGTGAGGAATCGAGCATTGCGCGGTCACAACGTTCCGCTGCACAAAATTTTAGGAAGTTGCGAATCGAGCACCGGCCGCCCGTTCACAGCGGTACTTAGAGCGCGCAGTAGAATTTTAGCTCACAGTAATAGGTCGGCTTTCAGTTACGATCCAAGCTACTGTAAATTTGGAGGAATGAGTAAGATTTGCCTTAAGTGCCATACAAAAATGGATAGATGAAGCGAGCGGTGTGTACTGTTCTCAATATTTAGGAACTACCACATACTACCAATACAAAATCTTTTGACGGACATTCGTCCATTTTCAGCACATTTTTTGAAAAACTTTCGTAGGTGCAATAGTCTCTTTCAGATGACTGCGTTTGGAAATGGAATAAGTTAAGAAATTAAGGGAGGAAACTTCATGCCCACTTTTAAGGTCGGAAGGGCAGATTTACCGCCTCATAGGCAATATTTTCCTGCAATAAAACTTATAGTCACAAACTGATTTCCACGCGGGCGAAGCCGCGGGCACAGCTAGTCTATTATAAAATAATAAAATTATGTATCACATCAACCTTTTTAATTTTTCTAAAAGTTGAGAAGTTAATTAAAAAAACAAGGCGGAAACTAATTCTTAATTATCTAGGAGCTTTTAAGAGTAAAGCTGCCATCCCTGACAGCAAAAATAATTCTCTATTATACTCTATTTAAGGGAGAGTTCTATTGATTGTGTTATTGATGTCGTCAGGTGGTTCTGTGGGCGGTTTACATAAAAGCATGACACGCCTATCGTCGTCGCAGCAAATCAACACTCCTCCCAATGGCACCACTAATACAGGTACGTTGAACATGTTTGTGTTGCCAAAATCACACTTACCTCTATAGTCTTAAAGATAGATATTGTAGATAGATAGATAGACAGATAACACTTTATTTGTACATTAACATTACAGTGGAAGATATATTTACATAATTACATACAGGTAATGTACAAAGGGCGGCCTTATTGCTAGATGCAATCTCTTCCAGGCAACCTTAGGATGGATCAAAATGTACGACGTTTAAAGTATTTATTGATTATGTTTTTATATGAGAGATACAAGTAGCGACTTCAGGTATATGCATATGTCTTAACGGTTCATTAAAATAAAAAATCTGTCAGTCTGTTGTGAAAACAAAAATAATGGTTATTGTTCATATAGAAGTGCATATATGCATAAAAAAAATTGATTCAGAGAATAAGGGTTCTGTTGGCTTGTCAGATAATCAATTTATATTCCATGTGACAAATTGAATAGTTAACTTTATAAAAAGTATAACATACTTCAATGCCCCTATATCATGATAAATTGTAATAAGCTTTATCTCTTTTTTTAACAGCCTTAGAGGTGAACTATTTTCTATAATTTTAAATAGGACCAACCTTGAGTACAAACAACCAATTCAATTAAAAATATTTATTGAAATCGGTTCACAAATGGCGAAGATATCGTCGAATGAGAACCTCCTCCTTTTTGAAATTGGATAAAAAAGAATATTTAATAAATTCTTTTGAACCTCACTGGGCACTGGGCACTACCGACGTGAACCCACTCCTAACACAAACTTTTAGCTTAGCTGGAGTGATGTGTGACCCACGTTACTAGTATTCTTTAAAAAAGTAGTAGAAGAAACAGTTTCTAACAGATTGTTTCATTTGAATTCTCAAACTATGTGTATACTCATGTCAGTTTTTAATGACAGCATCGAGTAGCAAGCCGTCGCTAGCGTCGAGTGGTGCTGTCGGTAGCGGCAAGTCGAGCGGCGCCATCACCGTCACCACCATCTCCCCACCACGAGTGCTTAGACCCACCAGCAGGTCGCACCACCACCATAACATAATCATTGGACCTTCTACTTCCACCGTAAGTTAAAACTTCATGATTATAAGAATAGGTGGTATGAATTTTACGACTTACAAAAAAGTCATCTTTGAAAAAAATACGTATCCGTGAACACAGGTTGAGTGGCACATTTTCGAAATTTTCTTTTCGCAATCTACCGTCACATACTACACTAACGGTGTCCCTATTGATACATACATAAAATACAATTTATTAAGATCAAATTATTTACGTATATAAATTAACATCAAGACCAAAAATAGAGCCCTGTGGAACTCCCATATTGAGTTAGATACTTTTACTGCGATCCGCTACTAATAACATACTTTGAAACTTTTTCTCAAATAATATGTAAGAAAATTGACTGTTTTATCTGAATCCATGAGACCGGTTTATGGGTAGTTATGATATTTTTTGGTCAATAATTTTGGTATCGATGACACTCAAAAGCCTTGAACAAATTATAGGGAACTCAAGACATTTCGATCATTTAAGATAATCGCTATGTTGATGCTATTGTTGATGTTGCATGATGTTACTTTTTCGAAATATTTACTTACTACTAATGTATGAAATAAACAATGCACATGCCATTATTTAAATTTCACCACGTGTCTGGAATACAAAACATGGAAAAAGCTTATGAATATGCATGCACAGGCATAAGGATGAGCATCAAAAATCATTTTTTAGTTTCAAATGTAATATAACTACTATATAAAAAATACTTTTTTTTCAGAACACTGGTCAAACAATTCTATCCGGACCATCAGCACTACAGCCTCAAGCAATATCCGTAAACCCACTCACGTCCGGCAAATCTTCAGACGCTTTAACACCGATCACTTCATCTGTATCCATCCAACACTCAAACACAGCACTCGGCAACGTATCCGTAATCACATCAGGAGCTAACACAAATAATACTCCAAATACTAACCCTATATCGATATCGGGTCCAGTAACAGTGACTTCTCGACGTGCCAATAATACGAGTGTCACAATGATAAATACAAACTCGAATAATAATTCGAACTCGAATCACAGAATCAGCGTGTTCGAGCCTTACCCTATGAGGGACACCGTACAACATTTCTGTGAGAAACATTTGGATAAGATCAAGGCGTATATGGACAACGTGTCGCTAAGGTTGCCTCCACCAGCCAAGTGCACTATTGAAGGTGAGTTTTCCTTACAACTTCTTTTATAATTGAATAATATGGTTTGTTTATTTGTTTTTTTTTCCTGAAATTTATACTGGTCTTGTAAATTTTTCTAAGAAATAGGTTGACGTTAACGACAAAAAAAAAAATATTTTGACTAATTCTCTTAAAAATTTAAAGTCCGTCTACCGTTACCGTTTCTGGGGTTACAAAGGTAGCGTTTGAAAAATCGTCTCCGTAAGATTGTATACCACATTTTCTCGAGCGAGCGTATATAAGTCAGAACATTAGTAGTGTGCATAATCCCGCTTCGCTGTACCAGAGCGTCGCAGCAAGAAGCAGGCGCGCCTGCAGTTCGCGTGCGGGCGGCGCGGGCCGCACTGCCTGTACGCGCGCGCGCTTTTCTCCATGCGCACGCGCGCGCCGCGCGTGTGGATCCACCTCATGTTCCTGGCGCTGCAGGCGCGCCATGACGCCGCGCTGTCCAGCCGCGACCCCACCGTCGCCTCGCTCAAGCACTGCTGGGACATCCTCAAGTGCGAGAACAAGACCTTCCTCACGCTCGTCACCGGCGCCTTCCCCGGCATCAAGGTACTCTTCCTGCCTACATATACTCACGCCTGTAGCAGAGCCGTATGCGACACTGATATTTTGCCAACTATTATTTGGTCCAGTCACGTGAGCAAGCCTTTTATTGGGAGTGCATGGAAGGTAAGATAGGGAAGAAGGAAAGGCAGTGGAAGGATTAGGATATTGATTAAGGATATTTTACCTTATATGAATAGATTGAGGAGTGTAAACAATAGACCGAGCGGGTCACATATCTACACTGTACTATATATAGTAACTCTTGCAGGAACAAGACATGTTACTGAACGAATTGCGCGCAGCGGGCTTCTTCGACGTGTTCGAGGTGGTGGCGCGACGCAATGACGGAGCCGCCCTGCCTCCCACACAGGTAATATTTGATCCAAATACGAAGTAACAGCAACAACGATAGAAAAACGATCAATAAAGTACAAGATCGATAGTGTATCTGATATCAGGCAAGGCTACTTTCGCACTTTTCGTATGATGCTACAAGTACGTTGCGGGCTCGACTTGTCGTGCCAATTATTTAGTGGGCTGCCTCAGTCCGGCCGAATCGCACCTGTGTTGCTCGGTAGTTCGATACACACTCACGCACCGCGTCGCTAACTAAAATGAAGGCAAACGCTTATTGCATCGAAAGGTAAAGAAATACATGTCTACTTATAGGTAATTAGTAGTAGTAGGTACTCATCTACCAAATGTTGACTTTTATTGACCTAATTTAGGTATCCCATACTTACGTGGTTAGGTTATGCATTATTATTATGGTATAGTTAGGTACCACAACACAAGTTCTGTACCACAATACACACTATTAACGTATACTGAATGCCTGTTTTCTTAAGCCAAAATATCTATGAAGACATTGTGCAATAAAATAGTTTCCTTTAAGTTTAATCTACATAGGTATTACGAAGTAAGTACCTAGCCTAGGTTTATTTGAAATGTCATTTGTTCATAAAAGTAGAGTAATAGGCACACTTTTAGGTGAATTTAACTGTAGGCAATTAACGTTGTACGATCTGAATTGAACTTTATTGGGTCGGAGCGAGAGTCGCTATTTATTCAAATGATTTTGCGGAGTAGGTCCCCTGTACTGGTAATATTATGTATTCTGCACCAAAATTGACTGTGGTGATCTAACAGTGGTTTACTCTAATCCTATTTTAAACCAGAATATAAAAAATAAAGAAGTTCAACAACCTTGTAACGTATTGTAACATAATATTATTAGTCTCAATAGCATACTAGGTCACCTGAATAGCAGCGACCCCAATATATTTTCCGTAGGCATTATGTACTCGTAATGTGTTTCCTACTTAGTAAGCGAAATGTCTATTCCATGTGTGTATAAATGTTAACTCACACACGTTTAATATTATGGTATAAATACTAACACAATTTACTAACAAGACAAGTATTAAAGAGATACTGAACACGCCACCACAGTAGTTTCACTAGAACCTTTTCATTGATATAGTTAATAAATAGTTAACGGTCCTGCTTCATTATTTTCAATCGTATTGCTAGGAAGAAAACAGTAGTACTCGTAATTTTCAATTGAGCAAAAAAATACACACACACAACAAATTGCTACTCAGAACATCATGGCAACTTTCTTTTGGTCCTTCGAGCAGAATTTAAATCAGCGACCGGTGGACACGGTCATAATGTTAATGATATCAGATTAGAGCACAATGACAACAAAACGATCACAATTTTATCTAGACTGGAAATGACCTTGTTTTATGCTACTACTATACATACTTACATACATATATTTTTTGTAAATACATACTTATTATTTATACTTATTATTATAATTAACAAGTACAGTTGAATGCACTACCACCGCGCCGTATAGGTCGCCAATCGTCGTATTAAATGGTCGTGAAAATCATTATTTGCGTGTATACAGGCGACCTGGGGCTGCTTCTTGTGCACACACCCTGAGCGTGCGGTGGGTTTCCTGGCAGCGGATGGAGCGCCCGTGATAGAGGGACAACTCAAAGAGAAGAAGGGACGGTGGCGACTGTTTAGACGATGGCGGACGAGATACTTCACTTTATCTGGGGCACATTTGTCCTGCAAGGGTTCCGTAAGTATACCCATACATGAAATTTAAGACTTCAGCCAAAGCATTGTCATAATCGTTCTAGTCATAGGATTTCCACTGCTCATGTCCACTCAGGGAAAAAGCACTTATGCAGTGAATTTAAAGTCTAAATTTTTTTTGAAGTGAAAACTTCTTTGGGCTCGTGACCGTCACGCTAATAATACATATATAGATCCACTAGAGGGCGCTAATCTAAACATTGAGTTCTATCAGCTCCTTATTAATTAATGTCACCAACCTATATAACTAATGTGACGTTTTAAGTTCGTCGTTTCGTTTAAGTTTTCACTTATGTCGGCAGGCCCATGACAGTCTATTTTTTATTTTATCTTGAAATTTTTCATTTTGATACTAAGAAAGTCCATAAAAACTAAACTCGATAATTTTTTAAATTAGTTTTTATGGATTTTCTCAATAACTGAGAGAATAGTTCAAAAAAAAATGTAAAATTTAAAATCTTTAACTTTACACGTCCCACCTGCTTTTATGAGAAACAGTTAAAAATACCTGGAAATTCAAACGGTCATAACTTGTAAACGGATGGTCTTTTTTTTCAAAAATTCTTATTGTAACTGCATGCTAGAGTCATGCACTTTCAGTGATTTAAGTAAGTATTCCTTTGTCAAATACATCTTGTATATGATTATGATTTGAGGTTTTAATCTCTCCTCAACCTTAGATATTGAGTACCACTTAGACGTAACTGATTCCTGATTCTAATGTATTGTAGATTAGCACGTTGCCGCCCCTTCTAAAAATGTAATTATGCGTTTTTTAAGACTCCTATACGCACACATTTAAGTACAGCTGCGACATCGGTAGGCTCCGGTGACCGTATTTATTTTTATATTTTCTAATTATGAAAGAGACTTGTATATTATTTTCATTTGTATTATTTTAGAGTGGTGGCGAGAGCATTGATATCAACCAAATTCGCTCGGTCAAAGTGTCGCGAGGCGCGCGCAATATTCCGAAGGCGTTCGAGATCTTCACGGGTGACCAGACTCTCATCCTCAAGCCCAAGGACGGTAAGAACGCGGAGGAGTGGGTACAGTGCCTCAGTATAGCAGTGGCTCACTCACAAGCGAGGGATGCGCCCGCTAAGGCCAACAGCCTGCCGGCCAGGGGACTTACACTCAAGAGCTTCTAGAGGTAACCAACATTTGTTGGAGATTTACTAAAGCCAGCCATTCACGAGCATACTTGTTAACCGACATCATGACGTAATGTGTTCAAAAGCTATCATACACTTAGTTATATACTTTAACTCATGTGTCGGTTTAAAAAAAAAATAAAGGGAATAGACTTACTATTAGATTTAAACACAGAAAATGAATATTAACAACAAATATACGGCCATAAACTGAAATTATTGACTGATAAGAAGACTTGTTCGAAAACTAAATGCATTTCATATATATACATACAAATATTTTTTTTATATTATTATACAGTATATATTTGAAAATGGAACATTTACTTAAATCACTGAAAGGGCATGACTCTAGCATGCAGTTACAATAAGAATTTAAAAAAAAATGCTTTTACAAGTTGTGACTGTTTGAATTTCCAGGTACCTCCGTTTCTCATAAAATCAGGTAGAATGTGTAAAGTTAAAGGTTTTAAATTATTTTTTGCAGTAAAAACTTTTTAGCGGCGTTGTGCACTTTTTGGGATGAGTAAAAATGTTAAACTCGCGTCAGGATACGTGACCCTGATCGAAAGTTCGTAAGATGGAGCCGAGTTTCTTATATTTAAAAAAATATAACATTCGAAATTTAAACATTTATGAGCGGCCAAGAGCGCAGAACTTCCAGTGTACCCTATGCGTACATTTAGATATGTTATTACCTACTTTTTATTTTTAACCTAATTATATATATACAGATGTGTGTGTGTATGTATTTTATTCGAAATTAATTTTTGAAGTGAAAACTTCTTTAGACACGTTTGTGCACTTTTCCTTTGGGGGAATAAGCGCTGAACTCCACTCCATAGACCCACTAGAGGGCGCTAATCTAAACATTGAGTTCTGTCAGCTCCTTATTAATAAATGTCACCAACCTGCTAATGTGACGTTTTAAGTTCGTCGTTTCGTTTAAGTTTTCACTTCTGTCGGCAGTCCCATGACTGCCTATTTATTTTTTAAGTTTTAATGAAACAAAAATTCTTATTGTAACTGCATGCTAGGGTCATACCCTTTTAGTGATTTAAGTAAGTCTTCCTTTTTCCAAAACACCGTGTATATTATTAACTGACAAAATAGTATTTAAATGCATAATGTTTATTGATAAATATATTTCGTGTAATTACATGTTCAGTTATTTAATATAGGGGTAAGACATGATGATTTTATAATGGACAGACCAATCAGGTCAGGTACAGTCGTGTAGGTATTTGAAAATGCTCATACAATAATATTTAAAGCTATAGAATATGTAGCCACATTCCTTATGTAGTTGGGAATGGCAGAAGGTTGTTTTAAGACTTTATTCGTCCATGTTTATTTATATAAAGTGTAGGTACAGTTAGTTACAAAATGCTTCTGCTATGTTTGTCAGACAAATGTGGTTTTGCAAGTGTACATGACTATTTTGTAGTGATTTGTAAGATTTTTTGTGTATTTTTTAAATAAATGTATAATATGACTTATTCTTACAATACAAATGGAAATAAACCGCTATTCCTAAAAAAAAAAACAATTTTATCCCAAATCTTTTTTGTAATACTTAGAAGTCAGTTACATCGTTTCTAAATTTTTACCAAATAACGTTATTGCTTTTATGTATAAACACTAAAACTATAAAAAACTATAGAAACTAAAAATTTTATTCGTTTTTAAATAATGAAGAGTTTATTATTAATAAAACTAAAGCTCTTCTTTTTAATAGTAAAATGACTTCGACAAATCCACAAAATCTAATCTGGAAAGTAAATGAAATTTTATTAGATATGAGTTCATCCTTGAAGCATTACCTATTCGATAAAATGAGAATCACACACACATTAGAAAAGTCAGATACATTTAAAAATTCTTTTTTTTTGACATCGATAATGTTTTCGTATTTGCAGACTAACTATTCCCTTCTCTACATCTCATATTTTCCGATTTTTTATTTGTAGCAGTCCTTGGTTTAACATTTTTTCTTCGACTATCCACTTTCGATATATTAAGCATAATTACAAATAAAGACAATAAATGAAACTAAAAATTCTAATTAATTATTCTAAATAATAATTACACTAAGGACTATTTACGTGCATGCGTCAAAGAACTTTGCATCATCACTTACTGGTAGCGGTCCCAGAAGTCTGGCAGCATAACCACGATGATGGCACTGCTAAAACGGAACAAGCACTTGGACCCCATGACTCTAACGTCAAGACCCCAAACGGCTCAAAAAAATGTCGATTAAATTATTGTATTTACGCCGTTTGAGGCTTTCTGGGGTGCAGCAGCAGCACCGTCACAACCAGCTGTGCTTGGAAGATGTGGTGGTGTCGAGGGTGTCGACGCAAGTTCCGTCCAACACCAACGGCCTACCCATCTTCCATGACAGTAACGACATTCCATCTAGTCTCTTTCCATTGTGTCGTACCAGACCATTGGGTTCACGTACGGCTGGCACGCCGGTGGTAACAAGAGCACGACGGATTATGTCGTTAAGATTGGCATGTCGAGATATAAGGCCTGCGCTTCTGCTACAAGAAAGGCCACGATGTCCGAGACTGTCGACAGCTTCTCCACAGTGACAAAGATGTAAACAAAAACTAGGAGCTTCTAGACGAAGACAAGTGGCAGGTGGATGTATAGGTGTGGGATAAAGATTTGAGATAAGGTTGTTTTTTTAGGACGGTTCATTAAGAGGAATACGATTAATGCTGCGTTCCTATAACCAAGAAACGATTCGTTTTGCTTACGGACGGTAAAATTTTGTTGAAATTTCAACGAAAATCTTATCGTCCGTAAGTAAAACGAATCGTTTCTTGGTTATAGGAACGTGGCATTAATAGTTAAAACAAAACTGTGTATGAATAAGTCGGTAACAGTGTACAGTCAACATAATATTATATTTATATATAACAATAATATCTTGTAATATAATATTTAGTGCCTTATACATGATAGTTGTTTGTTCAAACGCGCTATAAGTACAATCGTCATATATTATAATTTATGTAAGAACGCATTGAAGTGGTCAGGTAGCAAACAAAGTTATTTAGTCGTATACAATTTGATTTTATTTCTATTAGTTTACTAAATGGTGAACGGAATCCGTCCGTGTTCGAAGTTTATAGACGATTTATCAGATTATTTGATGTCTTTAGATAATTTATCGATTGCGTTAATGATTTTAAGAGTATACATAAGCCACCTCTACTGCGTACTCTAGGTACTTGTCGACTCCCACTCTTCCCACTCCGTTTTCAAACCTCATTTCCAACGTGTAAGAATAATAATTTGAAGTGTACATGGTCTACTCTTATGTACTGACTGTGCGAGATGGGATTACTCGGCATTGCTCGCCCGTCGGTCCTGCCCGCCGCCTGTAGATCTAGGACGCAGCCTCACAGTGGGCTGTGGTCCACGTACAGGAGCCTGGCTAATGACATCCTAGAGTAAGCACTTAGCAACACGCTCATGTATACTCTTGAATAAATTTATAATCGACTTTGTTCTTGATTATGCTATTGAAATTTTATTGAACAATTTGACTAATACACCCAGTACGAGGTATTTTTCATTTGAAAACTGGCACAGTTGTCAATTAATCTACTCATTAATTGCTATAGAAATGTGAATGAAACTGATATTCACAATTGAATAATTTTAAGCTTTGACAAATTTGAGATTTTATAGATGACGCTAGAAGACTGAAAGCTGGTCAATGGTCATAGCTACTTATTTACTTTATCGTTGCAGTTTTATGAGACAATTACAAACAACATTCTGGATACCTATACCGTCTTTCGCTTTGTTATTCTTAAATGAAGGTAGTCGACCCTGTAAAACGAAGCCATTTTTTAATGCGACATAAATCTTTTCATAAAAATTGTTTATGACATTTACATTATTTTTCTTTTTTGCCATTATGAGTAAAGTACGCTAAAGATGACTCGTGGTATGTTACTACCTATTTATCGTCGCTCTAAAAATGGCAGCATATCACAATGAAATTTTGTGTTCAGATCGTTTCCCGATTTTTATACTCTTCAACAGAAGTTATTATACAGTTAAGTACGATTCACACCGAACGGGCCGCGCCGGAGCGCATCGGAACGCGTTTTTAGTACTGTGATGAACTTCTTGCCGCCGCGGGTGGTCGGATCCGCCCACTTGCGCTCGACGGCCGCGTTCGGTTTGAATCGTACTTTAAGCGCTTTACTGTGTATAGTTGTTACATCCCTCGCCAGAGACAAACTGTAGGTGTTCAGAATGTACGTATTATGTTATGTTTGATTTAAAAAATGTTACTCAAAATTTACATTCCCGTTGTTCAGTCGTTTGGAATAATAATAAAATTATTATGTAATTGTTGGTCTCAAAAATCATTATAAATGGTTGTAACGCGAATGACATTAGTATTAAGTAGATATAAGAGAAATTATTACAATTCGGAGAAGCAACTCTTAGAGACATTATAGATGGATGGAAATAGTTGTCAAATTCGGGAATCTTCGTCTTTTCTTTTTATCATAAAAAAACTATTTACAATAAAAAGTGGTGAGTGAATTTGAATTCGTTTTAAGAGAGTACATACATTAAGCCAGTACAGTTTGTAAGTGAAGTGCAAGAATGGCTATACTTAGAGTAATTGAATAATTAATTTTATGCAGTTTGATAACAAGGTATATAGATTGGTAGAGCAAGTACGTTACCCCGGGGACGTGCGACGCCTAACTGAATGAAGGCTGTTCATGCTGATTATTTAGTCCGTCCTCTATACTAGATACGTCGGACAATAGAACCAACGGAGATTGCCGAATCGCACAACGCCTCCATATTACATTATGTAATTTAGGTTCAAAGGTTGTCTTCCCCGATTAATTTCTAGTTTCTAATCTGGTACTTAACTTGCCATTTCGCATTTCTTATGAGAGCACAATTTTGTATTGAAAATTTCGAATAATATTTACCTAGTAGTTAAGTCTGCTTGTATTATCAGTAGTTAGCTGCCGCTGTCCAAACCTGATGTTGCCAAATATAAGTGTTAATTGGTAAACCAAATTGTTTCTTTGTTAGGTTAAACTGTATGCTTCATTCTGTCTCTACTATAAGCTTACTAAAAGTCGCGGTCCAATACTGAATATTCAACTTCAACTTTTGGTTTGTGGCTTTGTGGAGTTACCACAATTTTGCCAATGTCAAGTAGGTATACGGAGGATACTGACTATTAAATTTCATGCATTGGATAAACAAAACGTCACTATGAATTTTTGACGTAATAACGTCTTATAAATCGATGAACGCCGGTTGCATGCACGAAAAAGCATGACTCATTGTCACATTCCGCCTGAGCCGAGCGTGCAAGCGAGAGCGCGGAACAAGCGATAGAGAGGCACGATCGGTGACGTTATCACGTAAAATAATCGTCCGTATACCGACTTTACAGACAACCATTTTTTATTTAAAATGGCATGGGTTTTTGGCATTAGAAAATAGAATATATTTAAAAAATATTGTAATTGTTACATTAAAATAGTTTTTGATGACATAAAAAAACTATACTGAGAAGTAGAGTGAATATTTAGTTACAGGCTAGGCGTAAAAATAATTATGTTCTAGCGCGTGTTGAACAATCAGTATTGGACCTAATCAAAACCTTGAAGGGTCCTTAATATGTTCAATTGTTATCTACTTGAAACAGATTTTATTAGTTAAAGCCGAACTGTTGCACCACCGAATTATTGAACTGAAAAATAACACTTTTACTTAAATTTGTAACAACTGTTAACAATAATTATATAAAAATCTAAAAAAAAAAAAAATTGAATGTAAAGTGTCGAATGAAGTCATATTTTTGATGCGTATCTATAAATGATTTGTTTTTGTTGTTCACAATTTTTTTTAACCCCCGACGCAAAAAGAGCGGTGTTGTAAGTGAAGGTAAGTAAGTGTCTGTCTGAGGTAGCTCCCAAACGAATGGACCGATTTAAATGCTTTTTTTGTTGTTGGAAAAGTGACTTGATCGAGAGTGTTCTTAGATATAATTCAAGAAAATCAGTTCAGCCGTTCCAAGATCATCAGCTTTTTTGTAATCATTGAAGGGATTTTCGAGTCGGGGGTGTTTTAAATTCTTGATTAAGAAACATCACGCCTTATTTTGTTCGAACACTTTACATCTTAGCTAGGGAGTTTGTTGCTATTGTATATCAATCATATACCTTTAAATTGGCGAAAGTTTTGCTACTTTATTGTTAAATAATATAATTATTACAATATACTGTTCGACAGACACTTCACTGTACGTATAAATGAGTTAAAAAAAAAAAATCCAATTGCGACATTATTTTTTATTCCTGAGGATTCTTATGAATAAAAAGTAAAAGAAAATGTACAAAATCTATAATTATCAATATCGTTTTATCTACAACGTTGTGCGTGATCGACGTGTACAAAGTCTGTTAGCTGTAGAACACCATAGATATATCATAGATAAATATACGTCACAATAGGCAGATTTCTCTTGTCTTTTTTAACCTTTTGAATGTTGGGACAGGACAAGCAACTTGTTCGATGTTGTGCTAGATATTACCTAAACACTAATATTTTTCTTTCAATACTTTACTAGGTTGTAAGGCTTCCTTCTTAGAGGATACTCAGGTCCCTTGCAATAGATCCACTTGTGACGGAACACCGTTCGGTTTTAGCCGGTTCGATTCCGACATACCACTTCACCGTTAGCTCCGGTGAGGTGATGACGGGTGATGAAAGGAATTAAATCTGGTTGAAAGGTGATGCTAGCCTCTTCTGAATTCATGTTTTATGGTCTACGAAAAACGAAAAAACAAATGCCGCATCTGTTCCGATGTTTCCGCATGTTTTATTAGTTATATAATTATTGGTGATATATCTATGAGTAACAAACGGTTGCCAAAATAAACGATAGTAAAGCGAGAGCTACATTAGGCCGACGCACACATCTGAGACGATACATTACGCCGACGCACACGTCTGAGACGCTGCATTACGCCGACGCATACGTCTGAGACGCAACGCATGTCATCATCAGTTATCTGTTATCATCAGTTACTTAAAAATTAATGAATCGGACAGTGAATTTGAAGAATTATTTATGTGCACACCAGCCTTACACGTGTAATACGTCTCAGACGTGTGTCTCGGCCTAATGTAGCTCTCGCTTAAATCTCTAGCCAATACAAGTTTGTACATACAAATATTTATAAATCACGTTGATTAAGTTTAAGTCAGCCTCGGACAACTTATGAACTTGGTGCTACATTTAATAACTATTGTATATTAGTTTAATGTGCTTCCAGCCTGAACCAAACTTTATGTTATACACACGTTTCGGCTCATGTACTTAAAACTGCCCTATTTATGAGTTAATACAATAGTTGTTTATATATCTGACTTTTATTTCATTAAACAACAACCCTCTATTCTTTGTCAGTGCCCCTAGCAGGTATGAGATATTACAGTTTGTCTCTTGTTGAAAGCTACTGTAGCGAAAACGGTGGCTTGCTTAAATAATAGTTAACCAAATGATCTTTCCATACGTAAATCCTCAGTTTTTCTACGCTTATACTATATGTTATATGTGCAATATGTGCTTATACAGTATGTTCACTATCGCTATCAAATAACGTTTTTAAAGGTCTTCCAATATTCTTTTTAATGATATTAATTTATATGATATTTATAATAATGATTGTTTTTTGTTTGGTAGGTCTTTTTTATTTGGTATAGGGGGCAAACAAGCAGACGGGTCACCTGATGGTAAATGACTACCGCCGCCCATGGGCACCTGTAACTCAAGAGTCACAAGTGCGTTGCCGCCCTTTAAGGTGGGAGTAGGAGAAGAGGGGGAGGGGGGGAAGAACGGGAATAGGGGAGAGGGAAGGGTTAGGGCCGTCAGTAACCTCACTCACGCGGCGAAAAACAATGCAAGCATGGCTTCACTGCCGGTTTTCTGTGAGACCGTGGTATCAAGCGGAGTCGAGCCGGCCCATACGTGCCGAAACATAACTCTCCCACGTGAGTCTTACTTCATTGGTGATTCCGTGCAATAAAATATAAAGGTACACAAGTGACATTTTATTTCTTAGTTTAAGCTTGTACATGTAGGTATAGTCTTATCCGGTTATTGTTTCTTTTTTTTATTTACTTTGTTTATTTTTGCAGAATACCATTTTTATTTGTATTCGAAAATAAACTTTGATAGTAATTGTCTTAAACCGTCTGATAAAGGTAGGTACCTGTTGAACTACACTATTATACACTACACACACTATTATAATAATTATTGTAAACATTTTTCATTTTATTTAAGTACCCAATTTTTAGTAATAGTAAATAAAATAAGAAGGACTAAAAATGACAAATACTATTAATTATTAACAGAAAGTACATACAGATTCCGGTATCCCTGGATATTTCGTGTCGTTAATTTTGTCACTACGTATTTAGTTCACAAGTTCATTAAAGTAAAGATAACACGTCCACAGACAAATTAGTATATTGTTTTCACTTTTATTGAACTAATTTTATTTTTATATTTTTAATAATTATTAAGGAGCCGACAGAACTCAATGTTTAGATTAGCGCCCTCTAGTGGATTTATATATGTATCTTAGCGGGACGGTCACGCGAGTTCAGTGCTTTTTCCCCATAGCAAAAGTGAATAACGTGCCTAAAGAAGTTTTCACTTCAAAAATGGTGAAGCATCACACGGCTGGTTCGCACCACTGCTACTATGTTGTTGCGAGCCGATTATCTCTCTTGAGCCATGCGTCCAAACAACATGCTATTTATAAGCAGGAGATAAACTGTAGGGCAAAGTTTATCTTCATAAAATTGTCTTGGCGATGAATAACCTACCTTTTGTTCTACTTTTTAATTTTCAATTTTGTCGCATAATAGCTAATTGTGGCTTATGTACAAGATCTATCAATCAATCAAAACCATTTATTTAAATTAAACCAAAAATAGGTATTTTTGAATTATCAGGAGTAGGAGGCAGTCAGACCAAGTCAGTCGTGAAGCTAGTTGCCTGTTCTAAAACGTAGATCCTATGGAGAAGAACAGGTAAGAAACTCCAAGGACACTCTTTTTCAAATAGACGCGGTAATTACTACTATACATATTTAAGTAATAGCAGTCCAGAGATGACCAGACCCGACCAACAGATAGGCCCCCGACCTTTTTTTTTTAGATGTACTAAGGACCATATTTTTGTGGAACATTGGATTCACGTATCATCAACGTATATCCTACCTATCTATCATATACGATAAAGCAGTTCAGGAGTACTTTTTCTGCCGACTTCCTGAATAAATGTCAAAATTTAAGACGAACTGAGAGGTGTAAACCTGATGCTAGATAGCCTATAATATAATTACGACAAAATCTTTTAGTGTATGATAGCCTCATGAATCTGGCTATCATATTCGTATACAAAAATAATTTTTCGAATCCGACTGGCAGTTCTAGAGATTAGCGCGTTTAAACAAGCCACCAAACAAACAAAAAACCATTTTAGCTTTATCATATTGGTATAGATAAGCAACAAAAGCGGCACAACACTAATTAGAGCACTACCTATTTGATCGATTACAATTTGTTCTTAATTATTTTACAGCTCAGACACAAAAGCCGTATTTATATACAGACACATCGTAGTCTAAATTAAACTTTAAACTCAAAAAATTACAATGAGTATTTAGTTTTCACCCTCCCAAACCACCCAGGGGTGGAATGAAATGGGTGATAACTGGGTTTTAACTCAGGTGATTACCCATATCTAAAGGTAACGTTAACATTGTCATTAATGTAGGAATTATCATTATTAAGGATGTAAAGATTATATTTTGCCAAGTATAATTATATTTCCACGTCGCGTCGTTGGATTTATCTACCAAAAATTGGAGTTTCGTTCGTGTATGACTTATTATCAGTGTCCAAAAAACTTTCAAAAACGCGTCACGTCGTTAGATTTACCAAAAATTGGAGTTTCGTTGGTATATTATTATTATTCTTTTATTATCAGTTTCTCAACATTTACTAGTCCGTATTACGACACTGTTTTTTGACTAGGCTGGCTGACTAGTTCGAAAAGTCGCCACTGCTTTAGCTAGCCAGTATTCGTTAATACTGACTAGCTAATAGTATACCTGCATTTATGTATATAAAAATCGAAATACAATATTAGACTTTTGGGTTCAAGATGCGTCACGCCGAGTGTACAAATTATCATCATTCTTTCCTGTTAAACAAGATTATTACGTATACATAATGAACCGATGTAGCCTCCGCTCCGTTTGTCGACAAATCTTCACATCGCTGTTTCGCGGTCACACGTTTACGAATCGCGCTCGTGATACTTTTTGTTTGTAAAATGTATTCGAAAATTTTGTTTGTGTTACTTATTGTTTATTTTGTGTCAAATTTCTCAAGTAACTTCAGTTTCAATATACTTCTCATACAATTAGGATATTGATAGATAAGTAGGTGCATGAAAGTTGAGGTTGTCAGCTTTGCCTTTGCTGAATGTATGGCAATGTTGTATGGCAAATAAAGTTGCCATACAACATTTATTTTATTGTAATCAAAGGCTTTCGTAAACATTATGGTCATAAACTACTACATATAAAACTGAAAATTATGGTTGTGACTTGTGTACAAAAAAAAAAGTGTCAACTCCGACGCACGACTGGAGTTTACAATTTCCTGGAGGCTCTCTCTCTCTCTCTCTCTTTCTTTCTCTCTCTCTCTCTCTCTCTCTCTCTCTCTTTCTCTCTCTTTCTTTCTCTCTCTCTCTCTCTCTCCCCCCCTCTATCACTCTTTCTCTCTTTCTCTCTCTCTCTCTCTCCCCCCCCCCCCCTCTCCCTTCTATATATGTATATACGTCATTTCTAGACGCTGTATAGTATATATTCCATATACATATGTATAACATAAAGTTAAATACACATATTACATGCGTCTTTCTTTAAGGAGTAAACTCCAATAAAGCACAACAAAGCGTTAAAGCGTTACGCTGCCCTACGATCACTAAATTTTACTCTTCATATTTTTTTCATACCGGGCGCCTTATATTAAAATCGATTCTTAAGGAGTAAACTCCAATAAACTCCAAAAAAACATTATGTTAAAAGACAGAAGATTTGTATCCTGTAAGTGAAACGCAATTAAATATAGAGTAGGTAGGTACCTACTTTATTTTTAATTGGTATTCGAGCGTTATGTTGGCACTATTTTTGTACCTATTCACATAGAATCAGTAATTTATTGTTGTTTGACTTGCGGTTTCATCGACACTGAGCAGGATTCTAAAGAACGGGTGTTATGGCCCGTCATCACATAGGGAGGAGCCTCCGACCTTGCGAGGTAATTATGCCTGGCGGACCGGGGCCCCAAGAAGTTTTATATATATTTCTAATCAGCGTGAGAACTTTCACTGCGCGATGGTACCTACTAAGTTAAAGACAATAATATTCCTACTCCTAAAAAAATATGGACTAGAGATAACTTGAGAGGCATTAGTGAAACTTCCTCTATAAGTCATCACAGAATAAAATAGGTAACAATAATCACATTAAGTAACGGCCAGCTATTATCTAACAAGATATAAACCGATGAATGTTAACCTAACTCAATTCATATTAATATCTTCAACAGGGGGGGCAACTAAAATTGACTGGGCTGCTGGTCTAGTGGTTAGTGATCCTGACTGCTGAGCCAGAAGTCGTGGGTTCGATTCCCACCCAGGACAAATAATTGTGTACTGAGCACGATCATTTATTCCGTGTCTGGCTGTAATTTATCTATAACATGTATGTATTTAGTAAGATATAAGTATGTTTATCAGCAGTCTGGTTACCATAGTACAGGCTGTGCCTAGTTTGGGATCAGACGGCCGTGTGTGAGGTGTGTCAAGGTATTATATTTAAAAAAAATCTTTTATTTACGCTTTACCACGGTGTTTTACTTTTACTTCGCGGTTTTTTTTTAGTATTTTATCTTCTCGTAGATGGCCAAAGAGATAAAAAGTTTTTCCGAAAAGACTATTACTATATAGAAGCTACACAGAGTTTCTATAAGATCCACACAATATCTAGGATATGGAAGGATGCCAAACGGATGTGTGCGTTAGAAGGCGCACAATTTTTCTACCCTGAGGACGATAATGAAGCTCAAGTAGTGTTGGCGTTTATGAAAGAAACACAAGCGCTTCATGAGGTGTTCGTCGGTATTTCAGACTTAGTCGCCAAAGGAGTTTATGAAACTATTGATGGTAAGATTTGCATATACTATCAAGTTCTTGATCTAAACAAAAAATATTACGACTCAGGCGCTTGCTTTAACGGGAAAGAAAACCAATATCATCAAAATAGTATAGTTACTTATTATACCTGTGTGTCTATAATGACTCTCGGACGGTAAATGCAGCTATAGACTAACCTCTAATAACACCAGAGAGCGCAGTAACTTCCTTGACGGGCTTGGAGCAACGAGCACACTCCGTCCCATCAATCTCCGACTACACACCATGAATCGGACAACTCCAGAAAAAAGCTGTCCTCAAGCTTTGCTGTGTGAAACCTACACCCAGCTTGTCCCATTACCCCCCAGGAACCCTTGTCCAATATTGGAGGTAGAAACCTAACTCCTTCATCCGTTCATCCACCTTCGTTCGGCCACTGCTCGGAACCTTCCGCGGTATCATCCCTCCTCATCAAAGAGAACACTCCGCACATGACCTATTTGTGACACAAGTAAGTATTTAGCAAGCTAATATTAGTAAGAATTAAAATAACCCTGTTACTACAAATAGTTGGAAGAGATTTAGTTTATTATAATGTTCCAGCCTTAAGTTTTCGTATTGACGTAAATCTGAGACTGACGTTATTTATGAACCGATTTCAATGATTCTTTTTTTGTTATATAGTCTACTTACGATAGGGTACTTCAAGGGTTTACAATATATACCTGCAATATACCTCAAATTTTTATAATCTTATTTTGAGTCGGCGCCAAACAACAAACTCTACGTAGTAGTACTCTATTTAATCATTTTATTGTTTGGCGCCGACTCAAAATAAGATTATAAAATTTATACTTCATCTAAATAAGCTCAATACTCGAGACTTAAAAGGTTTATTTATTTTTTACTTTTTAGTTCTTTGCGTCGGTTTAATTTTTTGTTAAAAAGATTTTTATTCAACATGTTTTTTAAAAGTCGCTTTTTAGCGCAAACGAAATGTGATGACAATGTAACCTATTGTTCTAAAATATAAACAATAGCGCAAATTACTTCTATATTTAAGTAATAGAGTAATCTGTGGTAATAGCAGTCCGGAGATGACCAGCCCCGACCAGTACTCGTTCACGAGCATGAGTCACGCGTCAGCCATCGTCCATCTCTGCCATACTATTAAAGATTTTCCAAAATAAATTTGTTATTCAACAGAAATTAAGTTAGGTATGTCTAATGCCTTCGATTCTATGTTTGTGATATATTCCTTAAGTGGTTATAATGAATTATGCATAGATTAGAAAAAAAAACACTAGGTAGGCCATAATATTCTACGAAATACAAAACGAAAAAAGTTTCTGTTAAGTCTAAACTATTTAAGAATACTCGAAACCACGTCAGCTTCATACCAACACCATCACCAATTTTATGAATATGGCGTTTTCGGGTTCGGGTTCATTGTATTAGCATAGTAAATTATAAAGCTTAGGTGAGTAGCTCTATTGGTGTAGTGGTTAGTGACCCTGACTGCTGAGCCAGATGTCATGGGTTCGATTCCCACCCAGGACAAATAATTTTGTGATGAGCATGATCATTTGTTGTGTCTGGATGTAATTTATCTATAAAATGTGCGTATTTAGACATAAATAAGTATGTTTATTAGCAGTCTGGTTACCACAATACAGGCTCTGCCTAGTTTGGGATCAAGACGGCCGTGTGTGAGTTACCTACATATAAATGGTCTAAAAATTTATCGATCTTATATTTGTTCTTTTTTTACTTAACACAAGATAATGATGCATTTTTGTGTAAATAACCCGACAAAATATAAGTGAAGTGTAGTTACAACGATTTATTAGTGTTTAGTATCAAAATATTTAATATTTGAAAGTATCTGTAAGCAGTCATAAAAATCCTACGTATGGTACGTGTCCTTATACATTGTTAAAAATATCCTTATATATATCCTAAGCATGTATAGGTAGATCTAAATCAGTAGGATACAATACTGACGTAGGTAATGTAACTAATTTCAGGAAATCCAGTAGGAGATGTATACCATAATTGGCGCCCTGGTGAGCCAAACAATGCCAACAATAACGAAGACTGCGTGCTCTTAAGACATGACGGTACTTACAACGACTACCCTTGCTTCGTCAAGTACCCCTTTATCTGTAAGAAGAGCCTCGCGTCCCTGGAGTGGAACCAGGAGTGTAATATGGCCAATTTAGGTAAAGAACCATATGCTAGTATGTTTATTAGTGTGCCAAAGAACCTCAGAAACTGCTCTTTGTTTTTCTTACTCCAATTCTCGCTAAGCAGTTGTTCAAATCTCGAACAGCCCGATCGGTAAAAATCGTGGTTAAAAAATATATCTTTGGTGAATTGAATGAACCTGGAGTATTTACATTTTTGTTGAACTCGAGGAACTACCAGCTCGATTTGAAAAACTACTGATTAGTTCCCTCAGCGGTGACGAAACCGCTTGGCGCCTGATACAATTTTTTTTGTGTATTCTTTACTGTCAGTAGATTCTTAACGAGCAACTTTATGAAACTAAAAATTTAACCAGGGCATCGATCGATCTTCATCAGGGCAAAGCATCGAGATATTATGTACCTACTAAAGAAGCCACTCAGAACAAAATACATGTTCTTTTTTTATTTGAATTAAAACTAAAAAGCGCTGCAGCGCTAAAATAATAATTTGTAGTCAAATCCTACGGTATTAACAAGCAGCGCTCGATCGTTTTTGAGCTGTAGTTTTCTCGCAAACGTAAAATCTTAAGCGCCGTGATTTTCATGGTGTATACGCGTTTTATCCAACGAACTGCTAGAACGATTTGTTTTCATAGATTTAGGGCTAACCTACAAAACAAAACGGACAAATAGTTCATACCTAAGAAGCTTTATTACAATTCAAACTCAGTGAATAGTACTTTTTGTAGTAGTTTTGCCAGTTTCTATTTTTTGTAGAATGCATCGCGGTATCCTACTAATATTATAAACGTGAAAGTTGTGTGGATATATAGATGTATGGATGTTAGTTACTCTTTTACGCAAAAACTACTGTATGGATTTTTATGAAACTTTACAATAATATAGCTCATACATCAGAATAATACATAATGACCGATTCCAAGAAATCTAAAAAAAACGGTTCTGTTATACCCAAGATAATCAAATTAAATAAACACAAACTAAATACTCCTGCTGTGATCGTGTAATTCACGTGTTACGTTGTTACAGGTGTCCTAAGTAGGTACAAAACCAGTGTCAGTTCTGCGTGCATTTTTTTATTGATCTATGATGTGCTTAGAAAATGGCGGCGCTGCCAAGCCCAAATTATGATTTTAATTTATTATTTTGTGTTGGTTTTAGTTAAACTTGTTCACTTACCGATGAAATGTCATACCATTATCTTTTTCGAGTTCGAATGCTTCTGAGCGTAAACTCTGACTGATGTAGTTGCGGTCCATGGACCGCAATTCACGTTTCAAACTTTTGCTTCGCGGTGTCTACTCTACACGCTAGTAATAGTAACTCAGTGATTCAAAGGCCTTTTTTACCAGCAGATAATGTGCTTTACAGGTACCTAATACCTATTTACTAAATAAATCATTGTCAGATTTCAACCTAAAGTATTACCTACTTACTTTTTTATAGATTACAAATTCAACCAAAAAATGGGTCGCTGTTATAAGTTCCACTTGAAACCACAGAACTGGACTGATGGTCATGCTGCGTGCAGTGCCGAACTGTCCTACCTGGCAGTTATCAACTCCAAGCAGGAAGCTGACGACCTGGTAGCGTTAACAGCAAGCGCGCCTAAGGACAAGGTCACCGGAAAATTTTTGACTGGATTTGTTCTTTTAGGATTTCACGACAGAAACGACGAGGGCTGGGAAACTGTTAGAGGAAATCTTTATTTCTTGTTTCTTTAAAGGTTTATCTTTGTGTTTTAAGATATTCCCTGGAGAATACAAATCAGGTGAATACGTAGTATACGTACAAAGGGTGGCGTTATCGCTGAAAGCACTTTATTCCAGGAAACCTTAGGATGGACAAATCGACAATAAATAGTTGACATCATTTGTAGTTTTGGTGTGAAGTGCTCATATAGGAGACATCTTTATTTTTTAAAGAATGGTAACATACTTATATATAGCAATATCATTTATTATGGATAAAAAGTAAATAATAAAAGCAATAAAATATATATGTACTTATATGCAGTCAGTCCTAACAATACATATACACACTAGTACATATATACAGTCTGTGTAAACATTTAAACATAGATAATATATACACACATATCTACGCATATAAATGTATAATATTAATTTAGAAATTACAGATGTACACACCAGATAGAATATGTTTTAGACAAATAATAGATAAATAAGTCAGGTAATGTTCTTTGACCATGTTCTTAAAAACAGGCAAAGTTTTGGCACGTCTAATAGTTATTGGCAGAGCATTCCATAATCGGACAGTATCGCCTACACAGTAAATAATTTATCGTAGAACTTGGTACAGTGAGTTGGTACTGCCAGTTCCAGAGATTCGGACGATCTAAAGGATCTTGAATGTGTCATTGAGGAAAACAAAGAGTTCCTTTAAATAAGTCGGAGTACAGGGAAGAAATAGAATACTATAAAGTATAGAAAGATTATGAGTATTCCATCGAAGGAGAATTGGGAGCCACTTGAGCTGGTTTCGAAATTCACATACGTGATCATATTTGCGTAATCCAAATATAAATCTGATACAAAAGTTTTGAAGGCGCTCAAGTTTATCGAGTTGCTCCACACTGATTTCGAGATAACTGACATCAGCATACATTGTGTTTAAACTTGATGTTCGGTAGTTCAGTCCAACATCTAGCCTGATGTCGTCTGTAACATTGATCTACGTACTAACCGTGCTGTGACCGTGAATAGCAACGCGCTAGGGAGTGTCGTATGCGTGTGCCACCGTGGCAAGCACATTGCATAAGCGTAAGTTGGCGAAACGTAGACGTTATACACTTCTGCCTACCCCTTGGGATAAATGCGTTTATCCGTGTATATCGACACACGAGTATGTACTCGTGTTTCGAGATATACGGATAAACGCATTTGTCTGGATGTTCAAACTCATAACTCATACGAGGAGCTGACAGTGGGGATTGAACCCGCAGAGCTCGACCAGCAGCAGTAGCTCGTAGTGGAAACTTTCATCCACACTTAGAATACCATACTTTTGAAAACCAAGCAAGAATATCATATACCTATATGCTTAATTTTAAATGGATTAGGATTATTAACTGAAATTAAACTTCATTTGAAATTATACCGTAAATAATTATTTAATTTAATATTTTTATTGAAGCTTTATGCACCAAATCTGTACAAACAAACACAGTACCCACCAGTCTACCTTAGAGCGATGCTGAGATGAAATGAAGTCGCCTACTTCATTACCGGTGTTACAAATTTAAACGGTGATTGAGGCAATGTTTATTTTATAAGAAGTTTTTCATTATTCTCAAAGAAATTAAGTATGTGTTCAAATCGATCGCACGAAAGTTTTCGAGCTCACTTAGTTAGCAATTAAAGAAACCTATATTAAAAGGCGAGACACATCTAATAGTTTAAATCTTTGATCATTCTAGATCAATTTTCCCGGTGTCATAACCTTTAATTGTTTTCTAAACCCATCATTGGGTTGTACGGCAGGTCTTTTACTCTTAACCAACGCATAAGCATCTTCGTAATTTAACCTTTCATAGTGCATCAAGTACGCTATAGTGACCATCGACGTACGGGACACGCCCGCGTTACAATGTACTAGAATATTCTCTTTAGATTCTACCGCCTTACGAATGTAGGGCAAACTAACGCATAGTATGTCTTTGATATTAGTTTCGGGTAAATCTAAGCAGTTAACGTACTTATTGTCTACTGTGACGTGAACATTTATTCCTAAACTAAGCACATGCTTCACTTTGTATGTTTCTATGACGTTCGCCGCTGTACAATCTTGAGAGCCTACATACAGACAGTCTGTTATCAATGCGGGTGTGTTGTCAGGTTTTGTGTCAACGACAAAACCGTAAGTGTTCGTGTAAACAGCGGTTATGTTAGATTTTTTTTCTAAGTATCTTTGGCCGTTGACTGTGGTCACTACTGTTGCGGTTTCTTTTAGCTTCGATTTTTGTTTCTTCAGCTCACTGAGGAAACTCATCTTGGAAGTATGAATTAGAACATAAAAAAGTCCCTTTACTTTTTACTGAATCTCTATCTCTTACTGAACTTATTATGTTTTTTTTACTGACTAAAAATATGCAAAAGAAAGTTGTAAAATAGTTTTTTAGACCCTAATCAAAATCACACACATTTAACAGATAACTAGTAAGACAAAATAATATTTTAATAGTATTGGAGGTTATTTAAATTTTATAATTCTTTAAAAAAAAACCGACTTCAACAAAAAAAACTATTCCATAAAAGACTTATATATGGTTTTCTCACGGATGCCATTGTCAGACTGGACCAAATTGAAATGGGACCACACGGGAAGCACCAGCTTTCAAATAAAAAAAGAATCATCAAAATCGGTTCACCCAGTCAAAAGTTCTGAGGTAACAAACATAAAAAAAATATATATACAGTCGAATTGAGAACCTCCTCCTTTTTTGAAGTCGGTTAAAAATTATACCAATTACTTTACAAAATGAGTTCTATTTATGAAGCTACTATATGTAAGAATAATTTTATCGTACTGATTATATTCGCCTACTAACGAGGCATTAGTACTTTCACACTAACAAAATCACTAATTTCTTTGTCCAGCTTCACATTCCACATCACTATCACTGTCACTTTCTCCTATCACCTTCTCATCGTCCTTCTCAGCACTATAGACAAGATCCTGTGGCTTATACTCTATGTTGCATAGGTACAGTCCGTCAGGTGGTCCAGTTTGTATGAAACTGTACCAGGAGTGCTTGGAGGGTACTTGTAACATCACTTTTATCTCTTCGGGTGGGAGCTTGCCTCTGGCGACGCTGTTGAGGGCACCGACCATGCGTCGTATCTGAAATACGTTAATATGTTTTAGAGAGGTATAATCTTAAAATGGGTATATATACGTGAAAGTATCTGTCTGTTTGATTACTAAACTCTGAAAAAAGGAGGCTTGGACATAGAAAAGAACCTATTTACGACGTTATTATGTATACCTAAGTATTAGACAACAAAAAAAAAAAAATATCCTTTAAACCTCTAAGAAAATATAGTTGTAGGTTGTTGTATAGATCTGCAGTTGGTGTTAATAAAGGAACTATCTTATTATTTTATAGGAGCAATTCTTGTATGGATATATTTATTTATATGTATTTATATTTATGGTAATATATAATATATCTCGGAAACGGCACTAACGATTTTGATCAAATTTTGTATACAGGTACAGTTTTACATTTTAAGTTCAACTACATAGTTGTCTTTCCTGAAAAACGTAATTTTCCAAAAAAATATATAAAAGAAAATGACGATTTTACAAAAAGCTACCGAGCGAAGCTCGGACTCCCAGGTACGATGTATAATTGAGCTAAGTTAGAACAAACACGGTTAAAGCGTTGAAAGCGATCATGACCTGGTGTTGGAACAATGGGGTCACGCAAATTGTTATTGGATTTTTCTGTTAGGAAATTCGCAACGTTGAGTCATTCAAAAGATTCCTTAATAGGAATCTTTTGAATGACTGAATGAGGGACTAAAATGATGGCTAAATGTGGCACTAGGTGCATATATACATACATTTGTTATCTTATTATTATTATTACCCGACGTTTCGATCGAATTGCACCGGTCGTGGTCACGAGTGGACTGGTAAAAGGTAGTGTACATTTAAAGAAAAAATAATACAAAAGCGATGGTGGCTACTACTTTCGCAATGGCCGACATCCACGTGAGCAGGGCCCATGGCAAAAGCTAACCAGCGTTAGATACCTGATTATGTACGAATGCTCTCCCTTTGATCTCAATATCCCAATAATCAAAGATACTCTCTTGCGCAGTGGTGTAACTTGTGACCACAGGCTTGCCTGGGCGCACCTCAAACGACTTTATTTCTCTTCGATTTGATTTATTTTGCTTCAGTTTGTCGAATTTTTTGAAGGTCGTGAAATCGTGGTAGCCGACGAAGTACTTAGCGCCTTCCTTGAACCTTTCTATATCAAAACCTTGATGTCTGCAAAAAGAACCGTAATTTTAGAAATTAGATTAGACAAGAGACTAGAGAGAAGAAACGCGTATCGCGTATCAACTGAAAGAAAACCCGAGGTCCGTATCCGTTTTTGCGGATCTAGACACTAATATATCCGTATTCTTACCCGTATCCACGGATATACATTTTTAACAATCCGGTGCATCACTATTTGAAACATAATAAAATGTGGTTGGTGGAGCTGTTTCGTGACAAAATGTAAACTTAGAAACTAAGTACCTCATAAAGTGGCACTTTCTCCACTCTTCTATGGGTATGTAAGACGCCAATGTAGTTTTTTCTGGCAAAACTACATCTTCCTTCAGAACAGCTAGCCTGAAATATTATAAACAAAATTATTATTTGAGTGGGTCTGTTAGCTAAGTTGAATCTTTGGTGTTGCAAATGTATATGTATAAAGCACAGAAAATAGCTTTTCAGGTAAATCATATCATATTGCAAAAGTGAGCATATGCTCCTTATGTAATGTGAGAAATTTTTTAAAACATTTAATTTTTTTTTAAAAGACAGCTTCTCCCCCGCCCTAGGAATTATTCCTATATTGAGGGAGATACAAGAATTATTTAAACAACATACACAAAGAACACCTAGACTAACAACAACTATTTGTAGACGGCACAATTTTTTATCCCATTAAACCATTGCGTCATCCATACAATCAAGTAGACTGTTCTTCATATCCGCACAAAGTAAACATACCTATACAAATATGTTCTACCAATAGCATTATATCTAGCACTGAAGTCATCTCGCACCCTGATGCATTTCCTCACATATATTCCAGTGTTGTTTTGATAGAAAAACTTGTTGAGAGAATATGTGACGCCCTCTGTGTGGTAGATCATCGAGCCATTCCGGTCCAAATCAACATGAGCACTTGCATTCAATGCATGGACCCCACCATCTGTACTGTAAGAAAAACATTGCAAAAGAATAACTGCTGTTGTGGTGCCGTGAATTACATTTTTATGTTTTACTAGCAGGGCCCCGCAGTTTCACCCGATCCAGTGGGAATATCGGGATAAAAAGTAGCCTATGCGTTAATCCAGGTCTCCAGCTATCTACATACCAAGTTTCATCACAATCGGTTCAGTGGTTTTTGCGTGAAAGAATAACAAACATCCATCCATCCATCCAAACTTCCATCCATTCACATATATAATATTAGTGGGATTGTACATTATTTAAATAAGATAGACTTTGTTCGACAAAGGTTTTGTTGAATACAGAAGTAAACAAACAGGCTAATGTTGTGGTTATGTTCATGTTTTGAAGTATTTCATGAACAAAGAAGAAATATGGTAATTTTGTATTAATTATATATATTTTATACTTGTTTGTCTTGTCACCCTATAATGATTACAAGTTTAAATATATTTTAACTGTAGTAATACTAGCCAGGTCAGTCTTAGAATGGGTGACCATTCTTAACACATTGAGACCCCTCCATGCCTCAGAGAGCATGTTAAACTCCGCAAAGTAAAGCTCCCGATATACGAACATCTGTGGCATTTGTTATGGGTAGTGGGAGCCCTAAAAGTCCAACAACATGGTCTAACTACAGACTTTGATATCGCCTGGTACTTGGTTGTGAAGGTCTGATAGCAGTCACTTCACGTAAAATATCGTAGTTAGACTGAAAGTCCCCCAACTATGCGGAGGATGATGACTTTGCTTGGTTATCCTGTGTCCTTACATTCTCAAGAACCTGAGGTCTGCTACTGCTATAGAAAGCTGTAGTAGATAGGACTTTATTAAATCGCTATAATGTGTAATGTTATTATACGATGATAGACGAATTGGCTTACCGGCTGGACAAGGTGAGGTTAGGGTAGTTTAATGACTTCAGTCTTAACAACGCCAATTCCAACAACCCCTGTATGCTCTCTGTATCTGTGTAGTTCCGTCCTTGTTTAAGCCATATTTTCTCAGAAGACCTGTTTAACGTGATTTGTTATTGTTATGTTCTGTGTTAAGTTGTGCATAATTTTTACAAAAATAATCAAGTAGTTACCTGAATGGTGTCCCTATATACGAAAAGAACAGTAAATACCTAGCTTTCATTCTAATCTATTTTTTAAATACCGAATTTTTACATTTATAAATTCCAATATTTAAACGGCAAGTGAACTTCTACGCAAATTGTAATATTTTTCAACTTCAACTTCAACTTTTGGATTGTGGCTTTGTGGAGTTACCACAATTTTGCCAATGTCAAGTAGGTATACGGAGGACAAACTGTCAAAGGGTAATATTTTTCTCTATCTTCTTCTTCTTCTTTTTTCCTTATGGCAACTGAGTCAACTAATGTCGACTAATTCTGCCAGCTTCAAGTTTGTGGTCAGATGGAACACCACATATGCGGCGACTTAAAACTTTGTGGTAGGTGTTAGTATCTAAAAAGACGAACACAATATTGTTGTTAGGATAAGTTGTTACATATATACATTTCATACCTTAATATAAAACCTTCGTATTACCATACCATACTATAACCCACACATACATAGATAATATTCATGTTAATTATATTAAAGTTTGATACTATTATCTTTAATAAATTTTGCTAATATATCACATAGTTTTAGGGAAAAGTGAGTTAAAAGTGAAGGGAAATTAATAGGAAGAGGGATATTCAATTTGGCTACTTTAGTATAAAGGGAAAATGATTTATGGTTATTACGGCAGGCAAAGAAAATGTGATCTAGTGTGCCCTCATCAAGTCCGCACTCGCACAGAGAGCTATCGCGGACGTGGATTTTGTGAAGAAACACCGGAGAGCAACAGTGACCTAATCTCAGACGGCACAACACAGAGACAGTTCTTTTGGGCAGCTTTCTTTTCTTAAAGAACCATGGCTTTGAGGGGATTTCAGGCTGTACTGCGGCGTAGAAAAAACCCTTTCGTTTTGAGCTTTGTTCCCATTCAAAAGTCCAGTTCGTGAATAATTTTTGTTTTGCACTATTAGAGAGATCATATCCTTGAATGGCATAATGTTTTCTATCCACATTATTGCAGACAGCATATTTAGCCAGTGCGTCAGCACATTCATTACCTATTATACCAGAATGGCTAGGAATCCAGGCCAAAGCCACATTTAGGTCCTTTTTTGAGCACTGTAATAAGGCATTTCTAATCTCCATAATTACTTTGCTGCGGATTTTACTTTTTAATTGGTTTTGATTTATGGCCTGAATACTACTAAGAGAGTCCGAAAATATGATAGATTGCTTTATGTTGTGGGAATCAATATATAGAATAGCCTCCAGAATAGCTGTACATTCACCTGTGAATACAGATGACTCTGGTGGACATTGAAACTGAAAGGCAATTCGGGAATTTTGGTAATAGACCGCAGCCCCTGTGCATCCTGTTGGTGTAAATTTTGAAGCGTCTGTGTAAAATAAGTGCCATCCCTGCCAACGATCTCTAATTAACCGATGAAAGTCAGCATTTGCTGTGGGGGAGTTCTTTGAAATTGTAATATACAGAAGAATTTGTGGTTTGAAATGAATGACCTCATATTCAGATGCAAAAAGTGGGAGTATTTTGTGTTGGGATATGGGGGATGCAGAAAATTTAAAGTCCCTATAACTTTTGACTAATAGAGGTAGACATTTTGGATCAAAATTGGGGCAATTCGAAGCTACATTAATTTTTTCTAAAATTGGAAGTAAAGGATGGGAATAAAGGGGAAAGACTTTAGCAAGGAAACGATCTGCTAGATACTGACGGCGAATTTGCAAGGGAGGATCCGAGCATTCCACTTGTAAAGCATTAATCGGTGTTGATTTCATAGCGCCAATAACAATTCTGAGGGCCTTAGTCTGAATAACATCTAATTTATGCAATGCTTCCTTATTACAAGGTTGGAGTGCAAAGCAACAGTAATCCAGAACACTTCTGATAACAGCGTTGTAAACGAGTTTCAACGTAAAAGGGTGAGCACCCCACCAAACACCAGCCAGTACTTTGAGAATTGATATGTTGCGTTCACATTTTTTATGTATATAATTAATATGATTTGTCCCTGACAATTTGGAGTCCAGGATTATCCCCAGAAATTTAGCGGAATCCTTTACTGGGATAACTTGATTCTCTATTTTAATTTCAATTAAAGGTACTGTACGTTTACGAGTAAAAACCAAAGCAGAACTTTTTGAAGGAGACAGAGATAGACTATTTTTGATTAACCACTGGTTCAATGATTCCAAGGAGATGTTGAGAGATTGGACAGAGTCTTTAATGGAAGGGCCATGGACGTACAGCGCTATATCGTCCGCATACTGTAAGATATTACAGTCGTAGTTTAAGCATGTGGGGAGGTCAGCAGTATAGATGTTGTAGAGAATAGGGCTGAGGACTGAACCTTGTGGGAGACCTTTCCAAACCATCCTTCGGTTGGGAGCTTCACCAGGTATTCTAAGTTCTACATAGCGCGGACATAGGATATCGGTTATTATTTTGGTGATCCTTGCTGGAATTCTCAGTTGTTGCATTTTATGCCTGAGAAGAGAAGGATGAACACAGTCATATGCAGCAGAAATATCTAGAAAGACTGCTACAACAGACTCTTTTTTACTGAAGGATAGTCGAATGTCAGAAGTTAGTATGCTTACACTATCTGCGGTGCTCAAACCTTTTCTGAAACCGAACTGCGACTTGGGGAGTAATTCTCTGTGTTCAATGACAAATTCAAGGCGGTTTTTAAGGAGATGTTCTATTAGTTTAAGAAGGACGGAGGATAGGGCAATGGGTCTAAATCCATTGTGATCATTTGGGTCTTTGCCTGGTTTTAATATCGGAATAATAGTTTGAACTTTCCATTCAGAGGGCACAAAGCCACGCCGAAAGCAAAGGTTTGCCAAGTCCAGAAAGTATCGTTGACATTTCTGTTCTGCCTTAGAGATGAATGAGTAAGGGAACCCATCAACTCCCGGGGCAGAATCCTTAACTTGTGACAGTACCGAAGTAAGTTCCTCTACTGTAAATGGTTCGTTCATGGGGTCACAGGTAGCTATTGGGGGATAGTTACACATACCGCTCTCTATTTCATTAGGTACGTAAGGAGGGGCTATTTTTGAAAAAAAACAGTTGGCAACAGTTTTAGAGAGGCAACTTGAGGTCACTGGAGTAAAACTTCTTCTAAATTGCTTTAGCTTATTCCAAACTACAGATGATGGTGTGGTAGGATTTAAAGAGAAACAAAAAGAACGCCAGCTTTCTCTTTTCTTGGTTCTAAAAAGTTTTCTGGACTTAGCAACTATGTGCCTGTATTCTATAAGGTTCTCTATGCTCATATTTATATTGTACAGACGTTCTGCAACATTCCTTGCCCGAATCATGGCTGTACACTCTTTATCCCACCAAGGTGGAGAGGGAGTTCTGCCAGATGCAGGTTTTTTAGTAGGGAAGCAATCATCTGCAGTAGACGAAATAATTGATTTAAACATGGTAAAACAGGATTCAGCATGATCCACATTGACTGGGGGGAGTGAAGAAATTCTAGAGTCTAGCAGTTTAGAGTATAAGTCCCAATCAGCTGAATTAAGTTGATATTTAAGAAGAGGTGGGAGTGTGTTAGCCGAGAGATGTCTAGAGGGAAGGTTGACTACAATAGGAAAGTGATCACTCCCATAGGAAAGAGGAAGCACATTCCAGACAAAGAGAGCTGCCATGTTCATTGAACAAAGAGTAAGGTCTACACAACTATCCATTTGGTTTGCAGTTGTTCTTCGTGTAGGAGAACCATCATTTAAGATACAAAGATCTAGCTCGTCAAAAATATCTGACATACCTTGGCCAAAAACGTCGCAGTGATTCGAGCCCCATCTGTAGTGGTGGCAGTTAAAATCCCCCATCACAAATAGAGGCTCTTCTAAATTTGAAAGTAGGGTTTTTATAGCAGTTAAATCATTTGAGTGGGGATGAGCAATATAAAATGAAACTATGGTAATGTCCTCCACTTTTGCAGCAACAACATTTATGTTGTCACCCAAGGAGGGAAGAGATATAGGGCAGAATGGTACTCTACTATTTATAAACAGAGCACTACCTCCATATCCATCAGCTCTGTCATGCCGTATGCAGCAGTAACCTGGGATTTTAAAATTGCTTTTAGGTGAGAGCCATGTCTCGGCAACACTACAAACTAATGGATTGTGTTTGTTCAAGAGGTAAATAAGTTCATGTTTTTTGTGAGGAGCACTCCTCACGTTCCATTGGATGAATGTCAGGGGAGGGAATGTTATAAATAAAATTTAAAATTGTGTTTAGTTGTGTGGCAACGTTGTCCGGTATTGGATGCACTGGATTAGATAAAGCAGAGGTAATCAGAGTAGTTAATAATGTGATAATATTTTGGGAATTATTAGAAGAGTTGGCAATGTGGGAGTCTTGCCTGGGACTAGTAGGGTAAGCGCATCCATTTTGTGAGGGTGAGTATGAATAATTTTGAGTGAGGGCCTGATGAGCCACTTTATCATAACTGATTGGGGGAGGAGCACGTGGTTTTGGAGTATATAAGACTGTTTTTGTAGAAGATTTTAAAGATGTCTGGAGTGGTCTAAATGGAGAAGGAGAGATATTGGTTTTGGTAGCATCAGAGTATGTTCGTGAAACAGGCGGGAAATGCCTGCTAGCTTCTGCATATGAAATGGCTTTGTCAGCCATTACAGCCTTAATACTTTTTTGACGTCCAAGCTCTGGACAGGCATAGTCATTTGCAAAGTGTCGTCCTGAACATAAAATACAGAACCCTTCATCTTGGGCAACATAGCAACCGTCCCCAGGGTGATCATGACCACAGCGGTAGCAGCGTGGCTTAGATCTGCACTTTAATTTAGTGTGACCAAAGCGGCAACAGTTAAAACATTGTATAGTAGGATACATATATTGTTCTACTGGCAAGGCTGAAAAGCAACAATAAACGCGCTTCGGTAGAATCTGTCCATCAAATGTCAACACTACTGTTTGGGTAGGCTTCCACTCAGTGGTGCCTTCATTAAAAACTTTCCTATTCATTCGCCTTGCTTTAATTACTGGCCCACATCCTGTTGGTACTCTAATATTCTCTATAATGTCCTCCTCTGACCACTCTATTGGAATGTCTCGCACTATACCCATGCGTGTAACATTAAATTGAGGAATTGAGGCCGAATAGTCATGGCTGGGTAAGATCGGGTTCAGTAAAAAACTATTGGCGTCTTGATGGGACTTAAATTCAATTGAAACTCTGTTACGGCCAAGACGTTTTATACCATCTATCAAAATATTGTTTATGTTATTACGCATTAATAATGAACCAAATTTAACAGGGTGCAGTGTGGTACCTGCCTGGAGACCAGTTTCAGTTCTTGAAACGTGGATTATAAAAGGGGGTAGGTCTTTATCATTATATTTTTGTCTACCGACTGCAGTTTTAGGTAACGATTGCGGTTTGGGTAATTTTGAGGGTACGTTTTCTAATGGAGGCGGTGAAAAATGTGTTCTTTTACGTTTTAGGTTTTCTGATGTATCTGTTATATCTTCCATTTGTTGATCATGAGGAAGCGTTATTGACAGTATTGGGGAATACCGAAATGTATTTTCGGGGGTAATTGGAGGGTCTGGGGGATCTGGCGGTTTCTTATCGCCCATTTTGACTAACTACTACATATAAAAACTATAAACTTACCAGTATTATATTATAACTAACACAGTATTAATATAGGACCAAAACCAATAAACTATTATTAAATATTAGCTTGTTATTATCAGTTAACTAAGCTACACAAAAAACAATGTGTGATAGCTGTCACCACTACCGACAAAGTCCTTTTTCTCTATATATGTTATTTTATTACGGGTTTATAGGTTAGGGGCAGGGGATGTCAATATTGTCAAGTAAATGTCACTTTTCATAGAGACTTTCCTTTTAAAATGAAAGGACTGGAACCAAGGATTTTAGACATAGTCTCTTACAAGAGATGGAATCACTACCTAGGTAAACAAACTCACAAGACTCATAAATTTTTTTTATTTCTTTTTATAATAAGGATAATATTTAAGACCTTTTTAAATCTTCCATTAACTTGACATTCAAATATGGTTTCTGGACGGGTAGTCCAGTTGTTCACTTGTTCGTGACAAACGGTGACGTTCGTGACGTTTATTCCATCCTTGTCGTTAGTTGTCATTATTTTCAATATACCAGTCAAAAATGGCACAACGGACGTGGCATATGTTTACGTTGATAACGCTAATATTTACAATTTTATCACTTGTTGGCGATGTTTTCACATCGACGGCCGCACCATGGTACGAAAATATGCCGGCGGTGACGATGGACTATAAAGTTCATATAGATGCCGGCAAAGAAGATTGCTACTTTCAATATGTTCCACAAGGTGCTACATTTTATGCCAGTTATCAGGTAATGAACGGACTAAATTAAGTCACTAGTAAAAATACGTATAATTGTTCTTATCGATTGCAAATATAACAATGTAGAGCCGTACTCTTTACGCATGTAGTACCAAGTAAAACTTTGAACCAACAGGTGTTAAAAGGCGGTGATGGCATGTGTGGGTTCGCCGTCCGGCACCCTAACGGCAATATAGTCCACCCCTATGAATGGAGACAGAGTGCCGAGTACGCAGACCAGACATCTACAGGGGGTTACTATGCAGTCTGTATCGACAATCAGTTCTCAAGATTCGCAGGAAAATTAGTCAATTTATACTTGTCGGTAATAAGGTATGACATGTGGGAGAAATACGCTAAAGAAGTGGAGGAGCTTGATATGAATATAAAGAATTTTACAGTAAGTTGTCATCTATTTATAAAACAAATATATGTAAGTCATGTATCGACATGTATCATCATATGTTTCTTCTTTTCTTCCTCACTTTCAATTATTGTAGTGTCGTGTAGTGATAGTTGTTGTTGAGGTTGTTTTGACACTTTGACCACTTGTCGTTTTGTTGTGTGTGTTTTAAGAATTTGACAGAGTGAATTCTTACTCTTTGTAGTGTAATAGAGAAACATTTTTTGATTTGCATTTTATATACAAACATAATATAACATTCTAAATTTTAAACGGCTTCTAAGATATTTTTTTGGAAATGTGCAAATGCGCAATGTGCTCTTATACTGAGCAAAGATCGAAAGTCGATTTGAGGGGTGTTTCGGGAAAAAATGCCATCCGCAATGTTTCTTCATAATTCGGTATATTGTAGTGTTTAGTGTCAATGTACCCAGATTCCAGCAGCTGAAAAACACCCCTTCTTTATTAAATTTGTCCCCACTGGGGTACGGGCACTGCCTACCCTAAAAAACTCATTGCCCCCCCTCCCCCCCCCCTCTAGAAGAACCTTGTGTATATTACAAGCACAATACCTTTACACAATCCAGCTGTTTTGTGACACTTAAACATCTTAAATATTCCACAAGATACTAAACATAAGCCACCACAATCCAGTTTTCTGTTTATAACAAAAATAATAATTCTAAATGTGTGTGAGATGTGTGAAGTTATTATTTATTATATTGACATACTAAATGTGTACAAACATAGTTAAGAATTCCCTGCATCCAATCTATCCCAGTTACCTTTCTCAGGGATAGTATAACTGTGTTACAGTTTAATAAATATGCCAATTGCACTGCGTTATTAATGTTAATATTTTAATGTTTGTAAATTTAAAATAAAATAAAATTGATTGAGATACAAAAAAGAGGAAAATTAGAAAAAACATTAATAAAGAAACATTTTTTTTCTTGCGTGCATGAGTGTATATTTCTATATATGATTATGTGTGAGTGTATGTGTGTGCGTGTGCGCGCGTGGCTTGTGACTCTCGAGTTGCCGGTGCCCATGGGTGGCGGTAGTCACTTACCATCAGGTCTGCTCGTTTGCACCCTATCTCAAAAAAAAAACCGCAAATTAAAACCGCATCAGGCCTAGTGGTGAAGTGGTATGTCGGAACCGCACCGACTAAAACCACAGGGATGGGACTCAGGTATACCCTAGGAAGGCAGTCTGCGAGAACCCCGGTTGACCTTGGCTTTCTCTTAAACAGTAGGCAGCCACACCATTGCGTTCGGCTGCATGCTTTCTCCCCGCTTTTAGTTTGGTCCGTTTGGTCTGTTTGGTCACCCAACGAGCAATGAGCATTGCTAAGAAGAGGTGAGCTGTGTGTGCCTCCATGCCAAGAAAATGTTACTAAAATATTGTCTATATTGAAGAATTATAAATCATCAATCAGTGATTTCTTTTAGGTTATATAAACTATGGGGCGCAGCTAGTTAATTTAATAAAACTGAAAAGTTTCCTTTTTAAGTTAAATACACTAATCTGTCTAACTACTAAATCTAGGTGGGATTTGAAAAATTCTTTTTGTATTTTGGTAACCCTGGATATTTTTGATCCTAATTGGATCCTAATTTTTGAGGAAGATTATAGGCATAATAATATTATGCTACACCTACAACCCTAATCATTATAATTCGCAAAAGGGACATTTCCTATTTAAAGTTATCTAGCAAAATATCATCACTTCAGCATAAACAATTGGACGTAAATATGTATGCTTCTAAATCTTGGTTACATCCGCTGCTGCAAAGCTTGTGCCATAGAAAAAAAGGTGCTTTATTTTACTATATTTCTGCAGAAATGTGAGGTTTCATTTGCATATTATTTGTTTCAGAATTCCATCCAATTTGTGGAGAGAAATATCAATGATATCCTGCAATATCAGTACCACTCTCGGGCGAGGGAGTCTAGGGACTACAATTTATTGCAGGACAATAATGCCTATGTACTTAGGTGAGTTACTAGTTATTCCATATTATAAATACTTATAATATGTATTTAAAATATGTGATTCTTGGTTGGTTTTCCTTTTACACACACACAATTTATTCACATTCATAACCTACTCAGAAAGGAAAACAAGTATTGTAGAAAAGAAAGCATGCCACGCACATCTAGCTATTATAATTTTTTTATTAACGAAAAACGAGTTAGGGATCTATGCAAACCAGATCCTTGAGTGACAATTCTGTTCTTTCGAGTTTGTATATATGACAATGGAACATTTACTTTGACTCACTGAAAGAGCATGACTCCAGCATGCAGTCACAAAAATAATTTAAAAAAAGTATCTGTTTACAAGTTATGACCATTTAAATTTCCAGGTATCTCCGATTTTTTATAAAAGCAGGTGAAATGTGTAAATGTAAAATTTGTAAATTGTACATATTTTTTGGCATTTTTCATTCCATTACTAAGAAAATCAATATTTAAGTTAGTTTTTTGTGGATTTTCTAAATAACTGAACCTGAATAGTTCTAAAATAAAAAAATATGTACTATTTAAAATCTTTAACTTTACACATTCCACCTGCTTTTATGAGGAACGGAGGTAATATTAGTTATACCTGGAAATTCAAACAGTCATAACTTTTAAACAGATAGCTTTTTTCAAAAATTATTTTTGTAACTACATGCTAGAGTTTCTTTCCCTTTCAGCGATTTCAATAAGTGTTCCATTGTCAGATACACCTGTATAACAGATTATTATCACCAGATTATCTGTGTCCTGGTTTGTCAAAAAGAAATGAAGTGCATAACACTTTTTTTTTCAGATGGTCTGTGGTACAGGTTCTGGCGATTGCAGCAACTGCAACACTACAAGTGTATTTTGTAAGAAAACTATTTGAAGTCAAAGACAATTCATCAAAGACCAGAATTTGATCACATCACATGAATGTAACGAATAACTAAAAGAGTTAAGGTGGCATGGTACTCATACTAAGAAAAAGTGTAATATTTAAACGGATAACTAGTCATAGCGGCATACCATAATGTAATTATATTGGTAATTATCATCAACTCAGCCATGAGATCCAGTGCTTCACACTTTCTAAGGACAATTTTAAAGATGCTTAAGGAGGCATATACTGCTATGACTGGTTTTTATACCTATGTAAGTTTTGTAGCAATAGTTACTATTCCGATATACCAGGAACAAAACCACAGTGTTGCCAACTTGATGGATTTCTCCTAAATTCTAAATAAATTAAGGCTTTAAGATTTTCTGAGGAAAAATTGTTTTCTTGTGACAGTTTACACTGCAAAATGTAAGACAAAATAAATATTTTTTTCTCTCCATTTTATCCAATACACCCCATACCAATTGATATACTACGAATTTAGGGATGTGTAAAAGTAATTTGAAATGAATTTAAGGAGATAATAAGTTCAAAGAGTTGACAACACTGTCCATTGTGCCAAGTCCTCTTACTTTTTAGTCAAAAGTACCAACATAATAATATAGTATATACTATTTACTAACCATTCCTTGACTGATCTTCCATTCCACTCTTAAATTAATGTTGATCTCTTTCTGATTCAATTATTGTTTTGTTTTTTCTTTTAAAATTCGAACATAATATGTTTTACATTGCGGTTCAATTTAATGTTTCCTATTGATGATTTGTCACAATAATTTTAATTGATTCATGAGATTACATTTAGATGTATTTTTAGAGCTTTTTTACAGTAACCTTTATAGTTATAGTACCTACATATATGTTCTTTTTTATACAAAGCATTAAAAGGCGCACATTGTTATTTATAGCTAAGTACAATCACTTCTTATGGACTTTATGAAATGTGTTCGATGATTAAGATTTTATTATTTTTTTACCTAATTAAAAAGACATATTTATTGTATATTTTCACTTGTTTTTACGATTTTTTGCTATGATTTTTACGATTTTGCAGCATGACAATTGTGTTTTTAGTTAAGAATAATAGGGAATTAAAGTTTATATAAGTAAAGAAATATATTTTAAGCAGAGCGTCTCAATTTACTTATTGACTAAGATATAATAAACCAGAAATATAAAGTACTTAATATTTGCCTTTATTATTAAAATCAAGATACCTCTTTCAAGAGCTGGTGTTCCCGTCCTCGTGGCTTCTGATAGGAAAAACAGGCGATCGGACCTCGAACAGGACGCGACCCCAGCCCTTGCGAGCTACTGTAGTCTCAGTCCCGGTCCCTATCTGAGACTTGCGGCATGCCTTGCCCTGGGTTCCTCTCCCTACCCATTTTTTACAAACTTACCTTCTTCATTCTTTCCCGTTCTAAAAGACTACATTCCCAAGGAGGATTGGCGTCAGGCAGACGGTCAGTCAATAAAGAGCTGACAGAACTCAATGTTTAGATAGGAGCGCCCTCTACCCCACAAACATTTTAGTCGCATAAGTGAAACTAACGCTACTCGAAGTGCTATAAACGTCGTAATTAAGTAATTTCATTATGTAATACGGCTTAGTGTCTCATAACTTTATACGACTTTTTAGTCGTATTAGACATCTTATTCGACTTCTATACAACCTGTCGTAAATGACTTTATACAACTTTTAGCGGTATAACCAGTGCTGTCGTCTTAGTAACGCCTATACAACTTTTACACCGTTATTAATCGTATTAGAGTCGCGTTAACTACTTTTACGTGATGGTCGTGTAAGAGTGACAAAATGCACTCTTAAATGATTTTCAGTCAATTTGATCACTTTTATATAACTTTACAGTGACTGGATGTCGTATTAGTGTATAAAAAATTAGTAACCAGACATTATTTTATGATTCTTAAAAATAACTGTATGACGTTAAAATGAATAAAAAAAACTGGGCAATTGATTTTGTACACGAAATCTCTAAATGAACCCTAATTACGTTAATGGCTGACATATACTAAGTGCACAGAAAGAATAAGTTGTTTAGACTTTGTATTATGGTCGTGTCTTGAACTCTAAGTCGTAAAAAGGTAACTGTTAGCACGTTCGTTAAAAATATTTGTTAAAATATTGCTTAATTTAAAGAATATATAAGGCGCGTTCCTTTTATAGATAAAACTTGCTCATATTACTCGATAAAATTAATTTCGCAACAGATTAATGTACAGGACACTTTAGTTTTGAAGATGCAAATAGCTATACATAAATATACAAAATGGATACTGACAATGAAAATAATGTATTACAATATAAAATTGGTCGTCACAGTCAATCAAAATCCCTCATAAAAGTCGCGATAGCACATATGTAATTCGATAAAATGCCGTAAAGTGGTTATAGTAAACACCATTACTCGACGACATCTACGCGACCACTACATGACTATTTAGTGATTAATGCAACCACTTCGCGACTCTATTACGACACTGATTCGTATAAAGTGGGCCTTTTCTCGGTCGTGTCGACGTGATAGCAAAGTATTTGCGACCAGCTTACGGAACCAAAAGTTAGATTTGGCACGTCGTGGCAACCTATAAAATGTTTGTTGGGTAGTGGGTCTATTAGCTTATTAGCGTCTCACTCTCTTTCTCACTGACTCTCCCTCCCTCCCTCCTCTCTCCTTCTCCATGTCTCTCTGACGCTGTACATGTAAATATAAGAAACTCGACATAAAAATATTTTTTTTTAAATATATGGCACTCAGACACATTTTCCATACATTTTCGATCAGGGTGACGTGTCCTGACGCGAGTTTAACATTTTTTACCCATCTCAAAAAGTTTCTAAACGCAAATACCTGATAAAGTAATGAAAAGTAACCATAAAGACTATTCGTGCCTACAATTTTCGAGGGTTTATCTCAATTTTTTCAGGATCCCATCATAAGGTCCTGACTTCCTTGACATGGGATAATAATAATAATAATAAAGCCCATTTATTTCCAATCCAATTAATACATACATTACATTATATTTAATAAAAAATAAATTCCATCTTATCTTTAAAATATCACTAATTATATAATATATATAATTTTATTTATTCTGTTCAGACGAATTTCATTTTAATAATCACTATCGCTAATGTCCTCTTTTTTATTGATCGGAACCCCTTCTCGGGTATAGGCCTCCTCCAGCTTGTTCCAGACCTCTCTTTCCTTTGCTTTTATTCTCCAGTTTGTTCCTGCTACAGCTTTTATGTCTTCTATCCACTTTTTTGTAGGCCGCCCTCTTCTTCTTTTTCCTGTCGGTCCATCCCATACCGTTGTCTTTGAAATCCATCTTTTGTCTGTATATCTTGCTATATGTCCTGTCCACCGCCATTTCAGTTTTAGAGCATAATGTAAAGCGTCTATAACTTTCGTTTTCCGTCTTATGTATTCGCTTCTTATTTTATGTGATCTTCGTATTTTTAATATGATTCTTTCCATTGCCTTCTGACATTTTACTAGTTTGGTTTTTATTTTTGTATTGTACTTCCGTGTCTGGCATCCATATGTGATTGTAGGCAGACAGGTATCTAGAACGGTCTTTTTCAGGTGGAGATGGAATTGACCTTTCAGAATTTCCTTCAGGGACCAGAACCTTTTCCAACCTATGTTAATGCGGCGTTCGACCTCTTGTTCTTCGTTTTTTTCGTCGAATGATATTTGTTTTCCTAGGTTTATATAACTTTCAACATATTCAAACAGTTTTCCGTTTAGGTTTATCATGTTCCTGTGGCTGTTTGTCATTATTTTTGTTTTATTTTCGTTCATTTTGAGACCTGGTTTTTCACTTTCTTTATGTTATATGAAACGTTTATAATTTTTTAAAATTTTCGACTAGTTTCAGAGAATAAAACGATATCGTCTGCGAATCTAAGGTGAGTAAGTCGATCTCTGTTGACCCTAATCCCTTCTGACTGCCAGTCGAGTTTATCAAAGATGTGTTGCAATACTGTTATGAACAGTTTAGGTGAAAGGGGATCTCCTTGTCTCACTCCTCTGCCGATTGGGATGTCTGGGCCTCGTTTCTCTAGTCTGACTTGGCTTATGCTACCATTATAAATGTTTTTCAGTACAATGACATATTTTTGATTTATATGACATTATAACAGAGCTTCCCAAATAGCATCGTGAGAAATCGTGTCAAACGCTTTGGCATAGTCAATGAAAGCTATATATAGCGGCCTGTTGAACTCCTTATATTTCTCCATCACTTGTTGCATTACATGTAATTGGTCCGTTGTAGAAAACCCGGAACGAAAACCCGCCTGTTCTATCGGCTGGAACTGATCGATTTTCGGGCTTAATCGGCTTTGTAGAATCGATGTGAATAGCTTGTACGCACTCGAAAGAAGGCTGATAGGACGGTAGTTAGCGATGTCTCGAGGGTCTCCTTTCTTATACAGAAGAATTATGTCGGATCTTTTCCACTGTTCAGGCACCTGGCCTGTGTCTAGAACTTTGTTAAATAGGTATGTAAGTGGCCGGGCTAGCAGAGCAGCATCAACCTTTATAGCTTCGTTTTGTATGCCGTCGGGACCTGGGCTTTTATCTACTTTGAGTTTTTGAATATGTTTGGTGACTTCCATGACATCCACTGGAGGTAGATCGTTCGTGTCTTGAAAAATTCCTATGCTTTCATACATTCTAGTTGAGTAAGAGACTGAGCTTGATGTTTTATCATACAATTGCTTGTAGAAATCTGTGGCGCAGTTCATAATGTCTTGTCTGGTTTTCGTTTCTTCTGATTCCGTTTTCAAGCTTTGAATCCAGTTTCTATGCGTAGTCAGTTTTTTTAAGGCTATTTTCGTGCTTCTGTATTGTTTTAGGTTGGTCTCAATTATTTTGTTCCTGTGGTCTTTGTAGTCCCTATCAATTGCTTTACTTGTTATTTTAAATAATCTGCTTAATTCTTCTTTCATTTCTTTAGTTTTTTGTTTCGTTTTCAGAAGTTTATTTCGTCTTGTAAGAAGAGCTCGTGTAGATTCACTGAGTATTTTGTCGACTGTACTCAGTTTTTTATTATTTGGTCTACGTGTAAGGCTGGTATTAATAATGTTTGCTAGTTTATCGTAAAAAGCTTGAGTATCTATTTCTTCGCCTTCTTTTTGTGTTTCCAATTGACGTATGTTAGTTCCCAGGTTACTTAAATATGACGATATATCCTCGTCCGTTTTCAGCGGCTTTGGTTGTGCTTTGAACGATGTTCTACTCTTTTTGACTTGATCTAATATGTAAGTAGCTCTCACCAAACAATGATCAGATCTGAATCCAAAGCCATGTAGTACTTCTACGTTCCTTATCTTCAAAGGTTGGTTCGACAGAATGAAATCAATTTCGTTCTTTATATTACCGCAGGGGGAGAGCCATGTCCATTTGCGATTTTTCCGAGCTCTAAAAAAAGTGTTCATAATGGATAGTTTATGTTCTAAAGCGTATTGAATTAGCTTCTCTCCCCTTTCGTTTCTGTTTCCGTAACCGAATTTTCCCAAAACAAAGTTCTCATTGGCCTATGTTTCTGTCTGGCCAACCTTTGCATTAAAATCGCCGATAACGAGGACATTCTCTCCTGCCTGGTCTTGAACTGTTTGCAGAGTTTCATAGAAGGAGTCGTTTTCTTCCTTTGTGGCCTTTTCAGTTGGTGCGTTTACTTGTATGATTGTGAACGTTTGGCTACCGTATTTCATTTCTAATAATGCTACTCGATCAGATAACGCTGATAGTTTACTATGTTATTTTTATGTTCTTTTTTGATTAAAAAGCCAATTCCATATAGACCGAGCAGTTCACCCTTCTAGCAGAATATGTAGTTTTCAAGTACTTCAATATTGCAACCCATTCTTCTAACTTCAGCCAGGCCTAGGATGTCAATTTTATTTTTTTTGTTATAGGTATGTCAGTACTACAAATCTTTTTGGTGAACCTAGAGATCTTACATTGAATGTTCCAATCATGAGTGTTTGTTGTGGTTTTATTTTTAATTTGGTTGTTTTTTCAGTGCTTGCTGGAGGGTTGTGGTCGTTTTCCCCTACGGGGACCAGCCGGCTTGGGGTAGACCTTGACATGGGACTACCCTTAAATTATACCCTATCTAACAAAAAAGAATACCAAGATCGGTTCATAATCATCAGTGACATCACACGCACAGAAGAAATATTTATATAAAGATACGGTCGAATGGAGTACCTTCTTTTTTTCGTCGGTTAATAAAAACTAACCAACCCCTTTGCAATGTTACACATAGCGCCAACCCAAATGAAAATTGGGAAATTGACAGGAAGATGATGATCGTACCTCTTTAGATATGACAGCAGGGGCGTAGCTACCGCCGTATCAGCCGTATCAATGATACGGGGCCCACGGGCTACAGAGGCACCTAACGTGTGTAAGCAAAAATTAGTAAAACATTATCCACAATGTCACTTAATCTCGTGATTCCCGGGAAAAAAAAACATAAAAAAACTGTCATACGTGCCTATAGAGTTTTCACTTCAGAAATTACAAAAGTAAAGAAAGCAATATCTTTATTTCCCGGGTTAAGCGTACGCTCAAAAGTTGACATTCCCCCGTTTAAAGCATTTTGGTTTCTTTTGTGAGAAATCCCCTTATATATAATTTTGATAAATTTTTTATTAATTTTTAATTGAATAATTTTGATACTGATAATTTGACAGGTACTGCAGTCACTATTAAAAGTAGCTGACCACTGAAAACGGAACTGACACAGATCTGACGTTCAGCCACTATTGTAATGTATGGAGTTTTATTATTTTTTATTCAGCTACTTTTGGGCATTCTGATGTTTGGTTAATTTGTACAATGTAGTGTTTAGCTCATTTTGAACTTTTAAGATGTTCATTCAATTCTGGCTTTTGTCTTGTTAAGCGACTTATGCATTCGTCTGTGTACATAAGTTTTGGAAATATGGATGTGGTCATCTACGTTTAGAGTTGACCATACAGAATTAATTGTTTTCATGAATAAATTCTGTAATTCATTTTAGAATCTTATAAAATAATGTTAGGTATATTCGTGTTGTGGATTCTTGTTAGATGTTTATTACTAGGCAACTTTGAGGTTAGGTTTAAAAATATATTCCGCTCATACTTTCTAACGGCTTCTTAATTCGTGTTTGATTGTACACAATGCTTTTGAAGTTTCAAAATATAATTTTTAATCAACCAAAACCCAAATCAATTTTAATTTAACTTACACGGTGTATATATAGATACAGGGTGTTAGTGAAACGCCCTCGAAAATGGAGACAGACGATAGTACTAATGGTACCTTTGATAATGGATCAGAAAAAAAAAATCGATCCTGATGAAAAAAAACTATCTTTTTACACTTTTTATTACCATTTTTCATGCTCGATCATGTTAGTACAGGTTAATAAAATGATAATTTTATGAAAAATAAATAGACAAAAGACGCGCGGGAACAGAAAGCCGCGGAACAGATCCCTTGACGAGAGCAACAGCTGTTTTTGACATGATGGCACGTGAAAAAAAATTTCATCGGGATTGATTTTTTTCTGACCCATCATCAAAGGTACCATTAGTACTATCGTCTGTCTTCGTTTTCGGGAGCGTTTCACTAACACCCTGTATATATTTAATAATCACAAGCCCTTGGTCAGCTCTAGTGAAAGAAAATAAAACAGCTCCATAATAATTATACATTTTATTATCATACCATAAATATATAACATCCATGATTTGTTACATTCGTTTCCTAATTCTATATACACAATAATTTACTTAAGTACATTACTTTTATCGTATTTTCATTTCATTGTTAAAGATATGGTGCAATATTAAAACCGAATCACACTACGACAAATCGACTTATATTTTGACGAAATCAATTATTATAATAATATCTATTTTACAGGATTTGTTATTTTAAGCTAAAGCAACGGTGCTATTTACTATAAATGAATCCAGGTAGAAAAATATATACATTACAATGACATAATTGTACCTCATTCATGAAGAAAATGTAACTTTACAAGTTGTGTTTAAAACAAACGAAACTCTGCCGTGTAGAGATACGACACATAATCGTTTACGCACGTCAATCAATATGGATTGTTGATTTTATTTTTTTCAAGTTATTTTGCGTTTAATTGCAAGTTGCAAGCCTTCGGTTCGTAAATATGATTATATATGCTCTAAGTAAAGTTTCGCTAGAATAAGTCTTTATATCATCGCAATAAAGATATTTTTTCTATGTTAGTGTGGTCTGCCAAAAAGTTGGTCTGTACATATAACACTAAAACCTATTGTAGATTTGTGATGAAAACACATGTATTAATAAGAAAGAAAAAAACAGATACAAAAGACACTATCTAACCGCATACAACTATGTATAATAATCGTCAATAATATAAAAGACTTGTTACATTTGTGATGTATTTCAGGCTTAAGTGTTAGCCAAGGAATGTTGACTAATATATAATAATTTCTTCATCAACTCAACCGCTCACTATGACTAGGCAATTAACGAACAGCGGGCAAGTGAAGCGTTACATGTGTATATAATACTTACGCTAATCAGTAAATGTTCTTATAGTTATACTGTACACAATGTGCTGTGAATCTCATACGTAACTGTACATTTCACAACTTATCTACACTACACTAAAGTAAGCAAAATCACTCGTGTTACCAACTATTCTTATTAAATGAGTTTATAGTTCATAACTGATTATTTTATTTTAAATGTATTCTTCGCCGATGTCAGTCCTTATAATTACTGTCATAGAACGCCTATTCCATTGCAGTAATGCTACATTCAAATAAAAAAAAAACAGCAACAGTTCGAAACTGTCATCTATTTTTTTGAATTACGAATTCGAATATTTTATTGACAAAGTTATAAAATAAAATTACAAGGTTACGTCATTACTTTGACGTCATTTGCCTGAAAAACCATTTTGATGTTTAAAATTATTAGAATTAATTATATAGTGGTAACGACCCTATTATTTGTTTCAATTACGGCCAAATACTAAAACGGCGTTCAATTGTAAGACCTTGCTAAGACTTGCACTTTCGGTGCAAACTTAAAATAAATCGCAATGACAGTAGGTACGATACTTAACGGTATTTTATAATTGAGTTGTATTTGTCTTCGGCCGTTATCTTTACGTGAATGAAACTTTTAAAAATAAATTATCATGCTATCTCTTTTAGCTTAACAAAAAAAAAGAGATAGCACGCACTTGGTTTCTGGAATATCCGTTTAAATGAGCTTATAACATGTTGGAATAAAATACTTTTCTAGTCTAAAGAGCCGATAAATAATTTCATTTTTTAAATACTTTGTTCTCAACATACAGCAGAACTATCACAAGTAAGCACCTTTACTTTGAACGTGTATCAACACACTCCATATATCTACACTTAGTTCACTACATTATAAAGGCAGTGACTGGACGGACAACGTCTTTAGACAATACGTAGTGAATAACAAACATATTTTGTGTTAAATTCTTAATACAGTTTTTGCAATTCACAAATGCGGGTATCTAGTTAATTCTGCATAGATAAAATATGCCTGTGCGTTAAAGGACTGGCTCACAAAACACCGAGTTCGAATTTTAAATACTTCTTTTTATATTTAAAATTCGAACAGATTTTTTTTTAAAGTTTCCGTAAATACTCTTGCCATATTCATGAATTGCAAGCTACAACTGCATATATTTCTTATATAATATATTTATACACTTTAACAAGAAATCAACGAAGAAAAGTAATTATCTTACATTTAATGTGAGATTCTGTGATGAAAAACTTCTATTACTTCCTGCGTGAGACATTGCCACTTTGTTACATTATTTCAACTGATGTTCATCACATAATATAATGCTAACGAAGGACACAGAACACTACACTTCACGCGCTTGCGAAAGAAAATGTCGTGTATTTGAGCCTTTAAATGCCCCGTAAGGCGGGTTCTAGAATTCTTGGTAACGTGATTTCTTAGTCCTCGTTCGGTAATTTCACAATACAAAAGGCTTATTTTCTTGATACAAATGTCTGGTAAAATACACACACGTACGTGGGTCACTTTACTGCTGAAGGAAATATTTAAGTTTTGTCGCCAACCGTAAATCACGGGCGGGTGCGTGTCAGATGTTCCGTTTCTTCTGTCCGAGGTAGGTCCCGGAGAGAGCGAGTAGGCGATATCGCTGTCGCAGGTTGCGCGCGCGCACGTGCGGTGAGGCGATCTCGGCTGTGTAGGCGCCAGGGAACCAGCCCGCCTCGCCGTCGCGGGTTCGCTCCCCGTAGTACCAACCTATAAGTTCAGATATTCTTTAAATATTAAGAGTTATTAAGATCGGAATGGCGATTTAAGGAAATAGCTAAAATGTTTATGTGCAAAATTAATTACTGCTTATAAGGAAGCAAATATATGTAAGCTAATTTTGGAAAAGAATTAATATAGACACGTTTTTAGAAACAATACTTTGTTTTAATTTTCATCAATACCAAATATACTAGAATAATTATTGTAGTTGGCTTCTACGTCTACTTCGAAGGTTGCAGATACTTATCTGCAACCTTCGAAGTATGGCTAGGCTATATTTTGGCTATAGCTAAATCTATTTAATACCTTTAAACGAGCAATTCTTGTATATATGTATATATATAATCAGAATCTAGAAAACGGCTCCAACGATTTGATGAAATTTTGTATACAGATACATTTTTGCATTTTAAGTTCAACTGCATAGTTGAATTTCCTGTAAAAATGCAATTTAAGAAAACAAAATTACGATTTTACAAAAAGCTCGGTCTCCCAGGTCAACAGTTTATTTCTAAACAACATAATTATAACCATTTCAACAAAAACATTAAAAAAGGAAGATGTCCTCAATTTGTTACGTGATATTTAAGTCAATTGTAAACAGATGTAGCGATGTATTTAAAAAACATAACAATTAGCTTAATTAACTATTTTTATTTTAAGCCACAGAACATAGTTCTATAGACAGAACGTAGTGAGAAAGTACTGAAATAGGAACTACAAAAATTCGAAATTAATATTTATTCCAATTCAATCCACGGGGACTACTCAGAGACATACAAAGTGTTAGAAGTTACATTGACAAAGATTAGCTACGTAACAGAGTTTTTATGGAAGGAATACTGTGGTGAAACTCACGGCTATTGTGCCTAAATCGCTTGATAATTGCGTCAGCATGTACAGTACTGCAATCAATATTATGTATTATTATATTTATTAAGTGTGAGACCGCGTTCTATAATGAATTAGATCTTTTTTGTGTAAATAAGGAATGTTTTAGAACTTTTCTTGAATACGGACATGTGATAATTTCAGCCGTTTCCCTCAATGAAGCATTTAGGAGCGTTCAAATTTTGAATGCCATAAATGTTTTTTTATGTTCGAAGTTCGTGTAGTATGTGCAATTTCATTAACGAGTAATTGCATCTATTCTTCATATTGCATTAAAAATATTTCTATTTATTTCTATTCTTTTTCACATAACATATATATATATATATCTATTATCTATTGTATTACTATTTGAAATGTCCCTAATTTAAAATTGTTTATAAGACACTTTCCTTGGACCTGTCCATAGATAGATCCACATTTTTTCATTTTGTTCCAGATAAAAAATAGTATTAAAAGGTATTCAATAAACCTATAGGATTGTATTTATTTTGAAATATAGAAAGTTTATAATTTAATTTTAAATATTTTTTTAAACGTTATATTCAGAAAAGGTATCAGAAACTGAGGAATAATTTATTGACAAGTTAATTAATACACTGTCAACCTATAATTTTAGTTATAGCATACTCGAATCGGAAAGTAGTGATTGCAAATTTTTAAATCGGGCCTTCTATTCGTTAACGATAAGCGCAGAGCGGTAGTAGTAGCAAAACATGCGCAAACGGGAACAAAAATACTGTGCTCGCATTAATTAAGCATCTTCGCCGGTTATATGTGTATAGTGTGCGCGTAAAGGTTACCTTCGCTGGTCTTCCTGGTGACGTTGACGACGTCCCCCTCGGCGAGGGTGAGCTCGTCGGGCTGCGCGGGCGCATAGGCGTAGAGCGCGCACACCTGCGGGCAGTCCCAGCCCGCGTACACCGCCTCGCCCTCCGCGCCCGCCGCCGGCGGCAGCAGCGCCTCCGCCCAGCGCGACCACGCCGTCTCCGACGGACACGACATCAGCTGTGGAGCGCGGAGCGCGGTAATGTGTATACGAGTAGGTTGGAACGTTACGAGGTTAATTAATACTAGTCAGGTCAGTTTCAGGATGGGTGACCATTTTTAACACACTGGGACCCCTCCGTATCTCGGGGAGCGCGTTGAGCCGTCGGTCCCGCTTGACGAACGTCTGCGGCGTTCGTTACGGTAGTTGGAGCCCTAAAAAGTCCGAGGCCCTGGTCGAATAGACCGTCCGGAACTTTGATATCACCTAGCCAGTACTCGGGTGGTGGAGGTCTGATTGATGGCAATCGCTTCACGTAAAATATCGAAGTTCGGCCGTTTCGTGGTTAGACTGAAAACCGACTCCAACTTAGTCGGGAAAAGGCTCGGAGGATGGATGAAATGTGACAACACCTTGTATAATAGAACTAATGATGAAATGTGTAGTTACCATCTCGACAGTCCGCCCCTCGTGATTCTCGAGCAGCGTGATGAGCAGCGCGTGCTTGGCGCTGGCCGCGCCCGCGTCGCTGGCGCACACCTCCAGCAGCGAGCGCGCGCAGTGGTCCACGCACACGAACTGCTCCTCGCTGGACACACGCGACACTCGTCAGACTCGTTACACTTACATATGCTACTACAATACATACGCACTTACAATACTCGACTACATACACGAGGTAAACATTTATAATTATATTTAAAAACTTCGTGTTACGTTGTTTGTTCGCGATGAACTCGCTAAACTAATGAACCGATTTTAATGAAATTTTACACAATGTGTGCTTATAATCGTAGTTCGACTACTGAACGAACACTACCAGTTGAAAAATTAAATAATTGTTCCTAATTTAAAAAACGGGACTTTGATGTATTTAAATTTGAAAATTTAGAAACGCGTGCGATTATTAATAAATTTTGGTAGATGGTGTTACAATTTTTGCTATAATTTTAAAATGTCAAAACAAGTAAACTGACTCTGACTGGCCTGTTGGCCTAGTGATTAGTGACTCTGACTGCTACGCCATAGGTCGTGGGTTCAACTCCACCCGAGTCTGGGTGTTCTTTGTGTCCGTTGTTTGTATGTTTGTAAAGTCCCCCGCTACACATTCCTAATGCGGGAGCTGTCTTTATAAAATAAAAAACTTGCGCCTGATGCCATAATTCATTTGAACATGGATGTCATGTCAAGTTATCTCATGTAATGCTAACAGAGATAATAAAAACAATAATTCCTGTACGACCTTTTCATTACTGATTGTATAAATTATTGTAACAACGAATAAAAATATACATTCCAACAAATAATTTTTTGCATGTTTCTGACTTACCTCTTTTTCTTAGTAATAACGAGCAAATCGTTGAAGAGGAACAAATGTAGAGGTATCTTGGAGAACTTCTTCCCGAAGGTCAACTTTAGCTCATCAGATTTCCAGATCAGCTGCGTCATCTCACCCGAACGGACTAGCCAACGAACAGGCCTACAAACAAACACATTATTATTATAGATCTGTTCAATTAACCGTGTGTACAAACATAATGAATTATTGAAATAATTGAAATGATTGTGTATGAGATGAGTGTGGTGAGTGTGTGGTGAGTGTGTGGTGAGTGTGTGGTGAGTGGGTGGTGAGTGGGTGGTGAGTGGGTGGTGAGTGGGTGGTGAGTGGGTGGTGAGTGGGTGGTGAGTGGGTGGTGAGTGGGTGGTGAGTGGGTGGTGAGTGGGTGGTGAGTGGGTGGTGAGTGGGTGGTGATTGGGTGGTGATTGGGTGGTGATTGGGTGGTCAGTGGGTGGTGAGTGGGTGGTGAGTGGGTGGTGAGTGGGTGGTGAGTGGGTGGTGAGTGGGTGGTGAGTGGGTGGTGAGTGGGTGGTGAGTGGGTGGTGAGTGCGTGGTGAGTGTGCGGTGGGTGGTGAGTGGGTGGTGAGTGGGTGGTGAGTGGGTGGTGAGTGCGTGGTGAGTGCGTGGTGAGTGTGCGGTGAGCGTGACGTACTTGCGGTCGGCGCTGGCGCAGGCGGGCCCGAGCGAGGGCGGCGCGCGCACGTGCGGCGGGAACTCGATGACGTCAGCGAGGCGGTACATCTCCTCGATACGCTCCGTGTTGCGCGCGCCTTCGTTGCATTCAGACACGTACTGCACATTAAATTATTTTTTTAATTATAATTGCTGCCACAATGGATAGGGTTCATTAATTATTATTCCTATAATTATAATTGGACAGTCCCATTCTCAAGTATTGGTTATTTATGCACCGCGAGGGGAACAGTAAGATGTAATATTTTATCTATTTTAATTCTAAGCGTTAAGTTGATCAAATAAAAATATATTTACGTAAATAATGAAAGTGCCCTAAAACGATGGTATAATATAGGTTTTATTTTATGAATAATTACTTTATTATTTTGAATGGGCTTACATTAATTCTCAAAATAGGAATACAAATCATCTGATACATATAAATATTACACTTTATTGAAGCTGGGTTAATTTGCATGAAATATTTAAGTGAATGAGTAAAGTTTTTTGAAGTGAAACTTCTTTAGAATCGTTGTGATTTGAAATTCGATGAAACGAAAAACTCACACTAAAAAGAGACAAACATTCATAAATAGGATTTAGCCTGCGAGAAAATGAGATAGAATACAAGTATAGTGTTTCCTATAATCTTCGTATGCCAGCACGTGTCTTTGCCATCTCCATCAGAAGGCTTCGTAGTATGCACCCATACTACGAAGCCTTCTTGTGTCATTCACGTATATCATTTTTGTGCATTTGCGTATTAAAATTAGTTGGGTAATTAATTTAGAAGTTTCACTTCTGCCGTGTTTGAATTGCACTCACACACTTTTTTATAGTTCTTTTATTTAAGTAAAAATGTATATTTATTTACAAAAACTAGTCTTTGCTAGTGATCAAAAATCGACCAAAATTTGTTTGTTTTCAAACTTTTTTTTTTATATCTCTGAATATCTTCTATAGGTTGGTACTAAACTAAAAAATAAAAAAAAATTGGTTGACAAACATATGTTTTGTCTATTTATACATACATATAATATATTATCATGGTGAGGCTTAACCAACATAACACAAAATTAACCTGTATGTGGTTTTCCAAGGTTAAAAATTAAGTCAATTTTCACTGTTTATAAAAAAAGTCATGCGAATAAAAATGTTTTGGCACTAACATTATTGAGTGTTACGAGAGCGCGGGCGCAGGCGTGGTACTCGTCATCTTCGGGGGCCAGGTTCTTGAGCACCGCGTCTAGCAACAGCGGCAGCCGCGTCACGCGCTGCATCGGGAGCATCAGGAACGAGTGCAGGGACAACGACTGACATGATGGGTGGCTTTCCAGTCTGTCGGAAAAACAATATCAATAGTAATTTTTTAAAATTCTTTTTAAAACTACTTTACCCTACAATTAAGAACTAAATACGAAAGGTATTTTAAAGTTATAAGAATAAACTTTATTAACCACTAGCAGTTCCCGCGCTGCTTCACTCGCGTGTGTATATTTATATATTATTCGCGGAATCCTAATTCTTTTTCCAAAATAAAAGTAGCCAAAGTTACTCCTTATACCACCAGCTATCTGCCAGTGTCCCGTGAAAATCGGTGCACCCGTTCCGGATATTAGCCGGAACAAAAAGACAGACAGACAAAAATTTTGAACTGAAAATGTATGAGCTTCAAAAACATTATTTTTACATTACAAACAGACACTTCAATTTTATTTATTTGTATTGATATACAGATTAAAATAACATACGCGTTTCGCACTCTTTAAATGTCAGGTTTCAATATATAATTATTATGATACTTGTTGTGTCATGTACTCATGTATTCCCGTTTTCGCTTGCCCTTTTTTGGGCATTACTTAATTTTCTTTTCTTTAATAAACGCTCTATCTAAAGCTGAAAAAGTATTTATAGCACAATGGTAGATCCTTCGATCGCTGCGGTAAAAAAAATTACAATTTCTTAAATTGTTACGAAGATTTACACGCGATAAATTTGTATGTTGTATAGCTTCCATGGTATTGGTATCGAAAACTATAGATATATACTATTAGTGTACTTTTTTAAATTTTATATTGAACTAGCAGCACCCCGCGGTTTCACCCCCGTAAGCCCTGATCCCGTGGGAATATCGGGATAAAAAGTAGGCTATGCGTTAATCCAGGTCTCCAGCTATCTACATACCAAGTTTTATCGTAATCGGTTCAGTGGTTTTTGCCTCAAAGAGTACCAAACATCCATCCATCCAAACTTTCACATTTATAATATTAGTGGGATACATACTTTTTCAAGGCGTTAGCGAAGGCTGATTTCCTCTGTAACCGCTGCAACGCTTTGACCATTAGGGTTTGGTTCTCGCAGTACTTGACGTAAACCCCGAAGTGCTTCTCTGCGTGCTCTCGTACGATGTCGCAGATGCCCTGCAGCAGGATGTTCTCCTGCCAGCACTTCTCCAACTCGTTCATTAACAATTGCGAACATTTGCGCACTGTGAAAAAAAAGACAAATTAATTACAATCTTATATATATAGATAGATAGTTAATTATAGATGTCATGTTTTAATTTGTAAACCACTAAGAAAAAAAATTAGAAACTTGAAAAGTAATGTTGGCTGACTGGCCTCTTGGTCTAGTGGTTAGTTACCCTGACTGCTAAGCCAGAAGTCGTGGGTTCGATTTCCACCCAAGACAAATAATTGTGTGATGAGCACGATAATTTGTTCTGTGTCTGGGTGTAATTTATCTTTACTATGTATGTATTTAGAAATATATAAGTATGTTTATCAGCAGTCTGGTTACCAGCTGTCACTTATACTACTTTATGGAGCACTGTCAGTTTATCGGTTACTAACGTAATCAAACTGATGTGGTACATGCGAGTGTTTTAGCGGGAAAATAAAAGTAATAAAAAAATTTGTTTATATTTTTGCTGTTTTTACGTTTTTTTTACACATAGAATATTTTTTTTTGTGTTAAATAAGGGCCTAGCTGTAAAATAAAAGTAGTTCCGAAAATTTGTTAACATCTCTATTGGTATTGCCGTGCCCCTTCCTTCCATGGAGATCTGAAGTCCTTACTCATCACGTCATCACCAAAAAAAAAAGAGGAACTCACTTCGCAAGTAATCTTATTTAATCACTATCTTTCTGTGTGATCAGAAACCTGCTATACTCTGCCGTCTTACACTTAAAAGTATCTAAACTAGGTCGAGATTTAAGAGCTAACAAATTTTTGCATCCCTAGGGAACATTTTTTTTTTGGTACCCTATGTCGTTTGCAAATACGAACAAACAAATATTGAGTTTTATAGGCCTACCTGGTAATATAGTCGAGAAGATGGTCTCCCAGTCATCTCGAGGTAGTATATGAGGGTCTCTGAAGGCAGGGTGTGCTATGAAGTTGGCTTCTAACACGTTCAGGGAGTTTAGGTATGAGGCTTCCGATGTTAGCAACTCGAACTTGGCTTCTTGAAGACGCTTTTGAGCTGGTGCGAGGGAACCTAGAAACAAATAACAATAGAAGATTAAGTTTTTAAACAGTATATAGACAAATACAATTTAACTGAAACGTTCTCATACAAATTCTGAACACATATGTTTTTGTCATTTTCTGCATTAAGCGATGCAGATTCTACATCACTTTAAATTCTTTTCAATTTCTTTAAAATTAATTCATTAAAAAAAAAACGATCGTCTCGACACAACGTTTCCATCCTGTATAAAAGAATTATCTCTGAAAGTAATAAAGTGCAAACTAAAAAGGATTTATTTAAATGTGTTTATAGCTATTTCGAGTCTTGTAATCGATTTTTGTTTTTCGAAAATTACTTGAATTCAAATAGCTTACTCGATTAGATTACCGAATAAAGTATCTATGTTTTTAATCTAACAATGACGTATAAAATTTATTTTGCCATTTAATAGTTATAAGGTGTACTTATCTACTTATGTAACCAGTTCTTCAATGAATCATGACAATTGCCAGAAACTGAATCCTTCTAAGCTAATTGATGATATGGGCATAATTAAACATTTTACGATACCGATTCGTAAAATCAACAAAATAATAAATACTTATTAAAACGAATGATTAATCCTTCTTCTAATTAATTGTCATAATATTTACACAATGCTGTTGTTATAATATTGACCCGTGTAGGTAATTATGATATAATAGAATCACTCAAACATGATGAATTACATTTTCCGTATAGCGGTAATTAAGCATTTGAGCCGTCCGATGTACAGCGGTTATAATAAGCCTATGAATGGAATCTTCACACTGCTCCTAAGAAAGTCATGGCAGGTAAGTCCATTCCATGGGTACTGCTGTAGGTACCTACCTATAATGAACCTTTGCCGGCTTCGTTCGAGATCTTATCAATAACTTTTTTTTGAAGTGAAAACTTCTTTAGGCACGTTTGTGCACTTTTGCTATGCGGAAAAAGCACTGAACTCGTGACCGTCACGCTATTAATACATACATAGATCCACTAGAGGGCGCTAATCTAAACATTGAGTTCTACCAGCTCCTTATTAATTAATGTCACCAACCTGCTAATGTGACGTTTTAAGTTCGTCGTTTCGTTTAAGTTTTCACTTCTGTCGGCAGTCCCATGACTGCCTATTTTTTTTCAATAAAGGTCCTTTTTTGTTCCACAGACAAAGTGACGCAAATTTTTTTTAATATTATTTTATTAGTAATATTAGCATTGTTGCTCTATTCGCTCTGAGCAGCATAGCGAGTATAGTTTGCGATTTATGCAAACATGCTGATGAAATCACCACTAAAAATTGATGATGATTAAAAAATTACGATGAGAAAGATATTCCATTATAAGTCTAACCTTAAAGCGGAGAGGTTGAAGAGATATTAAACTACGAAGAAAGCTTAGAATACTCTGAGTGAGATTGTACATCGATAAATATATTTAATTTTCATTTGTTTCATTTTTATCGGTCTTCGTTCTAAAATTGGAATCATAAAATAAAAGCAGCTTTGAATTTTTTTGTTTTTAAATTATTAAAAAAAAGAATATTAATCCACAAGGCTGGTGAGAAATATGTAAACTTACTGAGCACAGCAGAATTGACGACTTCGGGTACTTCGCACCAAAGCGTGCGGGAGGGCCCGCGGGGCGCCACTAGCGCCATTGCTGACGGCCTGGAGGGGTTCGAGCTGGTTGTGCTTTGAGTGCTGGTTGTACTGCGCTGTGAGCCTGGGTCGTATGCGTCTGAATCAGAGTCCCCGTTCTCGCGGCACACGGACTGAAAACAGATTGAAAATTTATTATTTTTCTATTTTTGATGTAGTGTTGACTTGAAATTCTTTCGACCCTAAAGTGCAATACAAATCTAAGGAGAAATTATTGGAAGAGGGTATAAACCGCACTTATATTTTACACTGCGATTATTGTACCATTGTATTGTGTGCTGTTTTTTGCGCCTACGCCAAAATTTGTCGTCTAAATATCTAATACAACGTAAAACAAAGTTCGCACTATGGTCATTTCTTTTTTGTTTAGGGTTGAATAGGATTAAAAGAGATAATGACTAAGTGTTATGCGCTTCTTATCATGTTTATTTTACTCTTTACTCACACATATAGATTATTTTTACAAATAGGTAGGTACCTAAATAGATATCGAATGACAATGTAAATAGACATCTAAACGACATTCTGAATCATCCCACGCAAATGTCAAGGTTTCATAAATTTGATGAGATGCAAGACGGTTACATATAAAACTGTTTGTATATATAATAACATTTATTTGTCTCCTTGTTTGTATCAATTTAATGAGCAAACCAACATAATACTTTATTATGACTAAACACTAATGAGTATGAAGGTTACAGAGATACAATTTGTCCCATTTATAGTTTCCAATTAAACCAATAATTTCAAACCTGTTAGATTAATACGTAAACTACTGCCTGTAGCTAAGTAACTATTATCTTATTTGTGCTTGTAGGTACTTATTCGGTAGGCAGGTAAATACTCATATTATTTGAATTAAAAAAAATTTAGTTTCCAGAAAAAAATTGTACTTATCTGATAAAAGTAAGTCAAAGAAATAATTTGTTTATTTTATTTTTAGCCTATTGTAATTCATAAGTTGATAGTCAAAAGACACTTTACTATCTATGGTAGAGAGATAAATATTTATTAGTAGGTACCTAATTAGGTATTGGAAAACGATAAAATATTTAGTTTATCATCTCGATTTTTTCTGATATCGTCGGATTGTGGCAAAACCACACATGGTTAACGGCAACATCAGCGGTCAAATCTAATGTCATGCGTAAATAACACTATTAAATAAATTATTCTAATTCACATAGGTTAGTAAAATTTACATAGGTTATTAATAACTTATTATATATATTTGGACAAACAGATTATAATCAGCTAAGTCTATGTTCACTACTAACATGTGACATTAAAGAATTAAACCTCTTTCTAGTTGTCAACTATTTTAGAATTAACAGTTATTGATGGTTTTATACCGTATCAGGTCGAAAGGGTCACAAGAGTCACAGACGAGCCACATTCCGTGTAGGTCGGCGCAATTACATCCAATTAGCGCGGCGAATTAACATCGGAACGTTTGACCACAACACCGACACTAAAATTGGTCTATCTGTGTGCAGGTAATTATATTGTTTACTTCCTTATATTCGACGGTGTAAACACGCTTAAAATAGGAGTGATACTGGGCCTTACAATATTTTTTTATAGTTATAAAATCACGTCAGTTCTTCGCAAGAAAACAATAAAATCCTTTAAACTTGTTTCTTTTATTGGCAATTTTTTTTTTACATTCTCCTTTTTATTAATGAATTTTAATGACAGAACATGTGTCAGTAATCTTCCACATTAGTTGCAGATCAAGTTTATAGTATATATATAACAAGTACTCAAAGGTATCGCCCTCTATAACTATTTTCGCGATGAAGTTCCGATTTACACATCAAATACTCTTTCTTACGTTATATTTGAAATGTCTTGAGTTTCGAATGGATTGGGATTTAAAAATCCGTTTAACCATTATATAAAAACGAAAATATATATAAGTAATTCTGTCTCTAAATCCAGAGGCTATTTATAAAAACAAACAAGTTTTTTAATAATCATAATCACTTGTTATGACTTTATGACACAATTATGACAGTAATAAAGCTACGTACGTTATCACAGTTATCTTTTAACACCTCATAATGTACTTATAAAAAAAGCGAATGACATGGACTATGGTTGAAGTTCAGTTCTTTTTTTAAATAACTACTCCATTTTTTCACCAGGATCGAGTAGGTTATACAGTCACGTGAAATAGTCGCGTAGATCTTTAGACCACATATTATGTGGACTACATAATTAAGTAGCTGAATTAGACATCGCGTACCAAAATGTTGTATTTAGATTATGGAGTAAGGATGGAAGTTATAACATAGAACCTTTATGCTTAGTATAAATTATGTATTACATTGGTGAACAATCAGTGTCCATTTTGCATTTACTAACAGCGCTGCTGACGAAGATGGTGGCAGACTATGGAATGGAGGGACTCGAGCAAGTTGATCGTGTATAGCCTAGATGATATCTAGATGATCTCATCTAGGCTATACACATCATGTATAGTATAGACTGCTTCCCCAGGCCCCTTCAATATACCTAGGTTGTTTGTAAACTATTAAAAAGGGAGTTAAAAGATTAAAATGTTTTTAAAATATACGGTTATGTTGCTTAGCTAACTCCTAATTTCATAATCTTAATTTACTAACATCATTCAAACTGCTAAGCTATAGTGACATAGACGGCGGAGGGGCGAAGGCGTCATTGTATGGAGTCATCGTTCCGCCCGCCGTCAACATCAACGTTCTTGCTGTTGTACCAGGACTTAGGACTTCAGTTTCTTAATCTACATATTGTCCTTACCTCGACTTTAGCCGCGTTGTAGAACTGGTAGAGAGGTTCGTGTGTAAACAAAGAGTGTGGTAGTGGAGAGGCAGGATGGGACCCCGATGACGCTCCTGAAGATGAGGATATGTTGCCGGCCTGGTATAGCCCGGCTTCTGCGTACCTGAAGACAAAGCGTACATATTTGTAGTAACTAAAGAATATAGTAACAAGAAGCCAAAGTTCTGGTATTATTTCTTTTCTTTGTCAGGTTTTCGTGAGTTGATTAGAAAAATATTTAAAAAATGGTTTTGTGGGTGTTGTTGTGTTCTTCACTAAGAGTTTATCTTGTTTCTTTTGTGAGTTTAGATTAAAAATTAATTATAATATACTTATACTCTATACTATATTATAAATACATATTAGCTATGAACACGATCCGCCTTTAGATAACTTTTTATAGAGGTCTGCGTCCTTGCAGAGTCGTCAGATTTTAATTTCCGTCCGTTGCCGGTCGGGGTTAACTTTAGGAGGGAAACCGAAAGTTTAGCAACACTGCTGTTGCCACGCACACAACTATATGCATTTGTTGAACTTCGAAATTTAGAATGAATGTATGAACTTACCTTTTACAACAAAATACTCCCAGAAACATCTTTGAAAACTTATTTCGATAACATCTAGTTCTACATGTCAAGATCACAAAAACTTTTTCAAAGTACTAGCGTGGCAAACAAACACACTGTCTGATAGTAATTAGTCATTGCAGAATATTTGAACGTGAGAGATGTTAAACATTCGCGCGTTGCGTACCCTTCAAAATTTTTGTTCTGATGAAGAGCCGCAGCAAACACAACAGACCGGCTACGAGAGCTGCTAGACCATAATTGTGATTATTTAGCCAGCAGTCATTAAGTCCTTCCTCAACTTTGTAATGGAGGATAATAAATTAGGTGTTTTAATTGTGTTTAAAATTATGCGGTTACCGTGGAATGGCAACGTACGCGAATAAATTTGTCATTGGAAAGTAAATTTTCGCTATGTAGGGCGCGTATATGTTGTCAAGCTGGTATCTGGTATAGGCTGGCCTTCAAGTGTTCTGTGTACACGTAAATATTGCAACATCTCAGTGAGGTCGTCCGCCCGTGGATGACGGAGTTCAGATAGCCATATTTTAAGTAATTGTCGAATTAAAATAAAAAAAAAAAATAAAAAAAAAATATCGTTAATAATTTTAAAACTTTAAAACCGATCTAGCTGAAATTTATAGCACTTTTTAAAATCATCACAAGCTACAATTTCAGACAGTCTCAGATTGCTACGTACGTTCCTTTCAAAGTTACGAAATGTTTTGAAAAAAACAGCTGAAGTTTTTTGTTTGATGGTTTGTTTGTTTAAACGCGCTAATCTCTGAAACTATCGGTCAGATTTGAATAATTATTTTTGTGTTGTATAGAGTATTCATTGAGAAAGGTAATAGGCTATGTAACATCACGCTACGAGCCTTAGGAGCGCAGTAGTAACCATAACTGCAGGTGAAACTGCGGGGGACGGTTAGTGGTGAATATTTTAATTAAACCTAGGTTTCGCTTTCAAAAAAATAAGAAGGACTTTACGGTGATGCAGGTTTTAACGTTAACACCACTCAATAATAAGACGTCGTTTAGTCACCGCTATCACTTTAAGGTACATTTTTGCCGTTGACCAAAACTTAACGAGATCTTATGATTGAGTATAGCAACAACCGTGTAATTAGTACTTTATAACCGACTAGCTCCGCCCCGCGGTTTCACCAGCGTACGTTCCGATGCCGTAGGAATATCAGTATTAAAAGTAGCCTATGTGTTAATCCAGGTCTCAAGCTTATCCCACATACCAAGTTTTATCGCAATCGGTTCAGTAGGTTTTGCGTGAAAGAGTACCGAACATCCATACATCCTAACAAACTTTCACGTTTATAATATTAAGTAGGATATACATTTGTTAGGAATCAGTTACATTTCCACTCAAAATGTCCCGGCGTTATTTATGAATAAGTACACAGGAAAATAGATAGACCCCTAATGGCTAATACCCACTTAACAAACTTCTCGTAATGACTCATTATTTAGTATGACAAAGCCATAAGTCATCAAAGTTAAGAAATAAGAAGGAATTGCTTTATATTAATCCCAACAGTGACGTAAAGGTATTGAGGTACACAGTTATTTACCGGTAATTCATAAAGGACATTTTAATAAGGAATACCAGCGTTTCCATTAGATCATAGAAAAAAACAAGACGTATTTTACGAAATATCATCTAATTGAAAACTATATTTAAAGCAATACTACGTTTTTCTTAAACTAAAAAAAAAAAATAATATCGGCAGCAAAACTGTACAAAACTGATAGTGCTCGTTATTATATAGACCCCGTGAATAACGTAAAACGATAACAATTTTATGAAAATTCGTGATTTAATACAGAAATGTTATTTTGACACTAAACTTGAAAATTGATCGATAAAGCTAATATTACGTACTAGCCATCCCTGCAGTTTCACCTGCGTTAACCGTAATGTTATATAGCCTTCCTCGATAAATGGGCTATCCAACACTAAAAGAATTTTACAATTCGAACCCGTAGTTCCTGAGATTAGCGCGTTCCCAAACAAACAAACTCTTCAGCTTTATATTATTAGTAAATATGTAAGAGGGCTAACATAAATGAAACTATAGATATTTAATACCAAGGACGTTGATGGAATGCCCAGATGTTTCCGAAAATGTCTGTTTAAAAAAATAAAATAACAAAATCATTGAAATTGACATCAAAATTCTAATGAGTCGTTTAGAAATGTCCACCTATACCAGGAAAAGCATTTTCGGAAAAATATTTTGTTTTTTTTCAAAATTATTTTTTTTTCAAGGTAAACCAACTATTTGCCGGCTACACATAACGCTTTTGTAACATCTATAATTACCCAGTTACAAAAGCTGTTAGAACCTCATTTGAACCGTGGGTTGCACAGGTAAACCACCAAGATCCCTTTCTAAATCTACTACTACACCAATATCTATTTATTCAAATAAATAAAATTGGAGTGTCATTTTATTTAGACAGTACACAAACCAAAAAATCTAGTTTAAATTTTTTTGGATGTCTGTCTGTCTGGTTGTTTCAGCTAATCTCCGCAAGGGACTTGGATTGGTAGATAGCTGATGTTATAAGGAGTAACTTAAGCTACTTTTATTTTGAAATAAGTATTAGGGTTCCGCGCAATAAACATAAATAATAATATGTAAATTAAGTTAAAAATTCGTTGACGGTGACTTTGCTCGATACTAAAAGTTCCTTTAATCTCAGAGGGACGTTAGTCAAATAGAATTGACATGAACCTGCTGCAGACTTCCTTGAAGATCACGAGACAAAGCAAGTTATATCAAATGCGATTCAAGTGGCATGCTCCGTTAAACATATAAATTGAATGAGGTAGTTAAAAATCTTTTACAATAAGTTAAACATTACAATAAGGCGATAAAAAACAATTACCTTTAAGTACACATCACTAGCGTATTGACGTAAGCTTCCTGAATCACTGATAATTCGATAAATATTAACACCAATAGACACTAATTTACACTCGCACACACGTGTTCCGAACAGTGATATAATCATCCAATAATAACACACACAATCAGCATGTTTATTTCATCCTTTACTTTTAATTAAAAAAAATTGTAAACATTTACACGGTAAATAAATGAAAATAAAATACGTTCGAGTAAATTTGCGAAGCCGCGAAGGAACGGATTTGTTTCAAATCCCACCGCCGTCCTTCTGAGCATGCGTTCAACAGCAGACTTTAAGTTATCAGTTGCCCTAGGTTAGAGGCGATTAGCGATTTTATAAGGAAAAGGACAAGTAACATAGTAAAATAATTTAGTGCAGGAATACTTTTTTTATACAACTTAGGTGAAATCAAATCAGTCAAAAACATTTATTTAAATTAAACCAATCGTTTTGTTGAATTGACAGGAGTCTCTTTCTTGGCTTCCAAGAACACTTTTTTTAACCCTCGACGCAAAAAGGGGGGTGTTATAAAGTTATAAGTTTGACATATCTGTGTGTCTGTCCCAAACGAATGGACCGAATTAAGTACGTTTTTTATTGTTTGAAAGGTGACTTGATCGAGAGTGGTCTTAGATATAATTAAAGAAAATCTGTTCAGCCGTTCGAAGATCATCAGCTCTTTTCTATTTGTTGAAGGGATTTTCGAGTCGGGGGTGTTTTAAATTTATTCAACAAACTTTGTTACGAATATCATCACAACTAATATTATAAATGCAAATGTGAGCTTGTATGTTTTTTTTCGTTAAGCTTTCACACCTTAACTATTCGACCGATCATCATAAAATTGCATACACCACGCCAGGGGTAAAAAGCGGAAAATATATCTTTCATCTAGAGTAAAAGTACTGTTATGGAGAGTTAGAAAAATAATTTATGCTCTAAAGAAGCGGGCAAAAGCTAGTTTCTTGTAATTGAAAGGTAAGTGAGCACAATGCACAAAATGTTCAATCGGTCGCAAACAATAAAGGTACCCACCTGATGGTTGTAACACCTGTTCTAATAACGACCTTGATAGCAAAAGACCATATAAAAATACCAGTATCGTCAGCAATGTTGGTTGTTCATCGTCTATGGGGCGCTAGCGACCTTAATCCCTAGCAGAAATACAACACTATGCTAGAAGAGCTGGTTAAAAGGGTTTTTGCTTCCCCAGTCAAGCAGCTGTAATTCAGAAAGCCGCTGACCCGAAATTCCACGCTATACCACGCGACAATCAAAGCAGTCTGTTCTGTAACGGCTACTTCGTAAACCGCTAATCGCTTTTACTCCACTGTTCGCTCATGCCTTAAGCCACAGGTAACGGTGGTAGTGCAAACAGGCTTGTGACTCACCGTTTTTGTGGGTAATGGCCGACGTCATGCGCGCGCGCCACTATTTGAAACAGCCCCAACTGACTAACGTTTATACTTATACGGCCAAAGGAGTCTGAACCATTCTGTTATCGATAATAAATTATATAATTTACTATCTTTTGCCTGCGACTTCGCTCGCGCTAATGAAGATTTTGTCAGGCAATTCACTACCCCTTGTGGACAGTAGGTACTTTTTTTCCGGATTAAAGATGCGTTACAAACGAACAAATTCATTCGCAATAATAATATTAGAAGTTTGATAGGTTATAGTTAGGAAGTAAGGAGTAGGTGGTACTTAATCTGTTGTTGCGTGTCTTAGTAGTAAGTCCATCTACCCACACGGTGTTATAAGTTAATAAATATTGGTACTTATTCTCATTTACGTGATTTAAACGCACGGTGCTTCTAAGTGATGATGCTTTTGACGTGTGTGCCGTCTGGTTTGTGGTATTTCTGTTGAAGTCCTTCGTCTTTACAGGCTATTTAGGCACGCAGTTAACAGTATAAATGTTTTAAAATATGACGACAAACAAAGAGTTTAATAGTTAAATGGGATCTGCCTCGTCGAAATATGACCTCATTTTAAAATATACGAGTAGGTGTAAGCGTTTTAAGTAGGTTTAAAATAATATTCTGTTGGAATTTCAGGAATTATTAGGTAACACAATCGAGAGGGCCTTTTAAGAGACACTTGTGTTAAATTGTTAAAAAATATTTTGACGTTTAAAACGTCATTGAATTTCATCACGTGAAATGGGGCCTAGCTTGAGAGTTCTGCTGACACAGGTCACGTTTGTGTTTGTATCATAAGCTTGTAGGTATACTAGCGGTTTGGATAGATTCCTCGAAGGTTTAGAGACGAAGACGCCGCAAAAGGGTTCTAGGATTTCATATTTTTTACGAAAACTATATTGTGTGTGTTTGAGTGGGCCCCGGTATTTCTTTTTGAAACCTACCTACTTATTAATTTAATTTAATTTTCTTGTGTTTTGATTTCAGTGTAGTGGAAAAAGGAAATCCAAAATTGATTGGTTTATAATTACGTTCCAGCAGAACAACGTCTGTTGGGTCGGCTAGTATTAAATAAAATTAATGGAACTTTAATTTAAATGTACATATATATGTATGTAATGGTTTTAAATAACTTTTTCTGTATGTATTTGAATGGTACGTATTAAATTGTACAAAAGTGTATTGGTCTTAATATTCGTTTTTTAATTACACGTCTTTAGCATTTATTATTTTATTTCATATGTTGTATTATTTCATACAAATATATATCATACCTATGTGTTTGAAATGATACAATTTAATAATATATATAGTTTTAATGACAGTTAAATAAGGTTTTAAAAAGTGCGTCATAAAAAACTAATATATTTTGTTCATATAACCTTGATGCTCATCTCGTGGCACCCACAGCAATATTTTGATATTTCATCTGCGGATAATGTAGCCTTTAAAGTCTTGTAGTACAGGTGTTTTATCACCTACCTTTATACATATATTAGGTTGCAGTTTTTAGTTATGCCAATACAAACAAAATAAAAACACAACATACTTTAAATGCAGTAGCCAAATGGGTTCTCTACGAGCAATTAATCCTAGTATTATTAAATGTGAAAATTCTGTGAGAATGTGTGTTAAACCACGCCAAACAAATTTGATTGAACTAGACTTAGACACATTGTATCAGTATCGTGTAAAATTGCACCTAGCCCACATAGGGACGATTTCAACCCGGGTGAAAACCGTATACCAATTCCAGTTTACATACAGATTTTAAACTAAGGAAACTTGCCCAAAAGCCTCGTTAACTAATTAATCTGAACAGGGAAGCCAGCAGTCAAAATATAACACTGACATGCTGTTTTACTGCTTCACTCTGATGGTCATAATTCAGGGATTACTCCTTTATTTGCTCATATACATAGGTAGGTACATAACTCATATACCTACCACATGATATCAATTCAATTCCCTTGCAAAATGACATTTTCTTTCATATCTTTGGCTAGGTTGATATTTAGTAAAGTAGGTACCTACTGTACGGATAATACTGATAAATTTTAATACTATTTAGGTTTGTGTTCGTATATTAAAGGTTAACAGTTCAGAATTGAGGGCAAATTTCTCCGTTTGAGTTGTGGTGATATCGCAGTTGTTGACCTTTCTGAACTGCAACCGGAGCCGAAGCGAAACAGACCGTAATCTTAACAGTAACGTAAACAAAATAATGTCGCCGCGCATTACTGATGTTATTGCCTGTAGACAAGCGTTTTACTACGTAGTTTCGAAAGTAGATACGCATTTATGGAATACAAAGTTACATTCAAATACTCTATTGAATAACACAGTCTATCTTGTTCTTTCATAACAACTGGAACAGATAATATAGGAACAAAGATGTGGCCAATAAATCTTTTTGAACTTCTATCTAATACTGAACGCAGTCAAACCCATTGCCCGTTACGCAATTGTTTTTGGAATTGGAATAATGAATTAAAACGTCATTTTGGATAAATATAATTTTTAATGTTTATGGTAAACCGTTCTATGTTCGACTATTGTAATTGTTTGTCAAATTTTAAATAACGAATTAATATATCACTACTGAAAGTAAAGTCAAAAAGCAAGATCATTCAATTTAAATAAAGAGATGTACCTATTTGATTTCAATAGCTTTAAAATAAAGAATGAACACAAATGGAAGATATTTGTAATCATCTGTGGCCGACAGTAGGTAGTCAGGTTAGATCATACGACCTTATTGTGTCTCATTATATCTAAAAAATACACGAACCAACAATAATAACGATGACACAATGGAGAACGTGAACTAGCTTCCTGTTATCTGGAGTTAATTTTTTTTTACCTGTAGATAAGTTTATACTTTTTAGGGTTCCGTTAGGGTTATAGGATCACTTTGTTGTCAAGACCCTTTTTCTCAGGAATCCGTGGACGCATGAAGTTAAAATTAATAACAAATACTTATGTTTGCGGTCCCTTGAAGCTGTAAAAAAATCTTCTACGTCAATGCAATAAAAAAATATGACCACCACAAAGCCTTAAATTTGACCTTGTACCTATAGGGTACTTCCCATTTACCCAGAATCATGAAATTTGGTAAGAAGCAAGTTCTGAAAGCACAAGTAAAGAAAAAAACTCGAAAGTCGTTAATTTGTTGCTAAATCATATAAAACCGCTGGATTTTGTGATTACAAACTTATATTTTGCGGTTAGAAAGTTGACTTTGTCGTACATCGACGTATAAGAGAGTATTTTTTAGAACCGCAAAGTTAAGTTTGTCTTTCGCAAAAGACGGGCACAAATCATCGAGAATTGATTGTAGTGTACTATCTACGTACAAGTTTGTTTGCTTACGGAACCCTCGGCGCGCAAGTCAGACTCGCACTTGTCCGGTTTTTTTAATAATATAAGCCTTGCCCATATACGATTCTGGCACATAAGGCGTTATATTTTCATTCCTTTACTGTCAAAAATTTTGACGATTATCTTTGTTTACTCGGGTCAAATTCGGATTTAATATACGAAATATTTACCAATAAATATTTATGGATAAGGCGTAAGTGGGTAGAGATAATACACAATATCTCATAGATAATAAAAACGAGTGTTATCCGAAAAATATGACCTCATTAGTCCTGAATGTCTCGTCTAATAATAATAATGAATGATCGTAAAAAACGCGTATAAAAGTATGAACACGGAATAATTAAAAATCGAAACATAATATCATCTTTGTACAAAGTGATTTCACGATAGACTCAGTAGGTACATTTGGCAAGCAATTAGCGTGCTTAGGAAATGTTGTCGTGGGTAATGATGGGTAGCCAATATAAAGTGCTACGTCCCTATGGAAAGTTCTCATAGCTGTCGCATCGGTACCGGTTGTCACGAGACTTGACAGTCTATGCATGCAGTAAGTAGGTAAAATATGTAAAACCTAAAGTAATGTAGAGATACTTAACTTAGATGTTATTTTTAAAGGAATTGTGAGGATGAGAACGAATATATTTTTGAAATAGATCTTTGCCAGACACTTTCACACTTTAAATTTTGTCCAGGAAAAAGTAGATGGAGCCGCAATTTCCTATAAATAACCCTGAGAAGAAACGCATAAACAAGCCACGCCCAAACTCAAGATATACCATTGATCCTTTCTTTTGATTGAAGGTATCCCTTAAAATGTCACTTTCTTAATTTTAGTCGTTTAGGGCTAAGAGACTCAAACGGCGTAATATATACCTGTATACAGGGTGTATATGACAAAGCAACACTTGCTTAAATGACTGAAAGGGCATAACTCTAACACGCAGGTATAAAAATAATTTTAAATCGTACGTATTTTTTTATTCCAAAGATATTTTTTTTTCAAAAATTATTTTTGTAACTGCATGCTAGTCATGACTCTAGCATGCAGTTACAAAAAAAGAAAAAATAGATAAATCACTGAAAGGGCATGGATGTTAGTGTTCCATTTTCAGATACACCTGTATAAGAGAATAATCGATTCTAAAACCTCATGAAGCCTCGTGCAGTTACTACGACTTTAAGGTTAAGTATAGTGACTAAGATTAGACGAAATGTCATAAATTAATGTTTAGTTATTCGGCCGTGAGTATCACAATTAAACTTACCATGAAGTGTTAGAAGTGTTAGCAGTGTTGGCGGGTGCGTCGGCGCCGCACTCGGCGTACCAGGAGGTGCGCGTGCGCGGGCTCTTGTCCTTGCGCGACAATGTCGGCAGTAGACGCTTCAATTCTGCATAATACACATAGTAATATTAATATTGTAACTTAATATTATCTTCCAGTGAATCGACACACTATGATTACATGATTGCTTCGTCTCCATGAGTTAAGTGAACACTACGATAAAAACGAAAACTTTTTCTACATTTGACAATTAGAAAAGAATCTTATTTTGAATGTTGGATTAGTAATGTAAGATGGAGTCATTCTTCTTTTTTTTATTTAATCTGTGAGCACAATGCTTGTGAATTACAATTTGCAATATAACTTGTTAGGCAGCAATAATGCAGTGATGGGATGAACATCCATTTATTAGATAATGCGAAAACGATTACTGTTTAAAACATTGTCACCGTTAGTACATGCACTTTTCTGTATAATTCAGTACTTAAAAAAGGAACACGATCACTGAACAGTACAGGAACAGAAGTCTCACTCAGCAAAATCATTTAAATTTCGCCTATGTATTGTTTAATTGCTACCACAATTGATACTGTTCAAAAATTTTTTACTTATTGTATTTAGAAATATTTACAAAAAAACGTGAGTGAATATAAACTGACAATGTGAATGTAATCAAGAGAACGCAGCCGCAGGTTTAGCTACGAACATGCCTGAAGATATCTTGTGCTGAACAAAGCAATTGTTTTGTTCTTATTGTCTCAAACTGACAATTAAAACAATTAATAGTCATTTAATGACAGAGGCATTACATAAACAACGGGTTGTAGTACTTTTTGTTTATTTATTGCTATTACACCTACATACTCTCAAGTGACAAATCTCATGATTCAATTGTTTATCAAAGTGTGTACATTAATTCACTAAACAAAAAGTATTACAAAACGCTTGACGTTCTACACTTAAGCCACCTGTTAGAAAACAACAGAAATCTTTGTTAAAAACAAGTTAGGGCTAAATATAGATCTTTTGACATTTTGTATAAATTGACTTAATAACTTAAACTTTGTAGAAAACAAAAACTATCTACTGATTCGGGTTTTATAAATAACAAGAGTGTTTAGTAAATTGTGATCAGTAAATAAGCTTAGATTTTTCTACACAACGGAAGTTACGGAGGAAATTTTAAAAACGTCTAAAAATCCACATTTTCCTTGGACAGGACAGACAGGGAGGTAGCAAGCCATAGGCGAAATAATGGAATTCCATCAAGGCAAGGTGCAACAAAACAAAGGAATAGACTATTATATTTCACTAACTTAATCCTACTATACGTGAAAGTTTGTGAGAATGTATGGATGTTTGTTACTCTTTCACACAAAAACTACTGAACCGATTGCGATGAAACTTGGGATGTAGATAGCTAGAGACCTAGATTAACACATAGGCTACTTTTTATTCCGATATTCCTCACGGCATCGGGGCTTACGCGGGTAAAACCGCGGGGTGCAGTTAGTCAAACATTAGTATATCACTGAAATAATTTTGCCAATCAAATTTTTTATTTTAATAATAATACTAGTAACGTGGTTCACACATTACTAGTATTTTTGTTAACCCTTCCACCTAAATGAACCAGAGCTAAATGTTTGTGTGACGGACTGACGGTGCAGTGGGTTTAAGTCGGAGTGTACTGGGTAGGGTTCGAACCCGCAACCACTTGATCGCAAGTCCGACGGCCGACGCTTAATCTGCCGTTTAAATGACTTATCATATCAAAGGATGACAGTTGCAAATATCTATAGTAATTAAAGAGATTCTTAATTTATTATTGTAGTATTTATTACTTTTGAGCCTATGACTATGGCTAACAATAAACTGTCAACTGAGAATTCTGTCCATTCTTGTTTTAACGCCTCTTAAAAATCGCGACAATAAGAACAGTAAGCGTTCGTGTAAATATGTTATATAATATGAATTGTTATATGAATGAACACGGTTGTAAAACAGTGAAGCAAAAACATTAAAGCAAATTGTTATGATTATGACTCACAATGTGTAGGAAGATATTTAAATGTACATTGAGTTACAATCAACATAAACATAACCTGTATCAATCACTCCATATTAAAGGTTGTTTGACTGTGTATTGTTTGTGGTTTATTACCGATACACGTTTTTTTAATTATCATAAAAATGAATGCCTAATGTCACAATCATATGTGCTATAAATTAACATAAAAAAAATCCTGTTCTTTTTTAATTTTCTTGAAGATGCAACGGATCCTTTCAGCTGTTTCGGGAAACAGAGAGGTCTATTTTCTTAAATATTTTTAAGAGATATAGGTAAATAATTTACAAGTTTGGTTAGAATAACGCATTGTTATTAAACATTTCAATAAATAAGTGTTGCATAAAATCAAGAACTGCGTAAACCTTTTTCATCAGGTGACTTGTAACAAAGGCGACTTGCACTAATAGGCACATTAGTAGACGTCGCCTTTGTTGTAAATCCTATTACGCCAGTCTAAGATTGCCCATCGAACACGAGACTTTTTATATCACACAGTCTCTTATCCCGTCGTCGGTATCTTGTGTTTTAATTTGATTTATTTAAGTTAAAAAAGTAATCTACAAGTAAATTTGTAAAAAAAAAATTGTTTTTGTTGCATTGTGAAGCAAACACTCCATAGAGTAAATGTCAAATTATTTAGTGTCATTCAAAAAATAGCTCTATGAAATTAAAAAAAATATTGATTAAGAGTTACAAAAATATATGAATGAATGCTTTTATATCGATGTGGTACTGTCTCCGAGAAAGTTGCTTTATTTTTTTGTGAATTTGCGCCTAGGCACAATATAGTATCTATTACAGTATGTAGTACCTATTCTATAGTAAGTACAGTAAAAAAAAAACTAAAGTCAATTAAATTCATACAAAATACAAGACGACGTTAAAATCATGAACAACCTTTAACATTAATCATTAGGGGAGGTATTTTTACGTACGTAAAGGAGCATGTTTAGTCATTAAAATCACGTCATCATGCATTACATAGAGGTAGATAGACAAGAAAACTCACGACCCATCACACAGTGCTACACAAACATACGTACACTAACGTACACAATAACTATATGTTAGACGAGACGTACATCTCGCTCCGACACTCGCAAATGACTAAATGTACATAGCTAGAATGCTAATACAATGTAAGTAAGGCCAAATGCACAAGTAGGAGTGAATTAAACTAAGAATATTTACTGTGATTCATATTATTCTGATCTTGATAGTCTATCGCTGGATATTTATAAATATTCTAAGTAATCTGTGGTTTGATGGATTGTATTTTATGTTTGTCAAATATTTCAGATAATACAACATAACATATTCTGGAACATTTCCAAAAAAAATCTTAATGTTTTATTAACTATAGAGGGTAGAGGCGTAGAGGTAAGGAGCACCATCGTGAATGGGGACCAAACCGAAAAGGTGTCCACATAAAAAAAAAAAAAAGTAAATAATAGTTCAAGAATCGACCAGAGGGGCGCTAGTGTAGACAAAGGGTATGATAATAATATGAACTTAGCTGTGCGCCGAGTTAAAATATTTATTTTTTTGGCGACTGGAGTAATTGATAAAACATACAAATTTAGTCAATGTTTATTTAATGTATGTTATCGTTATTTTCCGAAATAAAGTTTACTTTGTTAAATGCGCCATTACAAAGTAGAAGTTTCTCCTTCCTTGTTTCTATATATACCGTCTAGCTACGGAGGCGCGCTTTTGTCGGACGTCGGACACTTTGTCATATACAGATATTGTTATGGTACTCCTTGCCTCTACCCTTCATAATTCTAACCTATGGACGGAGGATAGATATTATTTGTAAATTATAAAGCTCTGACTGACTACTTTAAAATCTACCAGTAACTGTTTGTGTTTTGTGTATTTAAATCAGCAATTTGAGGTGACTGACGACGCAGGTGACGAATGAAAATGATGAAATAAAAACTCAAAATCTTTCGAGTTTTTGAGGCGTTGTTTTGTTTATAATCCTGTAGTAGTGTATAATAGTAAGCTAATACAAGACATTTTGAATTATTTAACAGATACATGATGAAAATTAAAGCGAAAACTATAAAGTCGTGTGTGTTCTAAGCATAGCAGCATAATAAACATCAATTCTTGGTTAACAATACATATTTCTCATGCTTATCAGGGAGTCGGTACCGTGTAAGCTAGCCCTTACAGGTCGCTTACGTAATCAGTACAGACATAAAACTTCTTTGTAAAATACAATGAAGTACAGAATGGTAGCGATAATAATGAGGCCCACCCATAAGCATTATGTGCTTTGTCCATGAAATTAGAACTTGAGTGTTGTGGCTTCTGGATTAAGCAAGAACCCACAAAATGATGTTGTTAATCATTTTTACCTGTTGTTACGAAACTTACTTCATTTTAGTTAAAAATGTAAGCTAAAAGTTTACTACTACAGGATTAATTAAAAAAAATATAGGCAGTAATGGCGACTGATGACAGAAGTGAAACATAACTGTTTTATAGGACGCTGATTGCTAGCATGTCGGTGACGCGATCTCATCAATTTTACCCCTACCAAAAATCCCTCAACTCGGCTAAAGAAGTTTTCACTTCAAAATTAAACGGGATCGTAAGAAATGTGGACGGTAATCGTAATTATCTCGTAAAAGTATTGCAAAAACAATTCAACAAACTCAGATATTGGTAATTTGGCACAAATGTCTTGATCCCAAAAAGGCTGTCTTAGGGAAACCCATAACATTGGATATGGATGTTAACACGGGAGTGACTTCTTCCATCCTAAGCTTAATTATAATAAAAAAATCTAAATTCTGTAGTATCTAATACTCTTTACACAACTTTAAAAACAAGATATTTTGTAAAAAATACAATAGAAAGCCCATAGTCACGAAATCTGTGTAAAGACATCTATATGGGAATATAGAGGGCTGCAAACATATACATGTTTGTCAAATAACTGGAAAAATATGACCTAACTGGATAAAACATAACAGCAGATATTTTGTTGTTCATATAATAATTACTAGTTAGAGTTTATATTCTATGTGGGGCCTTCATCGAAACTGGTTTCTTTAACGACTGTCTGCAGTACCGTATGATATGATGTACCTACGTCGCCGCGTCGTGGTTATCATTTATGAGCGATACTAAATTGAATAGACGGCAAATGTAATGAATTATGTTTATGTAATATCTATAATAAATAAGAAAACGAATTTAAAAACAACGACAACTTATTTCACAGAAAGAGGTAGCCGTCGTATTGGCTTTTGAAAGGGAGATATCAGTGCCAAAGGAAAAAATGTGTATACCATAGCCAATAGTGTTAACAGATAAAAAATAAGGCAAGTGCTAGACTATCACTTGTGAACATGCGATTAAATGTCGGTGTTTAAAAAATAAAATATTGTGTTTTGTTCTATTAATCGTGAGGAACAAAAAACGAAAGACAGTACAAACATATAAACGTGTACAGTGCAGTAGAACCAACCACCTCGTAAATGGGAATAACTATTTTTTTACTATTCAGTAAACTATGTATAGTATATTAAGTTTATTTTGACTAATCTGTAGAAGAGTACCGCAACTGACTGACAAAGAATGTAGAGACTAATCCGGAGGATAGAGAGATTTGAAATTTGAATACAATTTAACTTGAGTACTTAGGTACCCAGAGGTGCACTAATTGAAATTGTTTTACTGCCAATAGAGAGAGAGAAAGAGAGAGAGAGAGAGATCAGTTACTTATAAGTAGACATACATATATTAATTTCATCGTAAAACTTTTTTTTGACAACAAGACGACATTTTTTAGGGTAAGGAATGGTGGAATGGAAATATTTTTCTTATTCTGTTACGGTTTTATTACACTGCTAAATCAACAGAAGTTTGCTACATATTGTGACGTCCGAAACTCTTTCGCGTGTCGATCAAAACTGGCTGGTAATATAATCTTTGAATCATTTCTAATATTATTTTTGACATATATAAATTCTTTAGAAAAAGAACAGAAGAGAGAAGCGGTTCAACGGGCAGTCAGAGTGGAAGACTGTCAAGTTACTGTATCATGTCTATGAAGCCATTATAAAGTTAGTGTATTAAATGTAGCTAGTTCAGTTCCTGATATAAATCATTATTATTCCCTCAGCTTCTATCAATTCCTAACCTCCTCCGAGAACACCCGATCCCCAATCCTCTCAGCTGAGTGAGGTCTTACAATATGGTTACAGTTTAGCTGTTCTACTACATTTAAATCAATTAATGCGTATTGTCGCAATTAAATCAATAGCTTCATATGAATGCATGCACAAATGTAATGTACAGTTTTTTTTTTTATAATTTAGATTCTATTCACGCTGTTAACATGCCAGAGAATCTAAAATGAAGATCGCTATTCTATTGTGTAAACCATAGCTAAAGAATGATGACTAAATTACTAAGTTGTAATCACGAGGAGTGGTTAAGAGGAGAGGGAGAGGGGGGGGGGGAAGAGGAGGAAAACAATTCTAAGATAATTGTAGTAAGTCGTCTTGTAATACCTGACAACTAAGATAATTTTAATTTTCATGAAGCATGGTAACACGATTGCCATAACAGCTATGTACCTAGGTTTATTATGTGAGACATGTCACATCAAAACGGTTATTATGATAAGTAACGAGCGCAGTTACATTTAATGATAGTTATTTTAAAGATTTTTCTGCATATTGTTTTGTCTTTTACAGAGTGTTGCCAATAAATAAAACGAAATAAGGTAGCGTCATATAGTTAAAATAAATTAGTAACCTACCGTTTTGTATTTTAGTTTATTTACTTTATTACGTTTATTTTATGTGTCCATGTCATTATAATTCTATTCTGCTCTCGTCTAATTTCGATATTTTCTATATTCATTATACACATCAATTTATCAGTCAGTCTGTAGATAGTTGTGTTGACATTAATAGTTATTCCCAGTATCGGCAGGCACTGACCTTAGTTTAGCGCTGTCTCCGTTCCATCAAAATATGAAGACTATTATAACTTTATCGGAAAGTTTAATATTGTCTATGGTAAAGTTACGTAACGCGACACGGACAGGCGTCAACTGAAATTACTATTTACATGTATAATTATTTCTAATTCTTATAGAATTTTGTAATTAATTTTACAAATTGTTTTATATTTTAAAGAAGTATTTGTTAAAGTATTTTTACATTTATTTTATAAATTAACATTAATAGTAATGTAGTAAGCTTATTACACAAACAAACTGAAAAATTGTTAAGATTTGTTTAATAAAATTAATTTAAAACTATTCAGTAAGTATGTAGTCAAACCCTGGCACTATTAGTAAAGCAATATATTGCAGCATTTAGCGAGTTATCAGTCCACACGACACAGTCCTGTCTTTTGTAATAAATAATGTATGAATATAATAAAATAAACCTATATTTTGGCCTTAAAGGTTAATTTATTATCGATAAATGGTATATTCTACAAACAAAATAGCTAAATTATAAACACACATATATGTATGTTAATATTAAAAATAGGTAAACGTTTTAAAGCACTCTGAAGGTTCTGCAATTAGGTGTTTCGAAACGATTACATTTAAAAATGTCTATTAAAACACAGAAAACCTGATATACAGGTTGTTACAGAAAAGTGTGATCATAATTTAGGATCGTATATGTGAATAACGTGAAACGCTAAAAATTTTTTTTTCAAAGTCCCTCTTTTGAAGCTAGATCAACTATTTGTCGGCTTCACATTACGCTCCTAAAATTTGACAACACATAGCTGTAACACACTGTATTTCATATTTAAGCCTCTTTCATAATCCACGACTCTTTTAAAAATGTAGTATGAATATTAATTAATTCTCACTTTTGATCCAGATCCTATCCAATTTCAAAATTAATACTTTAATATGATGTGTTTGTGTACTCTTTGAGTGAGCCAAAAAAAAAAGCAGAACACCTCATTTATTATGTTGGGGTTTGCTTTTCAACTGTTTTTAATCATGAATATATTATATGGTCTTCATTTGTATCCACTAATGATTTTTCAATATACTTACTTTTATAAGATTTAAGACGATATTTAAGATGCGTGCTATGTTTTTTCTAAGAGCTTTAAAGAAAGCTTAATGATGAGACTGAACGTCATTACTGACGTGTTACTATTAGGCAACTAGATAAAGACGAGCGAGGTAGCTAGGATTTCTACAAGGAGATTTTCTTTATGTGGCAATGTGGATTTGTCAACAAAAAGTAGAAATTAGACTAACGAAATAAGACAGATGAAAAGCGTAAGTATATAACAAATGGTTGGTTTATTTTCGTCAAGACTGGTCCTATCTGAAGAATACAGTAGTAGACTGACAAGTCAAAACAGTTTCTGTTTATTAAACGTTAAAACCAGGGATGTTATGGAGCTCCATAACCGATATCGGATATCCGAAATAAAAACTTTTCGAAACTTTTATCTCGGTTACGGTTTCCGATAGATAGATAACCGTAACTGATATAAAAGTTTCGAATAATCTTGGATATTGTTTTTATTAGATTAGTTTTTATTATTTATACATGGCTAAAATGATTGTATAATTTTGTTTCCATTTATCATGTCGGATGTCGGTAAGCGTTTAGAACATTACCCGGTTAAGTAACCTAAATTGGTACGAATGTTAGGAACACCATTATAAATGAAATGTGAAAAGTCCTCCTTGAATCCACATCTCCGAAAAAAGTTATTCATGGCAATATTTTTTTGCATTATGAATAATGCAAAAAATTCCCCAAACGGTAAGTTTTATCATAAAATAGGTCAGATAAATATTGTAGATCATGCAATTATCCATAAATATTGTCTTACATTTTTCTCCTAAGAATTACCTACTCTGAGATATAGCGATTCAAAAAGTTGAAAAAGTGTCCTTCATAATACGTACGAGTACGACCCCTATACAGGGTAAGAGTAAATACGATACATTCCTTTGAAGGGGTTAAAGTTAATTTGGTCCCAGGATACTATATCCTTAACTTGGTTATTTCTAAGTTATTAAAGAATTAAGATGTTTTATAAATTAAACAAGTTTTCAAGTTAAACTGTACCCTTGTGGTGTATTATACGGGATTTCGTTTAATATTTTGCACTTTTCTAGTACGCAAGCAGTAAAAAAAGCAGCAGCAAAACAAGGTAAAAACACAGCTGTATAAGTTTGACCTTGAATAATTGTTTAGCAGGGATTGGTGGGATTTTTCACATTTCATTTATAATGATGTTTCCCATAATAGCATTAGAGCTAAAAATTGGTACGAATTATTGTTACTTTTAATGTCTATTTTGACCAGACTATTTAGATAAGCAGAATAACTAATCAGTAATGTGATATCACTAATACTTGTTCCAAATTTAACTAGAAGAATTACGTATATACACAGGAACTAACGTGATCACAAAATAGGTATTACATACCTCTAAATTGCCTGATGTTTCGACCAGGATGCACTGGCCGTGGTCACAGGCTGAAGTACTTACTTGTGTCTATATTAGATATAGACTGTATCGTGTGGATGAATCTTAGCTATTGATCTGTACTCGAGCATATACACCACATAATATGTTATATCCAGTTGACGGCTGTACGTTACCTTCGTTGACAGCGCTAAAGTCGGTGGGGGGCTGCGGTGCGGGCGGAGGCGAGGGCAGTGCGGCAGGGCCTGGTGGGGGGGGAGGTGGCGGGAGTGCGGGGCGAGCGGGACAGAGGCAGGGGGAGGACTCAGCGAGGCGCCGCCTACCGTCGCGCCGCCGCGCGCCGCTGCTCGGCGACAGGGTCTCTGTGCTGCCTGGCTGCCCGTTGTCGCTGCTGTGTACCAAATGAGTGTATTAAGGTTTTGAATTTTAGTTTAAGGCCTAAGTTTGGATTTAAATTAGGAATCTTCTCAGAACGGATATTGTAGGAAACATTGTCAATGGGAATAATATCAACAGTATTTCTGTAGAGAACTCAAAATCATGCAGATCTTATCTCTCCGAGGCCCAAGATCTATTAAAAAGCAGTCGGTGAGAAGTAAAGTCAGGTATCAAAACAAAGGGTTAGTCGACGAATGAGTAATCCATGAAATGGCTTCATTGTCCTTCCTGGACTAATTTATGAAATTCCTACGCTTTTAATCAGTTCCATATGGTTCTACATATTTGATTTCGAGCTACAACAGCCCCTGTGCACCATCACGCTGTCACGTCAATTCGTCGGTGTCGGCGTCACGGGGTTCAATCTCTTTTAGGAATTTATTTAAATGACCTCAGTGTATGTATCTCACCTAATGTTTATGTAAGTATATTAAAAACCTCATGTACCTATCTATTTTATGCATAAAAAAACTACATTAAAGAAGTGCTTAGGAAAAAAGTGACATTTTGTGAAAATTTACATTTTCATTCGACTCTATAGAAAAAAAAAACTACTGTTCACACCCGGACAAATAATATAATCAGATGAGAATAGTAGACATTATTTTGCACCCTGAATATACATTATATAGACAGGTCATTTCGGTAGATACAGATTTTTTGTACACAGCACTAGGAAGGCAATTTTACCAAAAGGTCTAAAAGCCACCTATTTCCGTAGCAAGGCTGAAGTGTTCCAACGCTGGACAGCGTCTCTTTCCAAGATTATTGATATATTATAATATTTTTTTATAAACTTGTACACAATGGATCATCTACCTTTTACCAGCATTATGTTAGACCACATTGGATAGGTGGCGAACCTACTGCTTAAGTCGGACAAAATTCCATACTGAAACATAATGTCAAAGTATAGACTCCAAGTTGCGGCGGGAGGAGCAGGAGCTCGCCAAGAAGGCCTGTGGGTCTGGTGGTTAGTGACCCTGAGTGCTGAGCCATCGGTCGTGGGTTCGATTCCCACCCAGGACAAATAATTGTGTGATGAGCATGATCATTTGTTATGTGTCTGGGTATAATTTATCTATAATATGTATGTGTTTAGAAATATATAAGTATGTTTATTATCAGCAGTCTGGTTACCATAGTACAGGCTCTGCCTAGTTTGTTAAGTTATTATTATTAAGATAGAGACCGGCATCGCACACACATCATAATCAATACGTGCTATTTTTGCGTAAAAAGTTTGCACTTACCAATTACTGAATCCAGAATCCCCGTCCATAGAATCAGTCAAGTAGAAAGTCGAGTTGGTGATCTTCAAAGCACTAGGTATATCTGAGTTCATATCCACAGCCAAGGACGTCGCTCTTCTAAAACGAGACTTAAATGAAAAGTACGCTTTCCTGGACAAAGTTCCACTACTGTCTTTCTTCGCATTTTCAGTTGTTGGGGTAACAGGTTTTTCGGGCGGGGGTTTGTCCGGCCTTTCTGGCGGTGGTTTATCAGGTAAAGGAGGCGGTATATCTCCATTGCTAGCTCTTTTGTCCATAATAACAGTCTTCAATTCCTCTTTCAGAGACCCGTACACTTTTGCTAAAGGAGTTTCAGTCTTATTGAGTACTGGCCGAGTCTCGTTAAAGTTGATATTTGTGTAAAGTGAATCTTGTTTCTCGCAGTTGGCGTATATAGGAGAATTTTTAGGCTTGCTTGTTTCGTAGATGTTGTTGGATTGTGTGTTATTTGATTTTGTGAAAGGTTTGCCGTCCATTGCCACTGTGAACAAAGAAATAATCAATTAGGTTATTCAGTAGAGATTAAGGGATTTTTTTCTATGGGATAGGAGACAAACAGGCAGACGGATCACCTGATGGTAAGTGACTACCGCCGCCCATGGTCACCTGCAACTCAAGAGTCACAAGTGCGTTGCCGACATATAAGGTGGAAGTAAGGGAAGGTGTGGAGGGTGTCAAGTGTTAGTGCCTCCAGTAACCCCACTCACTCGGTGAAACACAACGCAAGCATTGCTTCACGCCGGTTTTCTGTGAGGGCCGATCGACCAGAGTGATACCACATCAGTCTGGTCGAGCCGTACGTCCCGGAGCATGGCTCTCCAGCGATATCCCTTTACTTTGTACGATTTAAAAGTGATGAAATGTATAAAAACTTTAGAGCGCTTATACGTTTTTGAACGTTCTTTTTTAGAAACACAAAAAAAAAATGTTTTGCAAGGATAGAAAACGAAATATCAGGAATCGCTACAATCGCTATCAGGTACAAGTTACAACCTATAAAGTATAGTGTAAGTATAGTGAAAAGACGAAAGTCTCAAATAAGGATTACTTGATATAATATTTATTTGTTAGGTAGCAACTATTCTTCAGCGAGTTTGTATAATTTATCAAGGCTATATATTTTTCTTTTATTAGAAATACTTTCAAAAATAGAATAAGATTTTAAATCATTATGAAGCAACGACAACACATCTACAGTCTACAATGTAAAAAGTATGATGTTGTTAAAAAAGTTTTAAAAATCTAGAAATACTAACCGTTTTAAAGGTTAGTATTTCCAGATTTTTAATACTTTTGACAACTGAAACACCGTATTTTTTATTATTATTGATTTAATATTACTTTAATAGTAAACATAAGTATTAAGTAAAGCGTTACGGTAGCTATTCTCCGTACATGCTATAATTCAATATCTGAATGTCACAACACATTTGTTTCCAAACACTTACCTATATATTTTTTTATGCACTGTTCTTGTTTATATTCAATAAAAATTTAGTACCCAACATAGTAAGTCGTTTTTTATACAACACGATATTCACAAATCAATCTTATCGCCTTGTCCTAAATTTTTGAAGATGCGATATGAGATATATCATCAAGTACATGATGATGACACACTCTCCTCACCCTCCTCACCTCTGATGACGATAGACGGATCAGCCATTAATCACGCGAGGATTTTAATGTAATTCCCACCTTGATGATACGTGGCGAGGTTTTAAGCTACCCAACCCCTGCTATTTAATATCACGCGTACTTTATTTTATTAAAAAGATATTAAATATTTTCTGATTTTTATTAATAAATTAAACACACAACAAATTAATTTAAAAAAACAGTGTCAGACTCTGGGTTTACTTCATTGTTTTCGACACTGAAAGTGAAGAAGCATCTTGAAGCTCTACTAGGTCTTCATTTTGAAGTGATACCATAGAGCACAGCAAAGCATTATTGCCTCGCATTGCAGTCTTGTCTCTTCTTCATTTAGACCTCACGTTATTAATGGATGACCCCTTTCATCATTTACTGTTCTGTATATAGGCACATATATGAAAAGAGTATTTTATGTACCTTTTATGTCTTCTGTTCGCAATATTAATTACTACGTTTACTACTTATCACTCACACTTATTTTATTAAGTCTTTTTGTCCAAAGTATTATTTCATTAATTTTGATGTTAGGACAGATATTTAAATATTAAAATAAAATATTTATACAAAAATTAATATTTACTAATGTTATTTTAATATGATATAATCATAATATAAGTAAATAAACTGTCACTGAAGTCATATTTATTTGTTTATTTATTATTTTTTACGAGAGCTCACCGCGTGATCTAGTACAAAATAATGCGATTATACTATATTACTAAATAATATACAAAATAGAAATTTGTAACTATCTTCTACAAAATAAAATGTATTCCTATTATTTTTGACCTGTAAAAATTACGATTCATATTTTTTAATTGAATCAAACTGTATATCGTAATTTTTTTTTATTAGCATTTGTAAAAAAAGTATTTTATTAAAAAGTGATAAACATGCAGATACTTAAACTAAATTTGACTACATTTGTCAATATCCGATATGGTCTAGTGGCTAGGATACCTGGCTCTCACCCAGGAGGCTCGGGTTCGATTCCCGGTATCGGAAGTTGCTTTTTGCATTTTGTAAAATTCTTAAAAACTTACCAGAATATCTCTTCGTAAGATTTCGTTTGATTTGCCTCATTTTCCGCTGAGCTGCGCTGGCAATTTTCGTGAGCGTATATTGGCCGGAAGTGGGCGGTGATGGTAGTCTGGAAGCCGGTAATGTGGGTGCAGCCGGCGCGTACGTAGACTGGAATATATTAAACAACAATTTCAATGAAAAATCCTCACTACGTCTTTGGTTAATGGTATGACACAAAATAAACCATGACTAAATCATAACACTATGAAAGGAAGTGATCCAATGAATACGTGTCTAATGTTTCCTTATATTGGGAATTCCACACTGAGTTTTAGTAATTGAGTTATTCGAAAATAGTCTTTATATTCATAAGTTACGGCTGTTTCCTTTGATATTTAAACACTCAATAGCTAGAAAGTTGTTTAAGAAATGTAATACCAATAAAAACCTCTAGAATAATCACAGTTTATATAGAAATATCAACAAAGCGTGTATTATAACGGGTGAAAATTAAGTGTTTGTTTGTAATGCCATAATAACAGCATTAGCAAACAATATTTTTTTTAATTTTTAGTCTGTGTGCCTGCCGGTTTGTTCCGGCTAATACCGATACCGGAGACGGGTATACCGATTTCTACGGAATTTTCACTGGCAGATAGTAGGTGTTACTTGTATTTTGGAAATAGAATTAGGGTTCCGCGTAAAATATATAAATATGTAGGTACACGCGAGCGAAGCCACGCGGGGAACAGCTAGTGACTAATATTTATATGCTATCGTTCGCGTGAAAATTTTGATCGAGAACCGTACATTCATCATAGCACTAAGATTAGTTAGGATTATAGCATTGAAAAATAGCTTTTGGTCAAACGGAACCGCGGGCATATGCTAGTATGTACATAATTTGTTACCTTATCGGTTTCTTCATCGTCCGTGTCGCTGTCGAACGAGTCGAAGTCATCTTCTAGCGGTAGAGGGGGAGGGTGTACCGGTGCGTGGGCAGGGTGGGCCGCGTGCTCCGGCCCCGGCTCCAGAGACTCGTATAGGTGGCCAGAGTCACTACTGTCACATTCTGTTGACAATATCATGTAATAATTAGTGCTATAGGTCTTGAATCATTCATGAAATGCATTTGTCAGAACGACATAAGAACAAATTACGTCAAATAAAATGTCTTTGATACATAATAATATAAAGACATAGAAAAAAATAGGCGGTCATGGGACTGCCGACAGAAGTGAAAACTTAAACGAAACGACGAACTTAAAACGTCACATTAGCAGGGTGGTTGGTCGGAACTCAATGTTTTTTAGATTAGCGTCCTCTCGTGGATCTATAAATGTATTATTAGCGTGACAGTCACTAGTTCAGTGTTCAGTGTTAGTGTTATTTGTCTTAGTTCAGTGCTTTTTCCCCATAGCAAAAGTGCACAAACGTGCCTAAAGAAGTTTTCACTTCAAAAATCTTATCGGTTATACAGTGTGTATAGCAGTGTAGTAATAAGGTTTAGTACTGTTTATTAATGCCGCGTTCCTATATTCAAGAAACGATTCGCTTTGCTTACGGACGGTAGAATTTTACAGTCCATAAGCAAAACAAATCGTTTCTTGAATATAGGAACGCGGCATCAGATATTCGAATGAACCAGGCGTTAAAAAATTGGAAATCGTTTCAAAGATTTCAAAGATAGGTAGTAGCGAGGTGGGTTTAAAGTGAGCTTCGTAACAGGAACTACGATTTACTTAACACGCATGATGGTGAATCAAACGATCTAAATTGTTAAAAGCGAGGGCAAAATACGATCGATTTCTAGATGGTGCCTTGTCCTAGATTAATGCCCATTTATATCGTTTAAGCTTTGAACTTCGGAAAGGGGAGGGAGGATTCGTGATGGATGTGAACGCGAGAGCTATTTAGGTCTCGGGCGTGGTCTAGTCAGAAAATTAATTTGAGTTACCACGACTCTTGCGTAGTAGTTATCTAAAAACATAGTTTTAAGACACAGACAGACGGGTGTCGATTGAGACCTCCAAGTAAACAGTCTATTGTTATTATAATTTGTAAAATATACAAAAATATACACAACAAGCTAAGTTTTCAAGTTAGGAATGTTACTCAGTGTATTGTCGAATAAATCATTGTTAAGCTTCATGTACGTATAAGTATGTGTCATTGTATACGTATTGCAATAACATTAAGTTTAAAATTTAACAATGTGTAGCACGTAGGTATGATGATTTCATTTGTTATTTGCGGTTGTATTTTGTTTTAGGCACGAAGTAAAAGTTTTGTTGTTACTTTTGAAGTATTCGGTTAATTTATTATTAACTGCAATTAAAATAATTAAAACGATCACGTTAGGTACTCACAGTCATGCACTACGCCCGCACTTTCACGGTAAATGTCAATCACTCAGAAAAAGAAACAAGCAGCTGACATTACATTAATAACAAAAAATATAGGTACTTTTACATATTTAATATTTAAAAAAAGAATAAGGAATAGAAGAAAAATTAATCCTGTTTGCCTTTCAATTGCATGTTGATTGCGAATGCCTGTCAAAATGACAACCTCTGAAAATTACAACCAAAACATGTACATAACAGCTCTATGTTGTTATTTGTCTTAGTATAAAACACGTGTATTCCATGCTTTTACCACAGATAAGATAATAGTTACTTCGTACTAAACTTCGATATCGCCTACTTGGGTGTGAAGGTCTGATGGCAGTCGCTTCACGTAAAGTATCGAAGTTCGGCCGTATCGTAGTTAGACTGAATGCCGACCCCAACTGAAGATGGTAAAAGGCCGAAGGATATATATATTCCAGCTTTTAATACTACCAGCAACGGGAGCTACACAGTACTAATGTTGTATTTTTACAGACTTTTATTAGCTTCACTTGTATCTTTGCTCGTTTGCCCTCTACAATATAAAAAAAAAGCTATGTAAATCTTGGAAGTCAATCTTAAACTACTTCTAATTGTCGTATCGAAATGAAAAAGTCACACTAAAAAGAGACAAACATATTCATAAATAGGAGTTACCCTGCGACAGAATGAGATAGAATACAAGTACACAGTGTTTCCTATAATCTTCGTATGCTAGCACGTGTCTTTGCGCTAGTACTACGAAGCCTTCGTGGTGTATCATTCACGTGTATCATTTTTTGTGCGTTTGCGTATTAAAATTCGTTGGTTAATTAATTGATGTTAATTATTTAACACATCTGTGTAAATTTGAAAAATAACTTTTATATAAATTATTTAAAAATTAAATTTCGTAACATTAGTAAATTATTTGTGTTGATTTTACTTTTTATTTCTCATTGTCTCGTCGGCTACTTTTCTGAAGTTTCACTTCTGCCGTGTGTGAATTGCACATACACACTTTTTATTTTACTAAACTGTAATTATTATAGATCTAGTCTATAGGCTTCTCCATTGTAGATATATCACTTTATTGACTCTCACTGCCATACAAAAATCCATAACTTTTTTAAATGTCTATATTTTCAGTACTTATACTTTCACAGTAAATTAAACACCGTGCACAAAACGATTCACCAATCACTCATTATAAATACCAATTCGTCAGTTAACAAACCGGCGGCGGCTATAGTCAAGGCTTTTGGCATCCCCTATTACATAAGACACGACGAATCCGGCGACTCTTGCGCATCGTACTCAACGACGTACCTGATTATTGATTCATTAGACGCTGCCTAACATTTTGCTTCTTTAGATGTTATTATAATTTGAAGTAAATTTGCGAGCTACAGAAGGTATTCCAATTATATTTGGTTAAAAAAATATTCATTTATATATGAAGAGGACTATATTATGAAAGTTCATTAAAAATCTATATAGTTTTTAATATAATTATACCTTGCATATATGGGTGGGCATCATTATTGCCGATTTTTCATGTAGGTTTTGTACATCAGTAAAATTTAATAGCAAATCATTGGGAATAATTGGATTAAAATCCTACTGATTACTGTAAATAGGTAGTAATTGCTAATTATATTTAAATAAGCATTTTTATTTAACTAGAAATGTTTTATTAATGTAGTGGTCGGTAATAGGTGCCACAAAAACTGTAATAGGAACAAGTCCCATCCAAAGGATCGGTAATAGGGACTTTTTATATGCACGGATCATAGGAAAACCCGAACTAGAAATTTTTCGTCAACGATATTCCGAAGATGGATCTCTGGCCACCCAACTAAACAGCAGAAAAACTGAGGTTTTCTGTAAGTTGGATGTGCTGCTTTAGTCGGGAGTTTAATAAACAAGCAACAATTTGCTGTATTCTTCTTACTACTGTAAGAAAAACTCCCCGATTTTGAGGCACTTAATTTTGGCCATAAAACATATGGGCCGGCTCGATCGGAGTGATACCAAGGGCCACACAGAAAACCGGCAGGGTGAGGTTACCGGAGGCCCTAACCCTTCTCCCCCCCTCCCGTTCTCCCCCTTTTCCCCTACTCCCACCTGAATGGCCGGCAACGCACTTGTGACTCTTGAGTTGCAGGTGCCCATGGGTGGCGGTAGTCATTTACCATCAGGTGACCCGTCTGCTCGTTTGCCCATACAAAAAAAAACTTAAACCTGTGTCCGATAGTCCCATGACTAGATATAATAAAGTATTAGTAACTGGATAGTAGATAGATAGATAGTAGTAGTACAATACAGAAAGCGTACCTACTATATATATTTACAAGGCCGAAGAAATTTAACTTGAACTGGTAATGCCAAGGTCTTCTCGACGTTACGTAAATTCTGATCAAGTGTGACGCGATCGTGGAGCTAGTTTTGTTGCGTAAGTCGGTCGACTTGGAACTCTTCGTTTATAAACGATCTTTATGGAGCGTGTTTTATATAACACTAGCCGTGGCCTGATGTTACACCTGCGTATATGGCCACTGCTCCGCTCCTTAAGGTTGAAGCGTGATATTAAATAGCCTTTACCTAACCTTTCTCTATGATTGGGATACTAAATGCCAAAATAATTATTTATTCAAATCCGACTAGTAGTTCGACATTGGCGCGTTTAACCAAAAAAAAAACATACGCTTTGGCTTTTTTGTTTTAGTATAGATAGTTTTACTCGGATGAAGTTAATATTTACACACCAGAGCCATGAATTCGGGTCACATAGAGATACGATACGAATCCAGGTCACATAAAGGTAATTAGTGAAAAAAATGTGTTTAATAGACAATTAAATACTCCTTAAATGAAAGTAATAAAACTTCTTGGTATTTGAATGTGACCCGGATTTACTCCTCTCGAGTGTAATAGAAGTGTATTTTTTTCAAATTATTTCCAAGTCAATTGAACTGGGTCGTGAAACCACAAACAAATTTGGCAATAAAATACAAATATAATAATCTACAACACACACAGTTGCCAAATAATCTAATTAGTTAAGTTGTGGTTGTTATTAAAACGCATTATCTATACTAAAACTTTTATAAAATAAAAAGAATATATATATGACCGGTAGCAATAAAATATGGTAGAACAAATAATAAAGTACATAATTAAGCAACTTGAGATTTTGTATGTGACTACATACAAAATACACAATATCTGGTTCAGCCATGACTTGCAATAGTTGCTCAATTGGTCGGATTAAATAGATATAATGAAGTGGCCTTTATATTTTTTATGTAGACCAAGAACACTTTAAGGCAAGCATACAAATAAAATTATATTTTTTTTATTAAAACTTACATTTTAAAGCATCGCAGGAGAAAACGATCACAATCATAAAGGAAAATATCAAAGTGTTTAAAGATTAATTTGCATACATACGTTATGTATTTCCGCAGAGGTAGTAAAAGTCGATTTAGAAGTTATTTATGTCGTTAGGATATGTGACAACATTCAGGACCAGCCAACTGATTATATTCTCCGGTATCCGGTAATAATTTTATTTTTACTTCCACTAATATAATAAATAATTCTAGGTTGCAATGGTAGTGACCATTGCAACCTAGCATTATTTTCAATTCTTACTCAAACCAATCATTTACTGCAGATTCTAAATTAGACAATAATGCTACAGAATCGGGTTCATAAAAAAAATTAAAAACTTTTTTATAACGAGGGCAATATCCAAGTCACTAACCTGGAGTATCTTTCTGCTGCTGGGGTGTATTTATAAAGCTAACTAAATCACAATACCAACTGATTAAACCAGCTTCAAGATGAATGAATTGCATGCAATTCATTCATCTTCATGTTGGTTTAGTCTTAGTATTTTTATACACCACAACAGCAGTAAGCAGGTAACTCCAGGTTCGTGACTTGGATATCGCCCTCGTTATAAGAGTGTTCTATAATACTTTCAATGTAAGAAGGATATAAGTCAAATAAAGAACAGTATCAAAATATACAAAAATATTTTTACCCCAATAGTAAAATTTGTGGAACTCAAACGCCGACTCAAATTTGCCATCAACCATTACGTTTGTCCTTGCGGCAAATTTACACACTGAAGGAAGTGAAGTAACTTGATTGACCTCAAACACGAAAATGACATCATGACATTCACGACCGGTTCACTGACAGTTCAGAGAAAAACTGGTAGTACTATGATAAACAATAGCGTTATGGCTAAAACTCATAACCGAATGTACAATGGTCAGATGATATAACTAAGGAATAGACAATAGCATATTTTGCTGCTGGCACTTAAGGTTCTTAAACAATAGCCAAGCGTTGTAAAAAAGGATCAGCGCGAATGAGGTTATATTTACTATATGACACAGCATGTAATGAAGCCGGGAGAGTCTGAGTAGCGTAAAATAGTAAACCATTTCTAAGAATATTATTTGACTGGTGGCTGCGCGCGAGTCAGGCTCAGTCACGAACGAAAAAAAGCTTGTTTAGCATAGAATCCCACTAATATTATAAATGTGAAAGTTTGGACGGATGGATGTTGTACTCTTTCACGCAAAAACCACTGAAACTTGGTATATAGATAGCTGGAGACCTGGATTAACGCATAGGCTACTTTTTATCCTGATATTCCCACGGGATCGGGACTTACGCGGGTGAAACCGCGGGGCGCTGCTAGTGTCTAATCACTACATATTATAAAACAAAGTCCCCCGCCGCGTCTGTCTGTCTGTCTGTCTGTTCGCGATAAACGGAAAAACTGCTGAACGGATGCGGTTTTCACCAATGGACAGAGTGATTCAAGATAAGGGTTTATACGTAGTATACATGTATATTATTGTACAGAAAAGTCGAGAAATTCAAAGATTTGTACTGTCATTTCGTAACAAACATATTTTTGTGCGCTTACATTGCAAACGCTGGCTAAACCTTACGAGATAGATCAAATTAATGTACTACGGAATTGTATATCTTAAAAAGATTAATAAAAAAGCCGGCGATGGTATATGTTTATCTCCTAAGGATAACCCACAGTAACCATTTTTATCTTTTACATATTACAAAAAAAATTATGGGTTATTTATCAAACTATTTTAAACAACAGTATTATTCCTTATCCAATTAAATACATTAGATACGTTGTGCATTTCATGTAGATCAAAATTGCCCTTTACAGCATATTATTAAAATTAATATCTTAGAAGATATCAGAGATTTAAAAAGCGAGGGCAGAGTGGCTGACGGCCCGGACCGATTTTGTTAGATAGGGTACCTTAAGGGTGGTCCCATGTCAAGGAAGTCAGGATCTGATGATGGGATCCTGATAAAATTGTGAGAAACCCTCGAAAATTGTAGGAACGAATAGTGTTTCTTTTTACTTTTCATTACTTTATGAGGTTTTTGCATTTAGAATCATCATCATTATGTATTACAAAACAAAGTCCCTCGCCGCGTCTGTCTGTCTGTTCGCGATAAACTGAAAAACTACTGAACGGATTTTCATGCGGTTTTCATATATAATAGAAAGAGTGATTCATGAGGAAGGTTTAGGTGTATAATTTGTACCCGTGCGAAGCCGGGGCGGGTTGCTAGTATAGTATGAAAATGTCGAACTCGAACAGTGGTCTTAGGGTTTAATCACATTGATTTTTGATATCGAACTTTAAGGTCTTCAGATGAATTTCTGTGCCAATTTGGAAGGCATGAAACCTAAAAAAAAATTTCTTTCTTTTTTTTACGTTAGTAAAAGTTACGTTGTGAAGTATATATAATATAAGAACATTTGAAATGAGAATTTGATCCCAACCTCGGCTAAATCAAAAGTACAATCTTATATTTTGGTAAGACTTAGCTATATTGTTAATTAATTATTAAAGGCTTGAAATTCGACCTCTGGGCTACAACTAATTTATATACATCCTAAGAATAAGTTATATTAATGCAAAACATTACCTAGGATAAATTGAAATAGTAAACATGTGTAGGATGTGATCGCTAGTTTACGTCATATATTTTCACTGAACTGAATATCTATCATATGAGACACGCAACTGTTGTTATTTATTGACTTAATATTACTACAGACATTGAACTAGAAATCGCGAACGACTATTGAGTAAATTACGTGCAACATTCTGAAAAAATAAAACCAATATTACGAAGAGTAATTTCAGAAGCGACTCAATAGTAGAAAAAGTTTCTACTTTTAAGTCGCATTTTAAATTGGTGTTGGTGACTACGGCGTACGACTACGACGTAATGCTTTTCGATAAAATTTTATTTTGTGTTCGTACTTACAGGGCTTTCGTTTATTACGTATTTTCGCCAAGTAATCTGGAATATCTTGTCTATCAATTAGAAAGCGAGAAAGTCACTTACGATCGCGTTGCACCGTTTTTATGGTCTCATGGTTAATGATACACTGTGTGCTGTGGTTAAACGCATATATGAAGTCAATTTACAACACAATCTAAACATCCTAACGGTTGTCGACGAATAAAAGGAAGTTGTGATAATATTTTGAAATCTGGTGACAATTCTTTCAATTGTAAACGTTTGTTTTGTATTTTTCATTCTCACTGAATGGTCAAACAAAACTGTTTACAGAAGTTGGCTCGATATTGAGTAAAAAGTGTAAATAATAATAATAATAACTGGACTCATATCACACACAGCCGTCTGATCCCAAATTAGGCAGAGCCTATACTATGGTAACCAGGCTGCTGATAAACATACTTATATATTTCTAAATACATATTATAGATAAATTACACCCAGACACAGAACAAATAATCGTGCTCATCACACAAATATTTGTCCTGGGTGGGAATCCGAGAACCCACGACCCCTGGCTCAGCAGTCGGGATTACTAACCACTAGACCAACAGGCCAGTCAATGTTTCTATTGTATTTAATGTCGCTATAAACTTAATACAATTTTCATTTGATTGTTGCGGTAGGTAAGGTCAGTTGAAGGAAGGGTTCAAAACAGTTTTTAACTATTATCTTTGCACTTTATTTTAAGCTTCACTTACTCGTACGTCTACTCTCAGCCACCAAATTATATCAAATTGAAATAAATTATCTTAAACATTGAGATAAGAGCAACCCTTTAGGATCTGTTAATGATAACTACTTAATAGGTTGATTTCTTAAGGAAAATGGTCTTCTGTATTCCTATTTTACAACGTTACACATTGAAAACTCCAAAACCTTTCTTAAAAGTAAATTATTGGTAATTTGTTTGTATTCAGGGTGAGGTTTGAGTGCTGAAATATCGATAAATCTACCACATTTTAGTAATCGTAGACAGAAACTTTTATATGACGTAGATATTATTTAATATTATAGGTTTAGTCATTATTAGTTCTGTGACCTTTCATGTATTAATTTAAAGAGGAAATAAAATCATATTATAACAAACAATAAGTACCAAAAAATGCGATGAGATCTTGAATTTCGATTTCTCCATCTTGCAGTACAGTCCTGACGTTGAGCAAGCAGGTGCGCTCGAGAACGTCGATCAGCCTCACGCTGTCTCCTATGTCATCCCTCTGTGGCACTCTACGCGCTTTGTCATCGTTATGGCTGTAGTACGGGGACTGGGTGTTCGTGCTGATGTACAGCATCGTCGGTGAAGTTATGGACACTACAAACAACATTGATCAAGGTAACAACAGGCTTGGGCTACTATATGCTTTTTCTGGGTAATCGATTCGTGACCATCTTTCAAAGTGCAAGCAAAAAATTTACTTGGTCATGGTAAGAAAATATTGCTGCTCTTTCAATGCCAAAAATGAACGTTATTTTATTGCAATATTATAATGCACGAAACATGATTGTTGAAAACAAACACGTTTCAGACACTTTTGCTTAAGGATTGTAAAGAATAAAAACGTTTGAGTCACGTCTAGACCGGTTAAGTTATTGACATGGTTCTCGAATCGTAAATGGGAATATTAAACAGCCTGGTGCACCTTGATCGCCGCAATGCCTTCGAAGAGTTCGGGGCCTCGCCGGCAGTGGCGGCCCGACGCCACCATTCACCTGACGCCTTTCCGAGATCATTTTTCATCATCACTGTTTTCACTTCATCACTTCACTGAGTCACCAGGACTTGCGCACAAAGAACGGTAGCATCCGTATACATCTGCCACGGCACTGTCAACGAATGTAGCATTGCAACATATTGCTGAATCACTGAATGTCGGAGACAATTTAAGATTATAAAATGGCTTCCTTAACTGAACGAAACGCTCGAGTTACAGAAAAAAAGCGAAACAAGTTGTTAGCGGCAGCTGCGTTGCCGGCTGCCTCAGGGTCGACTGGTAACACAATTGTACGAATCAACGTTGCCATCGGCATTACAATCGAGAACTGCGTATTTTTTCACCGTTTCAATGTTAAACATCACAATATTGCAATATTTCAAGCACAAGTAGTGTTACTAATAATTTAAACTGACATTGGTCTTGGTTAATGCACCTAAATTGGTATTTAAAAATTGTTAGTTCTGCTTGAATTCACAAACGTGTTTGGTTACTAAATTTTATATTACTATTAACAATATCTTTAACATACATATTTAATATAGATATCTCTAGATATATAGTCGGAGGTTTAACCTTTTTTTTTAACCTAGGTAAACCTACTAACAAAAAATTAAATTCGAAAACACACACACACAAAAAGACGATTTGTATGTTTGGTGCCGACTCAAAATTATTTAGGTACTTACATTAATGTAGGAGTTTAGTTAAGCTAACAAGTTTATTTTTCACTTTCCAGTTCCTTTCTTTCTTGGTCGGTTTAATTTTTTGTTAGAAAGTTTTTATTGTTTATTTTACTGTGGCTAAAATAATCAACTATGTATAGGTTTCCGTCATGTTGTAGTATCATTTGAACTACATGTGTGTGTTAAGTTTCAACAAAATCGGTTCACAGGTGAAAAGTCAATCGGTGAAAAATCATTTCCACCCTTAGGGTTGAAACATTTGTTTGAAATTAAAATAAAACCAACTTCGAAGTAAGCCCTATCCAATAAAAAAAGAATAATTGAAATCGGACTACCATATAAAAAATTATGCGTGGTCGTACATAAAAAAAAATTAAAATATTATGTTCGGGTCGACTTGAGAACCTCCTCCATTTTTTCGTCGGTTAAAAATGGAGATTTATTTTATTTCAGACTGTTGCTGCAAAATTTAAAATTATTACGACTATTAGATAATATTTCTTAGTTAAAATACAAGTTTTAGTATTATTACAAAAGGAATTAAGCGCGTCTGTATGTATGGCGTTACAATCAGAGCATTGCAAGTTGCGAAACAATGAAGGCCTTACGCGGCGCATAAGCTGTTCCGCGGAGGGACTGTATCATTACTGAACTGCTTTATAAAAGGGGCTGTAGACGATACAAACTGTTTGCGTACCGTTTTGTAGCATCGGGAAATCAACATACAAGGCGTGTAATAGCTGTGTGAAATGATTGCAAACAACTAACGGGTGTTGAACATCATGATACTGCGAAAGATGGATCTTAAGATGTAAATGTGGGTGTTACCACATCGATCTGATAAGAAACTAAACTGTATGTAGCAGTTACACAAATTGATTTAATTGTTGCATTTTAAATCAAGTTGGAGACGCTTTCTAGATCTAGAGCAACAGATACAGTGACAATAGCAGCTCTTGTATAATATTTGGACTCTGACGCTGTGTTGATTGTTGTTGATTTGATAAAGTTTTCATGTTAAATTAAGACATAACAAATTCTTTTAAATTCTAAACAGTAACAACTGATGTAACTTGCAAAATGAATAATTAAATTTTTATGATTTTACCTAGACTGGAGAAAGTCGAACAGTAGTATGATTAGCGGCAATCGTGATAGAAGTAACTGCGAACAATGGCATAACTAAGACCAAAATATAGTTATCTGAATTTGTAATTTTAAAATGTCACTGTAAGACGGAAGTTTACGCCAAAATAGTACCAGACTATTAAGTAATCTTGCAAGTGTGACTTACTTGGCTACCATTTCATTACGGTTTTAAGCCCAGGCATATGTAAACTCTTTTTTTTTGGCCATTTAATTCCAATACTAAAAACAAAAGCATACCTAATTGTCGAACTTTACTTGGACTTAATAGAATCGTACCATGGTTTTAGTTTGTGGTGGAATGCAATGAATGTTGACTAACTAAATATGGTAGTACTTGTAACTGGAATTCCATTGCGCTCTTGTCACGGTTCCGGCTAGGCGCATACACACAGTGGGGTCGAGATCTCAAGAACAGTTTACGAAACCGCAATGCATTGTTTCTCAGAATATTACTCGAATATTGGATTAAGGAAAATGGTATTTAAAATTGATCCATGAACATTCAAAGATTCATATTTCTAAGCTTGAATCATTTTAAAGCTTTTAAGTTATAATGTGACTACTGAAATGAATTAAGTTCAACATGTATAACAACATATTACGTGAGGATTCAACGTAATAAAGTAATTGAAAGTCAGATTAGAAGGAGCTAAACCGAATTAATAAGGATTGCGTCAGAGAACTGCATAATGCATGTGTTGACCATTAGCGTTGAGAAAATGTTTTTAACTAGATGTCAAATGAAATGATATTCAAATAAATGTTGCGATACTTCAAGGTGGACAGATATTTGGCATACATGAAAATAAGTGAAGCAATAACATTTTTCAACTATACAATGTTGACTTTGATGTTGCCCCACGAAGCGTAACTGAAGACAATATGGAAAAGAGAGAAAAACACTAGAAAGGATCGAAAAAATAAGTAAGTTATTAACTTCAATTTCAGGTACATCAAACACTAGCTGGTTGTGAGGTTTTGCAATATAGTGGTCACGTTTTTTGTACCCAAAAACCGGCCGGCTGAGTTACTGCACACGGATGTTCAAACATTTATGAAACAATAATTTTTAACAAGTATGTAGACGTTTCTAAACGTGTACTATTATACACAGAGATAAAATACTGTAAACACGAATTTACACTTTCACTGTCGCGGGATGTGGAGCTCGCGGCGAGACGTGGACGCGTCCGCTCGGCTGCGCGGGCGCAGGGCTGACTCGCGCGCGCGTTCAAGCCGTCCCTCTCCTACGCGACAACTCTTTGTGCCAACTGTAGCAAAATTGTGGGCGTACCAGAAATTCCATATAAGTAACACCCCTAATTTATAACTTGATATTACATTGAAATGACCGCACAACCGTCATCCACGTACCTTGTAAGGATTAATAACGATATGAAGGTCGGTTTATTATAACTAAGCATGTTGTCAAGTAAAAATATAATAATGAAATTTCATTAAATTAAAGGAAAAACGATAAAGACCATTTTGATTGGTTAGATAAAATATATACTTAAGTACTTGAGATATTTTAGTGTACCGTAACAATAGATAACAAATAAACTTAACTGCAGATATTAGAAAACTGGTTCGGTGAGTCTGTTCCTTAGAATTTAGGACAATACGGTATCAATGAACCAGTAAATCAGACAGTTGGAAACGAATAAGTATACTGAGATATCGATAGACAATGCTGTAATGCAACTTTATAGATTGATTGAAAAACTTGGCAATATGCGGTAAATAGACGCTAATTGTGCGAGAAATCTAGATCACTGCACTCGTCAGTGTTCAGTGACATAATGTTGGCGGAATAGCCGCAACTAGAGCAGGTAAATAATTGATCCCACGTTCGACTTCATCACAGAATTTGACTGCATTTCGCAATTGTATTACAAAACTGGAGATTTTATGCACTTAGGTCACCTTCAACTTGTATTTTGATCAGGCGCGAGAGTTTTGTGATTGGTTTTCCGTGTGGTTGTCCAATGAAGGTTATGTTGGATAATTTTAAGTTCTCGGCTAAATCTGTAACTAACACTACTGCAATGTATTTTGAAAACATATTCTCACAAAAATTTGTTACGTTATCCCTGCAATATACACGTGAAATAATAAAATAGAATAGGGTATTCAGAATGTGGGAGGTGTGTAAATGTTGCAAACATCCAAATAACACAGTTTTGCTAATAAAAACAGTGACCACACACGGCTCGGATTATACAGAAGTACACTCAAGAACTCCATGCAACGTAAGTGATGCATTGTTATCTAGATTCTAAAATTATTCCCACAATTATGTCTTTATGTGCAATTTGTTAAAATTGTCTGGTGAAAGTCACTAATAACGCTTCTAAATCGTTTCTGAAATATTCGTTGGAGTTTGACATTGGTTGTCCTTAATGTTCTGTCTTTTAAAATAGAAAATGGTGGTGCAAAAACCAAATATTGTACATATCATCGTATATCGGTAACACAATTGACGCTTTCCTCGGAGAAACAGATATTTTTATGTTCCCGCCATATTTGTCATTCAATTACTGCACTAATTTTTGTGTGTGACACATATGGTCAGATTAATTAACTTTTACTAACTTTTAAACTTTCGCGTTCCTAGATATATAATTATGTGTTCGGGAATTAGCCTGTGACAACGGTCAGTGTAAACTTTTTTGAAACGTCAGGCAACACAAAGGTAATACCGATCATGTAATAGGTATGTCCTATCTATTATGTGATTGCGTTAATTCCAAAATACATAATTTTAGATTTAACTTTTGCATAGGTTGATAACCTTACTTTAAGTTTTCATAGTTATATTTTGAGATTTCGGTGATCAATAACTACATCGAAAACATTGTGTTTATGCTAATATCTATTTGTCTATTACTTCATATTTATATTTTTGTATGATTATTTTTGAAATAAAATATAGCTTACGTTACTTCCGGATAAAGTATGTTTTTAATGGTGAAATAATTATTAAAATCAGTTTAGTAAATTCAAATTGTATCAATTATAAACAAACAAATCTTTTATTTTTGTGATATATGCTATAGTCTAATATAAATAAACTTATATACCATTAATTTAGTTCGAAAAGAACAGCTGGCCTTCAAACATTATACATTTGCGTATCAGTGTAATGATGCAAGTCATTTAACTAGGCTAAGTCGACTTGATCTCTCTTAGCATTGGCTTTCTTTATTATGTCAATGACCAGAGCCTATAACCACAGCTCATTTAAAAATGGTTAATATGTATGTAATGTGTGTCCATGCTTATTTTATTTTTACGGTCAAGGATGAGTAAGTACATCATGATGGCGATATAACGTGAGAAGGTATGTTTATTATGTGTTGAATGACAATAAATGACGAGGAATTCTTTTATCGTTTGGATTCTGTTTGATAAATTTTGATTTGTATCTTTCTTCAAGTGCATCAAGGGTAGGTATCCTTGAGGTTTATAGTAGGAAATCAGACGCCATCTTTATTCCTGCGTCATTTGGCCTTTGTTCTTCGAATGAAGTTATTGTTATAGCAGTGATTATTATTAATATGAGCAATTGTACATTCATTGCAGAATTAACTCAAGCATTAAGGAAATAAAAATCAATTTAGATGTAAATTCTGATATATTCCGCGGAGAAAAGTTCCGGAATTGAATAGCGTGTTTAATGATGCAAACTCTTGTTCCTGCTGTATGCACGAACTATTCGATTAGAACTAGAGGCCATTGCGATCAGGCTACAGTCGAAGGTCTAGGAAACCAGTACTGAGTATCAGTCTAACGTTTTACTGCTTACAAAAAAAAAATAAGATTTGCTATCGATAATAATAAGTTTGCTGTATTGTAACAGAAATTTAGTTGAATGTTTAGTATTAATTTCTATGTCGTTCCGACCTTCTTTCTCGTACTATGTTATCTGTAGAACTTTAGGTAAAAGTCAATGTTAAGTTAACTACTTTGGTAAATACAGTTTACTTGTTAAGTAAGAGTAAACTCGTGTAAAAAATTTGTTACGAATACAAATCGATTCGATTTCCTTAATTGACGTTTGCCAGGCTATGCACAAATAACTACTTACTGTATTGGTTTCGTTCATTTCACGATTTTATGTGGATTGTATATAGGAATAAGCATGTTTACAGCCTTGGGACTTGTAGCATTACAATAGAACCTACATTAAATAAAATTAAAATTACAGAGAAAAAACACGGCCTTGTACGGTTTTATCATTGTTCATTTGTCTGAAACTTATTTTAGCAGTCAATTCTTTAAAATTTCATTAATAATATATTATTTTATAAGCATCAGTAGGAATTTAAAATTAATATAGGGTACTTTTTAAATTAGATCGAACATCTGTCGGATAATTAGTTTAATATGAAGGAAGTAGGTATTTAGTTATAAATTATATGGTGAACGACAAAAGAAAGGAGCTGAAACTGGTATAACGAGTATCGAAAAAAATAACAATGACATAATTTAATGATATCATTAAGTAGTCAAGGGTATAAACACACAATTTTTATAGTATGCATCTAAATATTACAAAATAGATACAACTAGATTTAGAAAACTAAAATTCTACAATAAATTTGACCTAGACCTACTTTAAACAAATGTCGAAACATTTGCAGATGACACTCGCGATATACAAGCCGTGAAACGTTTGTGTTCACATGTCCAATTGACAATTTTGACTTGGCGCAAGCGTTTACTCAAGCGTATCATAATTTAATCATGAAGCGAACCGTGATCACGTTTATTGCATTGGTTTGATGCCTCGGTATCCCACTGCACACTTATTTAACGGTAAACACAAAATTATTGCAATGAAATTTGCGTCTGAAGCAATCAATACAGGCTTATTAAGTGTGTATGTATTAATTATTAGGAAAAAAAATATTTTCAATATCAAACCATACACACTTGAACATTTATATTAACAAAGCTTAATGGATATAAATAAAGTTTTTAAAATTTTAATTGATGATGATATACAATGAAAATACTATCGATACAATTTATAAAACGTTAAAAAGTATTCGTGCATGTCGAAATTATTACCTTTTTGTAAAATCACCTTAGGTATTGATTTAAAATAGTAAAATTACTGGAAAAATAACATTTCTGAGCGTAAAGATATTAAATAAGGCAAAATCAGTGAAAATAAATCAAACGACATGACTTTGCGACAATTTATGGAACCAGTATTTTAGTATCTATTATTTATTCATCGGTAAAATTTGAAGTGGTTGAATTCATGAAATAGACAAATCAGAAAGCCAAAGCGTAATAATCGTAACTCTTAAGAAATTGACAGCGTTGTCAAGATAGTTTGTCTCGCCATAAACATACATATTTATGTGCATACGGAAATAGTTTGACATGCACTCTGAACTTATAATAGCCAGACGTAACTCAGGGGTTCATTACTTAACCGCTTGGTTGGAATGGAATCATATTTATTTATTTATTTAACCTTTTTGCACATTAGTAGATAGGTGGACTTAATGCCTAAGGCATTCTCTACTAGTCACCCTTTGGGTGATGCAGAGAAAAGAAGAAGTAGGTGCACTTAAAAGTATGTTAAACATTGTAAAATAAATAAATGGGATACATACTAAAATTTTACCATGGTATATATATGTATACACACATACATAGCTATAATTATATATATCCTATTTTATATACATATTTTAACGACATTAAATGAAAATGAACTATGGACGAGTGGATTTTGCCAATTCTTTGAATAAGAGCTTTTTTACTTTTCGAATATTGCGAATTTGCTTCTAAAAGTCAAATAATCTTAGTCGTTTCTTTAATGGTTTTAGGCGTGAAACATTCTGTATTTTGTTAAAAATATTAACAGGTATAGAGCTGAACTTTGTGCCGTTTATGTAGAATGAAATATTCACGCAATTTTACAATAATTTTATGAAATATTAAAAAGATGAATAGTTAAAATACGTATGGATATTTATTTACAAACAGTAAATATGCAAACAGGTCGAATGGCGACAAGTTACGCTTTATAAGGAAGTTCACTTCGGTTGTGCTCCACAAAGATCGTTCACTGTTTGTGTATCAGTGCAACCAGCCGTAGTTATGGACAGATTTACCATTTATTAAATAATCATTAGTCGAAATCAGACCTACAGCAGCCAGGTCAATGTTTACAACATCGTTATAAAATTGTAGCTGAATATTGAAGACAATCCATAAACAGTAGTAGACGTTTATAAGGCATTCTTTTTGTTTGTCATATACAATATATTTAACGAATATTTCAGATTAGATCAATGCCATTTATTTAAATAATTTGTGTCATTGTCGTTTTTATTTAAACAAATAGTAATGTTAGGTTATGTTAACATATAGCTTGAACGACAGCATACCAACGCGCTGACATTGTGAGTGATTATATATTTTTAAGCTTCATATTTTGATAATTCTGTAATTGTAAAGTTATACCTATGGGAGTGGTCAAAGCACACGTCGACTCTTTTTCACCCAGTCACTAATTATGTTTTAGGAACGGATTTTATGGGATTGTTAGAGACAGACACACATTTAATTATAGTTTAAAAAACTAAAAAACACGCTTTTATAGAAAATTCAACAAAAAAAAATAAAAAAATTACTTGAATTATTGCATTGTCATCGGTCTTTGACAGGTGTGCAAAATTTGAATGAAATCTGGCCGTTTAAAGTGGGTCAAAATCGTGCCCAAAGGAGTCGGTTACAAACATACAAACAAACATATATACAAGTGAAGCTAATATAAAGCGTGTAAAAAGAGGTCGAAGAGTAGGAGAGTAGGTACCTTTGAATGAAATGATTATAATACTTTACATAAGTAAACTTATAACATCAATACGTGATGAGGAAGGCTAGGTAGCAGTGTTATTTCTGACAGCAGACATTCTATATCGTCTGTGTATTTCATCTATTAGACCTTGGCAGGTTGTAACTTTCTATTTTAATGCACACTTCACTGAACATGAACACGATAGGCTTGATGCAAACTGTGTGTTCTAATTTAAAATATTAATTTAAGTTAAACGTTCTTAGGTCGTCGCGGCATTCGAGGAGTGTCACAAGGCATCAGTTGTGGTCTTGGTTAAAAAATTCTATGTGTATTTCAGAAAGTTCGGGTATTTATTCCTTTGCTAAAAATAGAACAACTGGTTCTTATTTCCCATCGATGTTAATGCTCTAAATAGGGTATTGATATCCACCTTTAATACATTATTAACGGTGAAAGATATACGGCAAATTGTAGCTTCAACCCCTCTCCCCATGCGACCCTAGGCACTGGCGGTAACACAATCGATATTCCAGTTTTGTGAAAGCCGGTCACCCTTTCCGTCGGTAAGCTAAGAACTGACCTGACTGAAGAAACTTTTGAAATTGATCAGAAACATGGCATTCGACGGAAGCCTCACTTTAATCTGCACAACAAATCCGTATTATCGAAAGAAACTATTATGAACGCGATTGTCCAAGTTTCCTTTAAAGATTGATGTATAGTCAGGAAGTAAGTGAGTACTTGTGTGTTACACAATTTCTAACTGACGCAAAAGATAGTTAAAACGCATTCATAAGAATTGTACGCGGAACATTAAAGTGAAGGTGAAAATTAAATGTTGCCTGTGCTTTAGAGTAATTGTCTGCAAAATAATAGGGTAGTTTTGTATAGTTAAAATTAATTATTTAACATTCCTCAGGAAATTAGAACTGTTACATAAAACTTTCCAAAACTTGACTAATTATTTTTAAGTTTTGCATTATTTTTGTATTCGCAAACTAAACACTGAACGCAAATGATTTGACAATAGCAAGTTATGACGTCACAAGCCATAAGTTTATTCAATTTTCTACAAAACCCTCTTTCTACCGATTGACGTCTTATACAGACAAACTTAATTGCCTTGACAGTTAACTACAGTATCGAGGAATATAAAAAAAATGTTGACTGAAACTAAGTGTTATTTATTAGCATACATAAACATTCGTTTTAAATGTTATTGTTATTACGCGGAACAATATATCGCTTAACGGGTTAAGAAAACAATATTTAAATATATTTCTACATTAAGTGTGAAATGCATCAGACTAATATCTTCGTTCGGAATCCAACGTTTTCATCTAATATTTAAGACATTTTTATCGATCGTTTTTAGTTACTTACGCAGTTAAAATACCTTGCATCATTGTGGCTTCAGATATAGAATAGAGCACCGAAAACCTTATTGCTATATTCTCTACATTGTGTTTGCGACACCGAAAGTTATATGTATGTAAAAATTTAGACTTTAACTTTCGGGTTATTTTGGTAAGTTTTTTGTTCTATATTTTGAAATAGCTGAGTTTATGTATTCAATAAACATACATATGGACTACCTATCACTCCGAAAAAGATATACGCATGTGGAACTCTTTGTTAGCCCTTACTTAATAGATATTTACCTAACTGTATTATGAACTTTTTCAGGTCGGTGGCCCAGTAAACAATATTGATTTTTGTACGTACGGAGGGGTTGGCCGGTCGATATGATACCGTGTGACCTACATAGATACTACTGTAATAGGCTTCTACACAACTTTGATGTTATATTATGTAATGGAAGGCAGGTGGACGTTAGGATTCAACTTATTGTCGTAACAGGTAGAAATATATTCGAGTAGTAGAGTGGAGAGCGGAGTATTTCTGTTAGCTCCTTTAAGATAGATAGGTTAATAGAATATTCATTATTGTTCACCAATAATGTACTCGCAGCTATAAAGAACAGGAATACATTTCTTGCTAATAGTTAATAGTTCTTTGGCGAGAATTAATAAACTATAGAAACGTTAAGATGTACAATGATAATTTGAGTGTATGTATATTAGTTTGAACACTAAATGGCAAACAAAGCAATCATAATACAGACCAAAAAGAAAACACTTATGTTATTGTTTTTAAATTTTTCATATTGGATGTGTGATAGGAGGCGTCGCTAAGCTCTCACCAGTCTACTCGTGACCATGATCGGTGCAATTCTATCGAAACGTCGGGTAAACAAAAAAGGTATTGTACCTTCTAATTATGACCGCGATTAAGTCCCGATTTACACATCCAATACGTATGTAGGTAAATCTATAGGACTTAAAGTAACGCTTTGCAAAAAACGCAAAAGTTAATCATCTCGTTTCGATAGTGACGTATTCCAAATTATAAACTGGGTACTAGCTAGGGAAAGTTTTTAATAGAGGTCTATGTTTACCAGTAAACATCTAATGATTAATGGCCGGTTTCTAAAACGCAAAAATTAACTAATCGTATGTCAAGTTTCTTGACAAGTATATATTGAGTTGCTGAAAGCATGATTGGGCACTTTGTTTTGATCATCGTATTAATTAATAGAGCCTATGTCAAATGTCAAGTTTGACTGCAAAATCTCATGTCAAATGCCATTCGAATGGTCAATGAAATTGATCATAAATTAGTAAATTTTTTTATCAACGTTTCAGAAATTCATTTTGATTTGATACCGCTGTTAACTTGACAGCTCTGTTAGTTGTGATTAGCCTTTCGGAAACCGGCTGTAAAACATGTAATTATGGTATATCTTGATGTTATTCATATAACGTCGGAGAGGCTTGGAGGGTAATAGAGCTGAGCTACAGTTTATAAAAAATGTAGTTAAACCCATAAAAGTATTTAGAATAGTTTATATTAGTCAATAATTCTAACAAATCTCATGGTCGTAATTATGTTTTTACTTTACATTTGCCAATAAATTTTATTAATGTACGGTAAAAAATGACGATATGATTTATGTTAAAATAGCTGTTTTTTACGTGCGTGATATAAAGTATACTTCTGTGGCATAGCTCTACTACCCTCTAAAGCGACGATATATGAGTAACTCACACATCTTACACCCGGTTTCCGCAAGGCTGATCAAAATATTGTTCAACTAACGAATCTGTCAAGTTAATCGTGATGTCAAATCAATTCTAATTATAAGCGATTGAAAAAAGCTACCTCAATGTACATAGTGTACATTGTATGTAAATGCATAAAAAGAGAGATAGCCTCACGAACTCAGGACATTCACTTGAGATTTATTTTATATTCAAAAAATGTTTCTTGTCTACGTCGTTTACTTCAAATGACTCTAAAAGTACAGAACGAATAACAGGTAAAACTAGGTTCTTTGTTGATAAACGGCGCGGCAGAGGTATTCCATGTCATTCTTAAACGAAAATTAGAGGAACGTAAAAACATCTTTCTTTCGAAGTCTGTTAAAAATAATAATTGGGACGTCCACGCTATGAGTCTGCGTTGTCAGCGAAAAACTTCTACAATAGTTTTCTGAAGGGTCAGTAGTACGTTAATGAAACTTCGGATTTTAAAAGCGTGTTAAGCTGCGCTACCTATAGTAACAGATCTCGTGAGTTCGTGACCATATTAGTCATAGGCGCACGGACCTGCGCCCTCCCTGCTTTGCCACCCCCGCATCTCCAAATCCTGATATAACACTACGCAAATAGTTCTTTTAAAAAAGTCGCAAGATCCAAAATACTATAGAGAAAGTACGAGCTCACATTTCGCATACCATAGCAGAATCATCACAACAGTAACAATATATTACAAGCTGACCCGCGCAACGTCGTCGTTCGTGCAACATTTTTCATTGATGCTCCTCTCCTATTCATTGTAGCTTGATGTTATTTAGCCTATAGCCTTCCTCGATAAATGGGCTATCCAACACCGGAATATTTTTTCAATTCGAACCAGGAGTTCCTGAGACTAGCGCGTTCAACCACACAAACTCTTCAGCTTTATAATATTAGTATAGATTTATAAATATACATATACTTCGATTCTCAAACTTGACTCCATCGTTGAGACGGCAGCTACCTATGATATTGTATAGTTTTAAGCATTATATACGGCGCACACGCAGGAATCCGGTAATAATTAGCAACGCCTACTGGCGCCTGAGCAAGTCTAGTGAACTTGTCTGTTTATTTGGCCATTGCAGTATACTATTAACTACTAGCTTTTGCTCGCGGCTTCGGTCGCTTACTATTAAACTCTAGAATAATATCTACTTTTTTTTGAAGTCCAAAAAAACTTCTTTAGGCATGTTTGTAAACTTCTGCTATGGGGAAAAAGCACTGAACTCGTGACCGTCACGCTAATAATACATATATAGATCCACTAGAGGGCGCTAATCTAAACATTGAGTTTTGTCAGCTCCTTATTAATAAATGTCACCAACCTGCTAATGTGACGTTTTAAGTTCGTCGTTTCGTTTAAGTGTTCCCTTCTGTCGGCAGTCCCATGGCTGCCTATTTTTTAACGGTACCCTCTGTCCTTTTCTGTACTCCTGGCAACGTGTAATTTCGTGATAATTGGTTAAGAAGTTAAGATGTGAAAGTGCAACAAACGAACTTACTTTCCCATATAATATTAGTTAGAATTAGAACGTTTTATTTGAACGCGACAATCTCCCGAAAAAAGAAAACCATTTGAATTTGGTAGCAAATTCTGAGAAAGTTTATGTGCTATTTAACATCACACTATGACACGGGTAAACACGGATGAAACTGCGGGTAATGTCTAATATAATTATACAGGTTGTATTTGAAAAAGGAATACTTACTAAAATCACTGAAAGGGAATGATTCTACCATGCAGTTTTTTTGAAAAAAAAAATCTATCCGTTTGTAAGTTATGACCGTTTGAAAAATATTTAACTTTACACATTCCACCTAGTTTTATTCAGTGATTTAAGTAAGTGTTCCTTTTTCAAATACACCCTGTATAATGTGTTACTCTGATGCGTTTCTAAAATAATACATAGGTAGGTGTATGTTTCTTCGCATTCGATTTTTAATCAACTCAATAAAAAATAGTACGCAAATATTTCTGGACTAATCCGGATGTTGTATCAACATCCTTTGTTACAAAGGAAGTATAGTTTTTTTTTAATGCAGTTTTTTTAACGAAATTACATAATCATCAATATATTTTCTATTTTAAACATCACACGTACACAAATTTTAAGCAGCGCTTTCTTATATTTCTTAAAAAAAAACAAAATTGAAAGCCAAAATATTAACGATTGTAAAACAAAATTAAACGAATATATATTTATTAAAATAGTTGAGTAAATACAGGTAACATTTATTACTGTATCTGATATTTATTCATTCATATTATTTCAAAAGTACAGGCAAAAAAGCTAGTCTGAAATACCAGGACCCACAGGCATTGTGTTAACAGAATGCGAGCGTAGGATGATGCCTGTCGCCAACGTTTGCATAACTAGTGCAAGAGCGCACGCTTGCGAAAATATTGGCCGACAAATAAATGCTCAAGGATCTATTTGAAATCGTAAAAAATATTATGCTAAATCAAACTTTACATAAATCTTTGAGTCAGTAAATATTTGTTCATCTTTGCAGTCTGCGCCATCTACTGTGATCGATGAGAACTTTATGATACTGACTCGTCGTGATGTGCGATGTAATGCAAGAGATGGCGTTGCTTACAATAAATTATAACGGGATTCTTTAAACGGTATCCCGTTGTAATTTAGTGTAAAATTTCCCGCTTTTTTAACTTCTTTAAAAAATTAAACGTACCTTTATCGTTGCTGTTCGGTCTTGGTGACTTTTGCCATTGGTGGCGAACTTTCTGCGACCAGCTAATGGGACTCTTTCTGCCACGACTCCTCTCTCGGACACTGTAATTCATAATTTCCATTGTGATATTCCACAAACAAAAGAAAAATTAATGCCGTCCTAGCTATTCGAATGCATTTTTGTAACTAAACCACCGGCACACGTAATTTTATATCAAGTGCTGATAACGATGTTTGCATTTTTTTTGGAACTGCTATTGCGCTAACCAAACGCTTTATTGGGTCAAAACGATAAATTCGTTGTTTTTTTCATTAACGTTTATAGTAAAACGTGATATAACCCTTTATCTGGACTATTTTATCAAACAAGTTGATTTTCGCTGTTCACATTAGGAATAAGCCCTTAGTTTACTTTTTTAACTGACTTCAGAAAAGGAGGAGGTTCTTAATTCGTCGGGTATTTCCTAATTACTTTTACGTGGTCTGATTTCAGTGGATATTTTTTTGCCAAAGAGCATACTACAGGTATGCTTAAGAATGAATTTGTCAAGATCTGATAAATGATCTATTAAAATATATACGATGAATATATAACGATGAATTATATACAACGTTAACCAATTTTATATAATTTTAATGATTATATATTTAAGGACAACTTTCACTCTAGAGAAGCCCAATCCTACCTATATGTAGAAAATGCTAACGGAGGCATGATTTAAATACATTGTAATTGTATTCGGTTTTTATAAGAACTTTGGAATGTAATGACTATGAATGTATTTTTGTATTATCCCTCAGATTTCCCGTAAAGGCGTCATTAAATTTAAATTAATTGGTAAACTTCCTAAAAGCTTTATTTTATTTATACTTACATGATAATTTTCTGCTCATTCTTTTCCTCATCGGACACATCTACCCAGTCATCGCTTCGATCGCTTCTGTCACTTACACTCGTTTCACTGCTCGGTACTTGGAAGGCGATCTCTTGTCCGTTGTAGCTAATCACCGACCTCTGTCCGTACAAACTGTTTGTCTTCTGCTCGCTAGACATCGTCGATTGGCTGATGTTGGACACTGTATCGAACGAGAGACGCTTTTGGACGTTTGAAGCGACTTGTTTCTTTAAACTGTTCCTCATCTTTACCATACTTGGACTGTTTGGGATACTTTCGTAACAATGCGACAATGAAGCACCATCTGCATGTTTGATGGTGTCATAAATGTTTTCATTGTCATTATAACCGGTATAATCTGATATAAAAGAATGTCTACTGCTGTAGGTTGGACTACTATCTTTAGATTTAGATTGGTGTGCTGGTATTTTTTCGTATATTCTATCTGATCCAATTTTTTCATAGCTCACAGTAGATGTGCCGCTTACCGATTTAGATATGGCGTAATGTTTATTATTATTATTGTTGCAGTATGGACGGTAATCCTCTGCAATTTGTATGCCGGAGGTAGAAGTGTGACAGTAGGGTTTGATGGGAGACTTGCAATATTCATAGCCGTCATCACTGTCACCGTCCCCTCGAGTTCTCTCCTCGATATTATTTTCACATAGTTCGTAGTTGTGAAGGCTGCTTTCATCTCCTTCAGGATGGGATCTCATTTCCAGTAAGCATTGATAAATATTATCTTTATCTTCTGTCCTTTTTTTATCCTCTATATCTTTAGGGATTTCTGGTAATGGACAGTTTTTCTTGGATAACCTGAGTGTAGACGTGTCCACCTCTGCACTTTTGACAGGAATCACAATTACATTTTCTTCATCTCTAGGTTCTAATGGTTCATAATAATCTTCATCCTCTTCTTTCGCTGGTTTAGACGTGTAACCTACTATAATTTCTTTGTTGCAAGCTTCAACGAGATTAGTTTCGAAGTCCATATTTTCTTCAGTATTATGGTTGCTGTTCGAAATAGTAACTTGAGATTCATATGTTTGAGGAGATTCCTCTTTTACTAAGATAATGGATGGTTCATCAGAACAGTTGATTATGCTACCATTCATAGTTACACTTACAAAATTGTACACACTGTCAGATGTTGATTTGTCAGAGTCTGAATAAATTTGAGTACTACTTTTTCTGCGCCACAAAAACGATTCATTTGGGGTTATTGGTGAATTTATGTTTTGATACGCCTTGACTTCTTCGTGAGCATCTGGAGAGGTATTAATACTTATGATTGGCGTTTTTTGCTGTTCACTGCTAGGATCATCATTACTTTCATGGATATCTTCAGGAATAATTTCAACCACTTTTAGAGGTAACTTTTCAGAATGAATGTAATTTGTTCTATATTTTTTCTTGTCATATATTGGCTCTTTCTTTTTTATTGCTTCCGTACTTTGATCCTTTGGACTTTCCACTTTTACAGACTCATTAGAAACTGGTTTAATAGTTTTAATTTTTGGAATGCCGTCTTTTACAACAAGATTTTTGGTTAATACTAATGATGATTTCTTTTCAGGTACTTTTGGTTTTTCTTTTACAGGCGTTGTACTTTTGGATTTATCAGGTTGTCTTTTGAGTGTGTTATTTAACGTAGACTGTGCGATAATTTCACATTCAAACTTTTTAATAACATTTTTAACTACGATGCTTTCCATTATTTTTTTTTCTTTATTTGATTCTGTGTCTTTTATCTTTACTGGACTGCCATCAACAGTATCTGATCCACTTGGTTGTTCACTTGAATCCTGATATTTTAATCGTTTCTTTGATGCTTTTGGTATTTTAGTTCCATCTGATTTAGAACGGATAACGCGAATTTTATTTGAATTATCAGCAATGACCAGATTGTCTATTGAATCCATACTAGAACATCGTTTTTTACTGCTACGTTTTTTTGAACCTCGTCGCTGTCGTAGTACAATTTTTATATTTGGACTGGAACTAAGAGGAGATGAGGGAGTTGAACTATTACTAGGAGAGCGTCGCGAAGATGACTTACAGTCTTCTAGTTTTTTCAAAAATTTAGATTGTTTGGGCGCTTCGTTATGAGTCTCAGTTTCTAAATTATTGAATTTTTTTGTTAGCTCAGCAACTTTACTGCTAGTTATGGTCACTGTTTTGGCTAGAGGTGGCCGTTTGTGAGAAGTTGATGCACTTTTAATTTTAAAGCTAACTTTTCTGTGATGCTGTTCATATTTTTTCCTAATATTTGGAGATGTTTCAGTTGTCTTATTATAGTCTTTATGTTTGGTATCCAAAGAGGTCACAGAGGTTGTCTGTTTCCCTCCGCCAGTGCTCCTGGTATCTTCACTATCCGTTGTTATGGTTAGTTGAGCGTAATGAATTGGATGTTTGTCTATTTTCGATTTATAACTTGGAGGTTCAACGTTAGGACTCACAGTTGAATTCAGAAAAGCCTGCTTGGCGTCTTGTATAGACTTCATTCGTTCCGTCATAGTTGGCACAGGCGGTTTAGCGGGTATGGTGTAAATATATTTGTTGCCATCATTTTTATTCTCTTTAATAGCCATTTCCGGCTCTGGTAGTATAAAGTTTTTCAAGAGAGCTTTTATAGTACCGTGTTGTTTACCGTCGCTGTTGAAGTTCTTTATCGATGATATGAAAGTGTTCGTGGTTATCGTATCGCCTTCCATAAGGTTTATTAACATTTGTGATGGATATCTGTATCTGTTGTTTTACGCCATCTGGAACCAACAAAAGATCTATATTATTATATGTTACAATATTGTAATGAATTACAACACAGTTAACTAAAGGAGGATGCCCATTCATGGTTTCACTTTTAGACGTTCGCGTCATTCACATTCGTTAAAAAAAATATTGATTTTAATGTGACTTTTCGACCCTAAATCTCTTCTATAGAACTTGGAGTTTGAAATTAAATCTTACAAGGACTAAAACTTGAATCAATGACCGTTTTCATTTTAAGTAAAATGTTGCCATTATATAAAATAAACAATTAATGGTTGAATTCAAATAAACATCGTTTTAAAATAAAATGGTTTTATAATAATATATACGTAATGTCACATTAAAGTTTATTGCAGTTGAGTAATCTTATTTTTTTTGGAGCTGCTTGTTTGTGAGTTCGGTTTCATTAAAATATAATACCTAAATAAAAATTATTAATTATTATTATAAATAAGATTTTGTAGTAGCAAGCAGCAGTTAGAAGTTTTGATTGCTTTAGGTGGCGCACACGCGATGATATGGTTTGATATTAAGTAAGGTTTGCAGTGGTTCAACATCGGATGGGTAACCAAAAAAAATGTTTTTTGATTTGCTCTGTGCTGTAGGTAATGGGGTCGTTAATTTTACGGACGGTTACTCGTCAGCTGTTTCTTGCATTTTGATTGAGTAGGTTGGTGTTGAAGTTTGTTAGGATAGGAGTTTGGTAACCTTCGGCGACAGCAGTTTATTTTAACATCCAGAATAAAGGGTAATCTATTTATATTTATAAAAATTAATTATAATATTTACAATCACAAAACTAGAAAGAAACCCAAGTAGGTAGATGAAATTATGGGCAGCCTATCGTCGTCGTGGTCTGTCGTGTTTACGTAGCGTCCGGCTGTAGGTAAGTATATCAAGGAAAGGGCCGAGTCACAATACTGTATACTTATACTGTGCCCAAGTTATGTTACAATACACGTTTATATTTCAGATAATACTCAGTGCAGGTTTAATAATGCAGTTTAAACATATTTGACGCAGCATAAAAAAGTGTGAAACTGATTTTCATACTGAAATGAGCAATTTCCTTTGGCTACAATTTAAAGGGGATTAATTCAAAGAACTTATAATTTATAAACTAGGTTTAGTCTTCATTGCGTACCTACATATGTATAGTATATTATATACTATACTACATGTAGGTATACTTTTACATACATATATATACTTCTCAAAGGTATATTCCACCGTCATTGTTCAGAACCTTAATGTCGCCACCACATGTTTGTACACAGAATGGTTCATTACTGTGTCATTTGGGTCTCACGAGATTGCGTTATTAATATAGATTGTAGAACTAAACTGAAATTAATTCGAAGAGAAAATTGATAGCTATTGTTTCACACGACTTGTACTTTATTATGTTGAGGAAATACACAAATGTAGTGGAATGTTTTACATAGGATTTAACCTTGTATACACGTGATTTCCTCTGTGATAGACTTAAACATTGTTATAATTATAAATAATTTTCTAAATCGCCATTTGTGTGTGTTTAATAACACAGTAGGTTTCAAACATTGATATATATAAAGAGTTGCTATCACTTCAAGAAATTTTGTTAGGTTTTGTTAAAACTTAAGAACTAATCGACGCTACGGCGCTAAAACAATCATTAAGTGTCAAACCAAACACTACGAATGCGCAGCGCACTGGGGCATCAAATTCTTCGCGATCAGAAGGTCGTAGGTGTCATGATTTTTATGGCGCTTACGCGTTTCGTTTAACGAACCTATCGTAGTGTTTTTATACTCTTTGGAACCTATGCTGGATGAGCTCCTATAGACTAAAATGAAAAATAGAAGGGACATTTAACTTAAATAAGTCTAGTGTTAAAAAAAAAAAAGAAAACTTACATTTTATAACAAAAACGACCTACTTAAAAACATCAAGTGTTCACCTTTAACTGGTCTTTACTAATGATACAGAAATGTTTACTTACTTGTTACAACATGTTTTAGAACATTTCTGTCAACAAAATAAAAATAGAGTAAATACTTATTAAAATTGTATGTAATAGATGTTAAGCTTTCAAAATTAATTGAATGTGGTTACCATTATTTTACCTAACGACGAATGATTGTTCTGATACGTTTTAATCTATGATAAATAATTAGTTCCTGCCTACAGTTCTTTCTTAGTGAAAGCGAGATAGCGCGAGGTGCTATTCGTTGATAGAATCGAGATAGAGCTGTTGTTTTAATGGAGAAAAACATGCACATGGCTACTATTAATTTTAATTTTTCTCTTATTTTACTGCAATCTGCTATAAAATCATGTTAAAATGAGTACTAATTTTTGTTTTTATTTACCATATAGTAATACAACGATGAAAAAATAACTCACAAGTAAATATTTTTACTTTTTCTAACAGATACGAAACGCTCGCTGGCACCAGTGTACACTGAACCGCAGTCGAAGTGTGTATGAGCAGCTGATGAGCTCGTTCCACAACCACAACTAAGTCCGACAAAATTTGAGTTCCAAACACCATATATCTAGTACGTAGTACATTTAAATCAATGGTTTTAAATAGTGAAAGACAGCGGCACAGACCCCTAAAGAAATGGTGGAATTACTTGGATTTGCTTATATGAATATTGGGCCGTGCCCTGGTATAGTATTGACGGAATTTATTATGCACCTTAAAACTTTGGCATAAAACTCTCGTAACGCCGCCGCGCCGGTGGTATCCACTCACGTGTTAGCCACCCTTTACCTAGACCTAGCTTGTTTCTTTGTTCAAATGACTCTAATTACTGCCTGAATTTTTTGTGCCCCACAAACCACAAATAAAAAACGGGAAGTCCTTTCCAGTGAATTTTAATAATCTCATAAGGATATCAGTCACACTGTAATTTGATGTAGAATAATTTCAATTTTCTTCTAGAAGAAATGTTTATACAGCCCTGTTACTGGCTGATACACTATAGGCAAGTCAAAGGCGAAGTTTTGATCGGTTTTGCTAAGGTTCCGTATGGTTTTATTCTCATCTATTGGTAAGTAGGCAGTTCTATCAGCCGCTCGTTCGTTAGTGGTCAGTTGTTGTCAGATACAAGTCTTATAAAAAGCGGCCGAACGCTTGCAGCATTTAACAGGGTGTAATTTCACGGCATATTTGAAAGGCAATGTCACGTTTCGGCGCGCTAAACAATAAAGGATGTCAGATGCCAATAAGTGGGTAATCAGGTGACAAAAACATGCTTTACAATACTTGACGCATATATGTTTTACCTATGTGTTTATGACTGTGACCGGTAATTTTGCATTCGTCAAAATTGTATATGTAGTTACTAACCAGCTACAGCCGACAGCGATCTAAAAAAGATTTTTTGCAATGTGTCTGACAGAAACTGAGATTAAAATGGCATTTTATTTTTTGGATTGTTTGTGAACAGAAGATAATTGAGATATTTAACGAGGATGAAATAGTGGGCTAAGCTGTGAGTAACGTATTGGTCTCTATCTGCCTTTTATGGATTGGAGGCCTTGACAAAACTACCTATAGGCTATACATACTGGTCCTAATCCTAAATATAAGCACCTTTCTGTAACATGGTGTGTATACGATATCAAAATGTGCAAGCTAACAGGAAACTCCTAAGATCTGGCAGCCCGATAGCTACACATGGCTCTAATTATAGCGTTCTATTTACGTCGCAAATGCACAATAATATTAGCTAATGCACTCCACATACTTGTACATGGTAACCACTTCAATAACATATTAAATTAAACGTTCAAAGGCTATCGAACTTCTTTAATTCATATTTTGAAGACTGCAAATAACCTACCGACTGAGTTAAACAATTGCACTAAAAACTTTATAATTTTTTCCTTTTAAAACTACCGGTCGGATTAGAAAAAATCTTTTTGCACGTAATAGCCCAATTCCTAAGGAAGGTAATAGGCTATTTAACATCACGCTAAGACCCCTAGGAGCCGGGCAGTGATAATAAACGAGAGGGAAAGTTCGGGTAACGCCAGTTTATACTTTATGTAATTCATTTGCTTGCTTGTGTGTTTGGAGCTGATTCAAAATTTCATACATAGTGTAATCAGCTTGCAGGCTTAATTTCGCGTTTCTATTACTTGTTAGATGAAATATTTCGATTAATTTCTTTTGTCCACCATATTTGATTTGAAATCCAATTACTGATCTTGTTACTCATGTTTTTAGAAAACTGTCTACCAATAGATGCCAGCAAAACATAAGAAATGATTTAAAGAACTCATATACATATGTAATATCTATCTGTTTGCTAGGTAACAGCTTTTAATCATTCTAGGTATTCCAATAAAAATATTTATGTTAGTAATAGTAATTCATACAAGCTGTTTAACATTGATACTATAACATTACTCTATAAGTACATTATAAGTATCCTAATTAATCCTAAAGTAGGCTCTTGGGCTTTCTTGGGCATATCTCAACGTCTCGTGGGGTCGTGCTCAATGCTTTCACCGCGTGGGAACTACGCACGCGCCACCGATGACAACTGATTAAAAGCATCGGAATTTACGTGTGCTTCTAGTTGTTTATCTCGGTAAGAAAATTGTTTTGGTGGAACATAGAGGATTTATGTTGTCCTCATTTGGAACCTTCCATATTTTTTTTTTAAACTACGTTGTACAAACACGGTTACATATTTGGAACAGAAGGTATACTACTGCAGAACAATGAGGAATCCTTTTTCTCTATTATATCTTTTGTGGAGGTGTTGCCGGCTACTTAAAATGAAGCTTAAAGTTCAGCTGTCAAATACTTATTCGGGCTGATTGGGTAATTTAGTCGAATAAACAGCAAAAGTTACGAAGTTTAGAAACCGACTCTGTATCGGGGAAGTAAATACTTGATCTGGTATCACTTTCTTGATTTATAGGATCGTAGTCTAGTGATACTATAATTTATTTAATTTGTAACTAATTGTATGAATGCGATAAATGTTAAATGAACAAATTGACTACTTGCATGTCAAAGGTTACTTAAACTTCTCTTTTATACACGCTTTAATATACATATTTTTTTATGGTATAGGGGGCAAACGAGCAGACGGGTCACCTGATGGTAAATGACTACCGCCGCCCATGGGCACCTGTAACTCAAGAGTCACAAGTCCGTTGCCGCCCTTTAAGGTGGGAATATGGGAAGAGGGGGATTAGAGGGGAAGAGAGGGGAATAGGAGAAAGGGCAGGGTTAGGGCCTGCGGTAACCTCACTCACGCGGCGAAAATTATTTCATTTCATTAAATTTCATCAATTTCATTAGCTTTACTTGAAACTAACTATGTAAATAAATCTTGGACGTCAATTTTGACCTGCTTCTGCGTAATTGTCGTATGGAAATGAAACTTTCTATGTATACGTAATTTGGATGACTGTGCTGTAATTTAGAATCTTTGAGCTGATCTGATGATGGAGCCAGGAGGTGGATCTCTTTAGTGGCTAATAGTAAAACCCTCGAGTTTGTGCTCATATGATTCGTTTTGACAAGTCCAACGAATTGGACTTGGTAACGTTGGTTTGATGATGAAGCCAGGAGGTAGATGGTGGAACTCTTTTTTAAGTTTTTAGTTTTATTAAACTACAATAAGTATAATTAGTAACTCCTACTTATGATAACATATTGTGTCCACTTAACATAAGAGACATATACTTTCCTTTAGTGTCACAACAAATAAATAAAAAAAACACAAATAATCGTTACATGTGTAAACCATATTTAATCTTATACCACGACTCAACACAGTATCGTAGAATATAAATAATAAAATAGCACAATAAAAACTTCCGTTTTGGAAGGGTATTCATGTTTATTAAAAACTATACGGTTTTACTCACGTTTTTATTTCGGGGATGCCCGACTAGTTTCGGACCCGACGGGGGCCCTTTGTCAAGGAGTGAAGCGTCCTGCCGCGACCTTGTCAGGCGTCACACGCGGTAGCACTATAAAATAGCGCGATAAAATAGCACTTAAATTGAATCTTGTAATAAACGTACTGAGTTGGTATTTACTGCAATAGTTCTAATAAATTTCTAAAACATATCGTAAAAGTATAATTGCTCCAACTTAGGAAACTGAGTCTTGCAAAACTTTGTTATTAGAGAGGGAACTGAGCTAATTGTACACAACAGTCGTCTCCCTTTCTCCAGATGTAATAGTAATAAACATCTTGATTTTGGACCCGTCTGGCTCTGTTAATGGTTTCCTGTGGACGCGTAATGGCCAGCTAAAGGTTTACGTAACCAAGAAAACGTTCCTTGTATACCCTTTTATTAAAACACGCGTTTTATTGCAAGCGACTGAAGAACATTCATCGCGTAAACAGACCTTTTGTTGTTTTCATTCTTTGTATTGCTCAAACAGTAATATTGTCAGGCAATTGACTGGCTTGTTGGTCTAGTGGTTAATGATGATGACTACTGAGCTAGAGGTCGTGGCTTCGATTCCCATACAGGACAAAATAATTGTGTGATTAGCATGATCATTTGCTCTGTATGAGTGTAATTATCTATAATATGTATGTATTTAGAAATGTATATGTTTAGAAGTATGTTTATCAGCAGTCTGGTACCATAGTACAGACTTTACCTAGTTTGGGATTAGACGGCCTACGAGATGTGTCAAGTTATTATTATTATAACATTATTACAATTTACTTCTTTCTTTTGAGACTAGTTCTCAAAACTTGTACATATTTTCAATAATTTTCAAGTCTGTAATATATACAGCGTGTAAGTCTGAGCTACGCGAAAAACTTACAATAACCTCTTTCTGTTTATACTTAACACAATACAAAAGTCAGTTCATCATAAAAATGCGAGACTAAGGATTTATAGTCATTAGTTTCATTTGTCGCTACGCAATGTACGATATTCTTTTTGTGCGGTACGGTGAATGACCTTCAAAGTAAGGGGCCGTCAAGACCCAGCTGATTGCATAAAATGTTTAAATGTTGGTTGATTGATTACATTGCTGTTTTTGGCCGTATGCGGTATTTGTTACATTTTTTTTTCGATAAAATGTTCTGCTTACTCATTGTGATTTCACTTTTAAGCAAAAAAATGTGAAATAAAATAAAAAAATATATGAATTTTCCTGCAGAAAATTCCAGTGATTTTCGACATAGAATAATGGTCTAAATACACTATTTCGAGATTCGGTACGGTGTCGCTTACATCGTGTATAATAATGGCGACATCTTATTGAGTTTATGTCTTATAAGCTTGATGAGGCCAACGCTCGCTCCGACTGTTCTATTTTTACTGCACATTCGTCGCACAATACTTAATTGAGGCCTGTAGTCATTTTACAGATGGGCCTGATGTCGCTATTTAAGCAGCAAAGACAAAGAAAAAACCGCGTACTTATTCAACGGCATATCGTTGCCTGGGTTCTTGAAAATGAGACTAATGTTTTCTGCACTATTTTATAGTCGAGAGCTCCATGTAATTACTACTATAGGTAATTGAAGAAAAAACTAATAATTTAAAATGATAATAACTTACGAGACTGGTATTCAGGGCCGTGAGGCTTTCGGAACCGGGACTGTAGCACGGTAATATTATCTATCCAGTATTATGACTCGACGCTGTCCTGGAAATAATTAACTACAGCCGTGCGGTACGTTAACACGCGAAAGGGCTGCCCGCCTACAGTATTTTAATTACATCTACCTACTTGAGTTTCTTTCTATTTTTGTGATTGTAAATATTATAATATATTTTTTATTTGAAATAATTCTTTAAAAAAAAACCGACTTCAACAAAAAAAACTATTCCTAAAAGACTTATATATGGTTTTCTCATGGATGCCATTGTCAGAACTGGACCAAATTGAAATGGGACCACACGGAAAACACCAGCTTTCCAATAAAAAAAAACATACAGTCGAATTGAGAACCTCCTCCTTTTTTGAAGTCGGTTAAAAATGAAATTTGTTGTGAATGAAATAGGAATTGTTCAATAAAAATACATGTGTTTTTTATTAGTAGTTTAAGAGTTTCTAGTTTTGTGATTGTAAATGTTATAATAAGTATATTTTTTATTTAAAGAAATGAAATTTGTTGCGAATGAAATAGGAAGTGTTCAATAAAAATACATGTTGTGTTTTTTAATTAGTAGGTTTAATAAAAAAAAACACCCTTATTTTAAAACTAAAAAATATTTGCACCTCGACTGAGATGTACGAAAAACTTTATTCTTAAATTTAATAGTATAAAAAATCCATTGCCAAGTACTTATTTCAATCATACCGTTCGTTCATCACTGCGACGCATACGCGACTGGTTGTGTACGTCAAGTTCGGTATACACTCGTGTATACAGAACTTGAGACGCGTAGATATGACTCGCTTTCCGACCGTTTGTATGAAGATAGAATACTGTATAGATAATATTACCGTGACCGTAATATAGGAAGCCATTAAAGCTGTTATAATTTAATTTAAAACTTGATACTACTTATATATTAAGAATCTCGTAAAGATTATAATTCTAGGTTTAATTTTAATAAACGGTTGTAATTTTTTTTATAAATACTTTATTTCATAAAACTGGTTTCATTTCTATGACCCCAAATCTTGACCCCATATTAGTTAACAACTAAGAATACCGTGTATTTTTTAGTCTTAGGGAAGCCATACTAGATAAGATTAGTCTAGACATAGACGCGATAGGTCGCTTTACCCCTAGATAATCGTGGGAACGCCATGCTTCGGCACGTATGGGCCGGCTCGACCGGAGTAATACCACAGTGAAGCAATGCTTGCATTGCTTTTCGCCGAGTGAGTGAGGTTACCGGAGGCCCTAACCGGGAGCAGAGGGGTAGATGAGGGGAGAGGGAAGCCTCTCCCCTCCTCTACCCCTCTGCTCCCCTTCCCCTCTCATCTTAAAGGCCGGCAACGCACTTGTGACTCTTGAATTGCAGGTGCCCATGGGTGGTGGTAGTAATTTACCATCAGGTGACCCGTGTGCTCGTTTGCCTCTACCATATAAAAAGATAAAGGACATCAGTTGAGCTCGAAACTAATCGACTTTACTTCTTCGAAATACACACACTTCTGTACAAACATAATAAGATTTTAGTAACTAAAAAGTCATCAATGTAGGAAGGAGTTGGAAGTATCTATTTAACAAAAGTCGCAGCTTGTGAAACAACGAGCTGATTATCCCCGATCGTAATTTTTGTTTGATATATGTATATGTTTATGCATTTTATTACGTTAATTACGCCGTAAGAATTACTTTTATTGTGTTGTTTTAACGAATGTACATGGCTGTAATATTACTGCCAGAGAAAAATGTTATTGTTTGTTAGAAAACAATCGTACACAGCTCATTATTGTTCAGATTATATTTTATTGTTTTATTCTAAATCTAACAATATCTAAACAGACGCTATTATGTAGCGCTTCTCAAGACAATCTAGGTCAGAACACCGACATAGATGACACCACTGATTTGAAGATTAATATTAGCTTAAATTACTACGTTAAGGAAATTCTCTACAGTAAAATTAGTTAGTTAATTACGTTTAGAACAATGTAACTGTAGCGTATTAGATAAAAATGAATTAACGAGACAAAGGCCTGAATTATTTTTCAGTATTAATTTATTGACCGAGCGAGTGAAGTGAGCAAAAACGTCTAATTTAGGTTAGCCAATTGGGCTTTCGTCTGCCTGTATGTCTGTCTGCCACCTTTAACCATTTTTTTTTATGTTATAGGGGGCAAACGAGCACACGGGTCACCTGATGGTAAATGACTACCGCCGCCCATGAGCACCTGCAACTCAAAAGTCACAAGTGCATTGCCAGCCTTTAAGGTGGGAGACGGGAAGGGGGAAATAAGGTGCGAGGAAGGGAGAGAGGAAGAGGGAAGGGTTAGGGCCTCCGGTAACCTCACTCACTCGGCGAAAAGCAATGCAAACATTGCTTCACTGCCGGTTTGGTTTTCTGTGAGGCCGTGGTATCACTCCGGTCAACCCGGCCCATACGTGCCGAAACATGGCTCTTCCACGAAGTTATTTGGTAAAACCAATAAATATTCAATTCTAAATGAAGGCTTCTTATAAAGACACAAGGGGGCTGAGTCACTCTTAATAAAAACCGCGTGCTTATGACATCCTAGACACTAGTGATAGTATCAAAATAATTCTGGCCTCAGAGCGACAGTTAGGCCGTCCGTAGACCTAGTAAATTTAGGCTGCGCAGATGAAGCCAAGAAAGGGACAAAGATACGAAGGCTGACCGACGGACGATTAACATGGTAGGTATAAGGATTTACTTTCCAAGTGGCCCTGATAGGTACGATTCAAACATACATAATCACATAACAATTGAGTGGCCTGTTGGTCTGGTGGTTAGTGATCCTGACTGCTGTGCCAGAGGTTGAGGGTTTAATTCCCACCCAGGACAAATAATTGTGTGATGAGCACGATCATTTGTTCTGTGTCTGGGTGTAATTTATCTATAATACTACCTACCTGGCCACGCGTTGCTGTGGCTAAGTAATTTGCAATAAAAAAAGATGGTGACTATAAATTGAGATGTACGTATTTAGTAATATGAAAGTATGTTTATCAGCAGTCTGGTTACTATAGTAAAGGCTCTGCCAAGTTTGGGATCAGAGGGCCGTGTGTGTGTGTGTCAAGCCATTAAAGAAAACAGGCTTAGGGTTTACGAAGTAACTATTATCTTATGTGCTAGGGCTTGCATTTGAATATTTGTAAACACTTATGGTGCCCTTGTGAGGTAATACCGTTGGGGGTTTCCGCACAATAAAAACTATTAGATCAAGTGAAGTAATAAGTCGTTTTATTAAGGGTAACATACGTAATAATGAAACACCAAGGAAGTATTTACAAACATCGCAAAGCGCTTCATAAACGGCCGTTACACAATGGTGCGTGCGATGCGTTTAAAAGCACAATTTGAATTTAGAATTTGTCATCGCATGCGCAGCTCTTAGAAAGTTTGGAACGTGATGGAAATCAAAGCAAACACCCATCGGAACATGTCCGGTACACACTAGCACTACAGTGTTAGTCTACAGTTATCTAATAGCTATATTTATTTAGAAAACTGTTTTTAAATCCAGGTTAATTATTAGTTGGTTACTTGTACCGGATGATCTTCTCGTGCGTGTAGGATTAAGTATAAATAATTATTTATGGTATGGGACCTCCTTGCGGATTGTCAATGTTAATACCATGTTGTTGACATGGTCTACATCTTTGGTCTAGTCACAGCAGTGTAGACAATCTTCGGCTGAGATTTAACTTAGTTTCAGTAATGTTCATATCGTAAAGATTTGAAATCTTCTCCTTTTTTAGTAATTTAATATAAAACCCCTACAACTTACTTACAAATAATGCCCGTATAAAAATTAAGACCAAATAAAAACCGAGACAAAAAACGACATCAATTGTCGATTACCGAGCTTGCTAAAGTAAAGTAGGCCCCTGTGCATTGCAAACGCCCATCGGTTACGGTGACCGCATACCATTCGACGGTCCGTATACTTGTAGGTTGTGCCACCTTCGTTTGGGAAAAAGTGGTTAATGGAATGTGGCAATTCTTTTCTTCTTGTGATCTCTGGTGACCAACACACTACGCACAGAGCAGACAGTACTACGCGGGTAGTGCTAACCACGGTCTTCGGTCTTCTATAATGTGGTGGTGAAAACACAGTCGAATGTCTATGCTTAAGAAACTTAATTTGTCTACTTAGAGCACACAAATAAGACTATAACTTTACACATATATATGTGTATAATTAAAATAGATATACCTAGGTAAGTATATGACTCTTCCTTGCTATTGTGTATTGTTAAACATACATTATTTGCCGAGAAAGCCTTGATCATTGACAAAATATTTGTCAATTTACAACACTCAACAAGAATGAGATAGAAATAGTAGCTAATTTCGTTAATCGTGTCATTACATAGTCAGTGTACCCATTTGTTAAGAAAAGAAAGCGCTTTTCACGTTCTTCGGTTTAGAAGTAAAGACCCTCTTAGTACTCGTACTTTGTAAGTGGAGGCACATTAATGTAGACTGTAGCGGCTTTGTCTTCCAATAAAACAACTTTATGACGGGTTTAGTTGGTATTCAGCTGGGAAATCCACAATAGAACAGAAGCAACATTTTTGAAGCCAACATCAGCTGTATTTCACCGGTTATATTGAATAGTATTCAGGTGAACCTTGAGTAAGTAGTGTTAACTTAACATTTAATGTATTATATACTATATTGGTTCTGAGTTTAATTCAGAGCCCGATAAAACTTAGATTTTTTGTGGGCTGATAAGACCGTCCTCGAGGAATCCAGGCGCAAAGATCGCAGCTACGTGTACAGGTGCTCATGGGTGAGTGTGAAGAACGACTTCTGAATCGTGGTGCTAAGACCTATTGTAAAAATTGGGTGGAAAGATGGTCTGTACCATCTCTCCACCCAATTTTAATCTTTCAGCTGATATTGCTATGTGAGCAGAAAACAATTTTGGAATCATCTGTAGGCATGACAATAATTGAAACTTAGAGATTATTGAAGGAAGTTTGCCAATGGTTTTAGGAAGATTTCTGAAGTTGCTTGCTAACCAGACAAACAAAAACAAATTGACTTCAAACATCATTTCGCTGCGTCATTCGTGTAGTCTTATTATTTATTTATCAGAGTTCGAAATTCTAATCAATTCACCTTATACACAGTAACTTATGGTAAAACAAAATGTCACACAACTCGGTACTGAAACCCAAATTAATATGGAAAACATGTCGAGGTCATTTAACAGAAATAGAGAGAGATGGAAGATAGATGGCCAAAACTTTGAGCATAATATATGTATGTATAAGGAAGCGTATCCTTAAAATATCGTAAGGGGAATTCCTATACAGTCTGATGATATATTTATTGGCAAACGATGTAGTGTCGAAGCCTTGAAGGTCGTTAGTTGGCAGCAAGTGGCGAGTTTAAATAACTGTCAAACGCGTACCGATGCGTACGCGCAATGACACCGTAAACAGTTGATATCGATGAGAGAATCTTTGTATTGTGAGATGGGGCAGTAGGTTTACTATTTCTTTATAGACTTGTGACTCTTGAGTTGCAGGTGTCTATGGGCGAAGGTAGTCACTTACCATCAGGTGACCCGTCTGCTCGTTTGCCCCCTATAATATATAAAAAAAAGACATTACTTTTCAAAGAAAGACAGGACCCAGGTGATGACTTACCGTGTACCTCAATTGCGCTAGTGTACTGAATAATGTTTAGTGCGTAATGCTATGTGTAAAAGAGTGTATGTGAACAATAATATCGTCGTCAAAAAAAAAAAACAAATCAGCAGAATTGAGAACGACTTTCAGATGCCAATAAGCCTGGCTCGTATAAATGCAACATGTACAATGTGTACATGTGTGCAACATGTCATATCTGTCGGTTAGAAATAAAAAAAAAAAACGGACGAGTGCGAGTATGACTCGCTCACCGAGGGTACCATACTTAACTTTGTAGTGCTAAAAATACTCTGCCATACATCGATTATCGACAAAGTCAACTTTCCAACCGCAAAATGTAAGTTTGTAATCACAATAATATATTTTTTAATGTGTTTTAACAACAAATTAACGACTTCCGGATTTTTTCCTTAACTTGTGTGAGACCTTGCTTCTTTGATGATTCTAGGTCAATGGGAAGTACCCTATAGGTTTTGATTTACCTGGGAAATGTTCAAATTTGTTTAATTTTTAAGGCTTAATGGCCGACCCAGAAGCTTGATTTTTTTAAAGGTTCAAAGGACCGCTGTCATAAATATTTGATGTTAATTTCAACTTGATGCCTTGATGGGTTACTGAGGAGTCTTAAGGAGGAAAGGGTCTGGAGTTTTGACAGGCAGACAACAAAGTGATCCTCTAAGGGTTCTTTTTTCCCTTTGGCGGAACAGAACCCTAAAAATAATAAAGCTGGATTTAAGCGACAATATAAATGAACTTCGGGCAGATAAAATTATGGGAAGTTGTAAATTATTTCTACCGACCTTACACAGTAGTCACGTAATCTCTGTTCTGAAATGCACATTACCACACAAAAGACAGTGCGTATGATCAACGTATAATTTTGAACTATAACTTTAAGCTTTGATGACTAATCTTAAAGCTTCCGTATTTGTTTGAAACAAAGAAAATTCTCATGCAATTTTGTAAACTAAATTAAGTACTTGATAATGTATGTCCAATAAAACTATAGAGGAGCTCGTGCACTGGTGGAAAAATAAGTCAATTATTGCAAAAAAAAGAAAAATCTAAAGATTATGTTTTTTGATCAAACAATAGATTCAATCTACCGTTTCCTTATTAACCGACGTTAAATTAAATAGACGAGTAAGATTTGAATTTGGATGAAAACTTTGGCAAATCGAGTTTGAGGGGCACCTTAATCGGAAACTGATTAAGGTGCAAAGAGTGCCTGTGAATTCGTTTTCGTATCACAAAAAATTATATAAATAAGTAATAAACTAAAAAATGTGGAACAAATCTTATGCTTTTGGAGTCAACCGCAAATCCCACTAATATTATAAATATAAAAGTTTGGATGGATGGATAGATGTTTGTTACTCTTTCACGCAAAAACCATTGAACCGATTGCGATGAAATTTGGTATGTAGATAGCTGGAGACCTGGATTAACGCATAGGCTTTACTTACTTTTTATCCCGATATTCCCACGGGATCAGGACTTATGCGGGTGAATCCGCATGGCGCTGCTAGTATAAAATATTTTCGTTATCAGCGACAGTTTCAATATCAAGTAAAATCCTACAAATATTATAAACGTGAAAGTTTGTGAGGATGTATGGATGTATGTATGTATGGATGTTTGTTAATCTTTCACGAAAAAACTACTGAACAGAATTCTATGAAACTTGATATGTGGATAGCTGGAGACCTGGATTAACACATAGGCTACTTTTTATCCCGACTTACGCGAGTGAAACCGCGGAGCGCTGCTAGCGTTATATAAGTGTAGAACTTCCTCAAAATTGTGTAAAATAATTTTGATACTTGTTTTTGTTTTTCCTGGCGGCACCATTTTTCAGTATACATTTAAGATGTTGTTTATTGATATTAACTCAGCGTGTAGAAATCCCTTCTTCAGCTACAGATGACTAAGAATGTTTTTATTTGAATCAACTCTCGTAAACCATGGTCGTTTGGGTTAATATACACACGCAATACTCGTTCCGGCCACAAGAATTTACATGTTGTTAGCACATCTAGCGTCGGGCACCGTAACAACCCATTTCCTTTTGTTGAACTTTACTGGTAGGCCTGTAACAGTTGTTTAAGAATAGCCTACGTGTGTTCATTCGCATACTTACATATCGGTTTAACTGCAACTGCACCTGATTCGCGGGTATCAATGCACCGAAGAAAGGTGTAAATATGTGATGCCACCATTCTAAGGTCGCGTTCGTATGTCATGTATTGTAGTCATAATTATGTCAAACGAAAACTCAAAAAGAGGGGGGGAGGAGGAGACGGGATAGAGAGGGGTTAGGACCTCCGGTAACATCACTCACTCGGCGAAACACAACATCAAATCATTGCTTCGCTGCCGGTTTTCTGTGAGGCCGTGGTATTACTCCAGTCGAGCCGGCATACACGCGATTATTAAGAAATATATATAGTAGTAGTAGTAGTGTTCTTTGTGTCTTTGTGTCATGTAGGAAGGAGTTTTATCCAAATACATAATTATATTGTTTAATCGCGACGCAGTATCTTTGTTTAACATAATTACCGAGTGCATATGACGTCATGGTAGGAGGTAGTCAAAACATTGCACGCTTGGTGTTCATACAGATCGTAGTGCTTGTGTTATCTGATCTATGTATAGGTATCTGTGATATACTCTAACTAATATTTTACAGCGTTTAGGCAATTTTCATGAGTCGAGATGTTGACAATGAGAGTACTAAATGATGTTCTAGAATATTCGTGGAGTCTTCAAACAAGCACTAGGTGTGGCCCACTATGGGCTAACTCGTCATATTGAGATAAAATTCGTGTGCAGGCCGTGGGATACACAGGGATGGTGTAAAAATAACCTGAAATATGCGCAGCAGAAACAAATGGTCTCCCACGCATCGGTTGAAAACAAGCAACTACAAGGAACCGGTCTTCGGTTTAGTTGTTTCAAAACAGGATTCGATAATTAAAAATTAAAAAAAAAAAAACAAAAAGACAATGACAATCGCATGATTTTTGTCAGTGTAAAGAAATGAACCTTTAAAGACCGACCATGACCTTTTACGAACGAGCGAGCAATTTTGCCTAGCATCATACCAATTTCTTGCCATCAATACATAATTTAAATCCACCTTTCTCCATATTAGATGTATAAACCGTGGTAATTCTTCCGATTGCACCGATCGTGGTCACGGGTGGACTGGTACTACTGAGTTCATCCGTGACCACGATTGCACGTTCTAAATGGCGGGAAAACTAAAAGGTACCGTACTTTATAAATATCACCGTGATTAAATAATCCTAATAATATTCTGGAATACATTACACGTCGCTATCTAGATCCAAACCACTCGGCAGTGTAGGTGTACATATAAATTTAAAAGTACACGGCGGGGTCGACTAATCGTGCCAAAACTCAGTGGGCTGCCGCGCGCCGGCCGGGCCGCACATTAGTTACTAGAGACTATCGAGTTATTAGAACCTAGCCTAGGTTTATTTGTTCACAAAAATAGAGTAATAGGCACATAAGCTACTGGTAATTTAATTCTTTAAAAAAAGATAATCGTCGTCAGAATAGATAAAAGTTGCGCGATAGAAAGAGAGGCAACTACAAGGTGAATATAACCGTAGGTAATTAGCGCTGTGCGACCTGAATTGCGACTTTATTGTGTCGGAATAAGAGTCGCAATTTCTTTAAATGATTTGGCGGAGTGAGACTTCTGTACCTGTACTATTACGTATTCTGAGCCCAAACTAAGCATAGCTTGTACTATGGATTCTAGAACACGGATAAACATACTTAGATACATTTAGTTAATATATACATTATTATAATTATAGATTGAAAACGTTCACACCAACACAAATAGACTTTTGGAAAATTTTGAGCATTTAATATGCATGCCTAACCCTTCGGGGATATAGGCGTGAGTGTATGTATGTGTATGTACTTATATTTGCATTTAGCGGGAATCGAACCCGCGGCCTCTAAGGTTGCGGGCGATTGCTTAATGCCACTGCACCATAAGTCGTCACGTCGAACAGTCCCTGATTTTCACATCGAGACAAGTCGCGAAAGATTTAAAACAACCATATCTCTTCATTCGACAAGTGTAGCCAATCACAGCACTTAAGTGATCCATCAAATATGTTAATTATACAGCACCTGCGCCATTGTTTGTCTAACTAAGGCACTGTGACGTGTCACTCACTCCAATAGACGAGGTAAGACAGATTGTTATTATATTTTGAACTATAACAATGACAGGAAGTCGAAACGAGGATACTAATGTTTTTATTAGATCTGGCAGCGTGTTACGACCTTTAGGTCAGGTGTAGTACAGTGGTTCTGAAGGATTGAATTTCGCAAATGGTCGAGTTGTGAAAAAACTTCCTTCATTGAGATTATACAATATCGAAAAAAAACTTTAACTACCAATAAATAAATAGGCTTACATGAACAAGAACTAAAAGCGATGGTTTTCTTTTATGGTTTTGTGGAATTAAGGGTGACAGATAGATACATAGATGCTCTTCATTGCACACCCAAAAATAGGATACAAACGAGGAATACAATAGTAAGTAGTAGTAAAAGTTACAACAAGGTACAATAGGCAGTCTTATCGTAGTCTGCGATCTCTTATTAAGAACCTATTAATTAAATAAATAAGTTAAGCAACTATTTTTCTGTTTAATGTGTGTTCACGTTAACAAAATACATTTTTGTTGTAAATATTTCTTGGAAAAACACGCCTTTTTAAAGAACGGTGTATGATATGTAATTTTTTTAAACCACTATGTTTTTTACACGGACATTACTGGACATTCCGCCAAAATTCTTGGTTATTATTAACCTGTCTTAGAAATGATAGCTTTATCGATAGTACCGAATGCATCGATAGGCATGTATTATCAAAATTATATTTTTAAATGGTAAATGCCTCTCAAACTATGGCCTTTGACAGTAACACTTCTTCAATGGCACATGAGGCATTTAAACAGCTGCTTCTGTGTTATGAACGTCACGGTCTGCTTTCTACGAGTGGCTAATGCGGCCTAAGAGAGTTTAACCCACATTTTTACAGAAAGATTTTTTCTGTGTCATTGCTAAATAGTGACTAGTAAATGAAAGAAATGAATACTGGGCTACTTCACCATTCCACTGCTACTTAGTAAACAATGATTACCACTAGAGTTACTGTAATAACTCTATAAGTAGGAATTGCAGCAGACATGTTTAAAACTGAACAGATATTTATAATAAACAGGAAAATGGCTACTAAACTTATTTATGAAATAAATAGGTACATACTTAATATTTGATTCACAATAACATACTTTGCCGAACTTCATGAATTATTTTAGAGTTTTTAGTCAGTTTCAGTTTTGTATGGATAAATTAAATATCCTACTTCCTACTAATATTAAAAATGTGAAAGTTTTGTGAGGATTTATGGATGTTTGTTACTCTTTCACGCTAAAACTACTGAACCGATTGCGATGAAACTTGGTATGTAGATAGCTGAAGACCTGGATTAACATATAGGCTACTTTTTATCCAGATATTCCCACGGGATCGGGACTTACGCGGGTGAAACCGCGGGGCGCTGCTAGCGTATAATAATGGATTCAGGATGTTGATGGGACTGACCCGTATTTGCAGTACAACATGCATTAGCATGTGTTATTACATGCACACCGAAAATATAGATACTATGTTTAAATAAAATCGGTAACGTGGCTCTGTAAAGTGAGATAAAGTTCTAATTCCAGTCTAAAAAATGGCCTACCATCACATAAATTGGCGACGCCGGACAAGCTCTTTAAAAATCCCGGACGTCCCATGTGTGAAATCGAGATTCCTTCCCGGACACCCTAAAAAAACGCAGATTCCATTTTTTTAATTTGTTATTAAATTAAACACCTTGTTAATCTAATAATTTATTATAAGTTTCCCCTGGTACAGAGTGTCGGAGACTTCTTGAAAACCCCGCCCGGACGCCTCCTAAACTAGGACAAATCCGGGGAAACCCGGACGGATGACAGCCCTATTCATGAGCCCGAATTTCGACCACCGGCGATCTCTAGCTAATGTAATTATACATAACACGCGTTACAACATACTGTAGTCATATTTTAGTATCATTGATTATTGTTGAAACTGTTGATATATAAAAGCCATCTGTATTTAGATATTATTCCAGTCCCAGTCACAAAATCAATGCTTCTCATGACTGAATTTGAAAACAATTGAATAATACACAAACATGTGTCAGGACAACCGAGTAAAAATCTTTATTAACCCCCGACGCAAAAAGAGCGGTGTTTGACGTGTCTGTGTGTCTTTGTGTCTGTCTGTGGCATCGTAGCTCCCAAACGAATGAACTGATTTAAGTGCGTTTATTTTTGTTTGAAAGGTGACTTGATCGAGAGTGTACTTAGATATAATTAAAGAAAATCTGTTCGGCCATTCAAAGATCATCAGCTCATTTTCGAGGCAGGGGTGTTTTAAATTTTTTTAAATGCTTAATAAATAGTACCTACTTAATAAAATACGAACCAATAAGGACGCGTGAAAGTAATATTTATCAACACAGTGTGAACGAGACTGATTTATTATAATTATATTTAAAAAAAAGTTTTAATTCAAGGTTCGTTGATCAAGTTTTCTTTGGAGTTCATTGCCGTTAAGAAAGCGTTACTTGATATTGATTTTAATTAAGATTTACTCTTCATTGGAGGTGAGATTAGTTATAAGATCGGAGAGAAATTTGCTACCAAAGAGAAGCATTATTAGTAGTGGGAAGTCTTGCGTTTCATGAGAAAAGGAAAAGGCGATGACAAACACTGATTTATTATGGGCAAAGATAGAGTTATTTAAAATATACTATACGGGTATTAGAAATAAAAAGGTATAAAATATTGTGTGTATCGAAGATAGAGACTTCCAGAAGGATTTCAATACGGTAAATAAACTTGATGGTAGGTTTTTAAACTCAAGATGCCAAAAAGATGTATTGTTGGATGGGTCGTTCGTAATCTCGTTCCAAAACAAACTGGACCCATTCATTCGTCATCTCGTCCCATTCTTGGTTTTGTAAACTTTTAATGGGAACTAAAGATAAAGGATTCTTGTCTTTTATTTTATTACTCTGAAAAGTTTATTTCTTGACTGTACTAAATCAAGTAACATTTTAAAGAATTTCAAGAATGGAGCGAGATGACGAATGAAAAAAATATAAATCTTGTAATTTGTCAACTTGTCCCAATGGGTTTTGGGACGAGATGACGAACGACCCACTTGGATTGCCAAACACACCGTGTCTATAAAAATCCCAAGCCTTTTTTTAATTTACGAAACTAATTTTAACAAAAAATTCTCAAAACAAATTCTTTAAACTACCAAGAATATATTCTTTCCAGGTAAAAAGGATTAACTTATCGTAAAATAATTACTTAATGGGTTCAGAGAAAATGACCACGCCGCTACCGTCTTCGTTAAGAAATACAGCCACCCACAAGGTTATACATTGCCAGACACGATGGCTTTACAATGTGTATTGTTAACCAAAACAATGAAATGTATACTGTGTCAGTCGAAATGTTTGTATGCAAGGAAAAGAATTGAAATAGACAAAGGCGTAGATAATGTCTGACCATTGATAATGTTTTGCGAAATGCATTTGCGTTGTTACTTCATGTTTATAGGTAAATTTTTGTTATTTCAAAATTTACGAAAATTAAGACACTGCTTTTAGCGTGATTAGGGACTACAGAGATTTCTATCTAGCCGCATGACTTCTGAATCAAGTTCTTAGGCAACATTCTTCTATACAGAGTCTGTTCAAGTAATAAACAATTTTTTACTAATATTTTATTATCACTAGCGTACATTATATCGTTACTTCACACACATCATGAAGAGTTAACTAGTTTGTAATATAATTGCACCCGACATCATTCGCGCGTGACTTACCGACCTTAATATTATTTTGACGTAGACTAACTACACACGTGGAACGTACGCTTTTAGTCGATTATTTTTGTATCGAGTACCAGCTGATGGATTAATTAATTTGTTCACTTCTTTGAAATAATAAATTCATTTAAGCAATTTTCAGATTTTTCTGATTTTGATATCCAACATATTAAAATGTTGTATTGTTTACAGACTGAATATTGCTTGCAATTTTTTACCAACTTTGAATTATGCTTGTGCTCATAAAGTTTAATGGTAATATCGATGTATGCAAGATACGTAGGTAAATTAATGCAATAGAATATCGCTTGTTTTGGGGCAGATATATCAGAAGGTAAAAAGCCTTAAAAATCTGTAAAAATGTGCTAAGATATTGTTGAGAGCGTTTATTACCTAGTGTTTTCTCAATACATTCCGTAGATCATAGATCATAGTTTCTTGTTAGACACAAGGTCAAATTCATAAAATCCAACCTATTATATAAAAAAAGACATTTTTTGTTTTATAAGTATGAGCATCATCCATGTAAATGTTGTATTTGTTAAATCAGTGTCAGTTTCTTTAAAAAAAAAACAATTAAAAGACGCTGCATGTGAATTTCTCGTTTTCATTTCCAGTTTTTAGCTCTAAATATTGTACATTATTATCATATGTCCAATTAAAATATACGTATCTAGTAGTAACAGTAGTCTGAACTGGATTTTTGAAACAGCTTTGATATATTTAGCTATTAATTCTGCCGTGGAAGGTAATCGAGAGAGCAGTGAGTAAGGAAGACGCCTCTTCTGACTTACTGCTTTCTCTATTACCACGGCATAATTATAATCGTGTTAATTATAAAATACAATTAAGGATAACATTTTAGGTAGGTAACCTATCAAAACATATTCTCGTTAGCTGTCATTTAGTCAAATACCCGTCACCTGCACCAGTAAAAGTATCAACATTTGTAAGTAATCATTAAAAAGTCTGCGAGTACCTATTTATCTATTACGTATTTAAAGCTGGCGATATTTCGGTGACTGACTGTAGAGTTTATAATAGTATACTGATACTGACACAAAAATTACATTAGTTGTAATCTAATGTATTGTGTCGGTAGGAGCTAAATGTGGTTTGTGTGGTAAAAGTATCTTCTTAATAAATAATAAAAAATAATCAGTATGACGACAGCAGATGAAACGCTTCGAATGTTTTCGATGAATATTTTCTCCAATCGATAACTAATAAATGAGAGTTGAACAGACACTATACAAGGAAACGAACGGAATGTAAAAGTATGCAAAAAGAACACACGCAAACAATGTGCAACTGCGGTGATGTGGAAAGATTATTAATCCTACACACATCACAGAACACAAGCAATGTAATGTGTTAACTAATTTAATAAAATTAAAAATAATTATTCGATTCCATCCCACTTTAAGATTTATGAGTAATTTGGCGGGTCAGTATCTATTATAATATACACATCATAGTGTTGTTTCCAGCGAGCTCTTACTACTAGTCGATTTTATTTGATTAACTAATAACTATATTTACCTCAAATATCGGCTTGACCTTTAAAAAGTCCGTTTTAGATTGACTTTTTGATCTTCACGTAGTATTTAATATAATTGCACTATACTTTTGTACAAAAAGTAAATTTATATAATTTCGGTAACCATTAATCAAAAATAATGACACCGTTAACTAACTTGCAGTTTAAAGAAACTATTAAATATACGAACCTAGCTAAATAGTAAAATAAAGGTCATTGAGTTCATATAATTTTGTGGTTACTATAGATATCTCACGTTCTGTTACAATTAAGACATAAATCTAAGAATTACAAAAGTTAACTGCCAATTTAACAATGTTGGCCGACATACCAGCCAGTACTTTCACCATTTCGAGTCTACAAACGTACAAATATTACATTACTTGTGATTTGATCGCTTTCCATGGTTGGGTAACAAGCCGAGTGCCTAGTCGATTACTATAAAATCAGCTCACACATAATCGATTTGAAATTATGGCCAGTTGTCAATTATTTCTTGCCTATTATTAAATATGTAATACATTGCATATTACTTGGCAATAAGTAATCATTAAAAAGTCTGCGAGTACCTATTTATCTATTAGGTATTTAAAGCTGGCGATATTTCAGTGACTGACTGTAGAGTTTATAATAGACATTTATGTTTAAAACAAGTAAGTCTGGCATGTACTGTAAATGATCGGTACTTTGCTAAGTGATCAATGGTTAATATGTTGACAATTCGCAACTAAGAAACAGTAGCTGTCACGAATCTTGAGTTCAAAATGTTATTTTACTTTATTATTTATCATTAGTTTTACTTATTTATAGTTAAATAATAGATAATTACCGGGTACAAAGTCGACGAGGACACGACATAGTGATTAAGTAAAGTCGAACGGAGAAAAAACCAAATAGGGATTATTCGATATCAGACCATTTGACCAGAGAGGCGATTTGCTTAACGGGCTCAAAAGTAATTGCATATTCTATTTCCAGAGCTCTAAGTTGCTTTATTTGTGACCACGAGATACCTATGGCGCCCATTACACAGTAAGTTTTGCTGTCAGTTTTGCCACAATCAAAACGGTGATTGACGAATAACCTATCGTCTAATGCAGTGATTGACGGTTGCATGATGCCATTTTAATGTCGATATTATTTCATCAATCATGACTTTTGGTAATGATTGAGGTTTGCATGAGCGTCTAATGAATGCCTACTTGCAAAGGCCTGTTGTTTTTGAATTTTTTGGTAATTTACTAAACTACTGATATATTAACAAATTCATTTGCCTATATTTCGTTTAAATAACAATTAAAAAGCCATATTCAAATTGCAACTTAAAGCTTTAAGAAATGTACAAATTATGTATAATTAGACCATAGTGTGTTAGATCTACGGCAAATATAAATAATATGTAGACGAATCTTGAACAAAAAAACTAACGCTAAAACAATAAAGGTTGTGACTGTGCAAGCATTTATTAACGAATGTAAGAGAACAACAAAGTGGAAAATTGGCATCCATTACTACAAGATTTTATTTGTTAAGTTGTGTAAGGTAGTATTGCAATTTATGTAATTGTGGTATCGATTCAATCACATTTAGGTACGTGCTCTATTATTATAGTCTTATGACAGTTACATAAACGATAACACGCTATAAATAAACACAAATAGTTTGTGCAAAAAAAAATATTAAAAGAAAATAGTTTTATAATTTGTAATTATAAATCAAATGAACCGAAAAAAATTAAATGATACCACAGGTCTGCGCATCTCTAAACTTAATTTACTTTCTCCTGTTATTAATTGTTTATATGCATAAATAAGTAATTTAATATTAAATAAATACCTTTATCACTGTTTAATAAATCCAAACGGACACTACACTAACCACAGAACACCACAAAGCACTGTTATAGAATAATGATAATCGACGTTATTATTAGCGGTTCATAAAAGTTGTCTCTGCGGGAGGTTTTGCACGTTTAAAATTCAAAATGGCGGTACGCGTCCGCCTATTATGGCGGCCGCTACTATTCTGACTGACGGAGTATGAGTACAAGTGACGATGCAATGACGACACGACCTGCTGGAATTGGGTGAAGCGGACGGAATGTGCATGCTACCTGATTACATTCTTTAGAGGTTTTGTTTGCAAGCTGTAAAGAGATAAATGCGTTTAATATTTGATTTTTAGTTGATGGTAACAATTGATGAGCGATTTGGACATATGCGTGTAATTTACATAAATAACGAAATGCAACATTTTCTGCAAAATTTATTTATATTAACTCTATGAAAGAAGAAAAAAAATTTAACTTAACCACTGATCGCTTTATTTATGTATGTACAAACAAGTTCAAAACTTTAAGTAACTACAAAAGTACCTAAATGATTTGTTTTACTCAAATATATTTACATAAACTATCAATATCATACTAATATAGCAAGGGAAAATCAAGGCTTTGTATTCACAACAGACAAATTCCTATCTCCATTCATTCATGGAAAAAAACAATAGGTACTTCGTTACCTAAGACGTCTCAACAAGAAGGAATAAGAGCCTATACGACCTTGAGAACTTTCAGTAGTAAAGATTACGTTACGCATAGATAATTAAGTAGACTTAATAAACAACAATACAATTTGTGTCGTATCACGTATGTACATACCGGCCCGCACTTGTTTCTTTACATCCAATTATGAAGGAATTTGGGTCACTGCCTTTGCCCCACACGTGAAAAAAAGCTACGAGTACGCCTTTCCGACGATTAAATTCTCACTTTGACAAATTGTTATTGGATAACGCAAACGTCAATCAATTGGCGTGTGCGTGCGAGATTTTATGAAATCTTACGCACTAATATGATTTAAGTAGGTAATTAAAAGAAACTTTAGATTCAATTCGAATTACCATAATTTATAATTGACATTCGGATTTCAAATTTCAACAGAAATAAAACTTTCTGGAATAATTGTTGTTTCTAAGTAAGCGATCATGAAATTACCATACTTCTTATTAAGCACAAGCATTTTTATCTTGCTTGGCCTGATTTAACGCTATTCAATTATAAAATGTCGTTAATTACCTTCTGTCGCTTCAATAGTTACATACACATACATATTCCCCTTCCGATGCAGGCAGAGACAATAGAGCGCCATTTTCAACGATCCTGAATCCTGACATGCAGCATGCACCTCTTTCTCATTCATCAGATCTTTCGGGTGCTTTTAACTTGGCATCTTCAATATACTGCCAATGTCGACAGCATTCAACAGTCTTTAGGGATCTATCTGCATCGACTCGCTCACTCACTTTAGATATTCGCTCTTCACTTATTCTTAAAACATGCCCGAACTATAGCAGTATTCCTTTCTTTTCTTTTTCCATTCAATTCTTGTTACTACATCTTCTTTCAACCTACACCGTTTTTCTATCTCATCATTCCTTGCTCTATCCATCAATCATCACATCACACGTACTTCTCAGTGAAGGCGTCATCAAGTTTACTTTTATGTTTCTTCTGTCATTCTTTCCTCTTCAACATATCTTACTTAGGTATTATAGAAGTGTAGAACGAAACATACCCCAAATGCCCGGCGATCGCCGCATAGTCGCTCACTAGTTAAGGATCCCGCGTGCGGCCCGTGTGAAGTTGCGACTTACGTAGATTGTAAGTAGATTGTTAATCACTGTAAAAAGCATTCTCGGGCGTAAAGGTTAGGTACACATTTGCTTGCGTTAACCGTATTAGCGGGTGATGAATATTGAAGTTGATTCATTTGTTGTAAGAGTAAAAAAGTTTAAAAGGTTGCTACTGGCGCTGGTACCTTCATCGGCCCTTCAGAATAGTTATCGTATTCGAAGATCCAGCAGCTTTCGATGAATTAATGGAACATAAATTAAGTCAAATTTCTTCTATGTACATAAGTACTCATGAACGAAACAGGAAAACGCTAATATGTATATATTGTGCGTAGGCAATAAGTTAGTCAAATACATTAAATTTTATATTTGGAATCCACTCACACCACACACACAAACAAGCCACTTTGCTTCAATATATTGCATTTAGAACACAAAAAACATTTGATTGAAACATGTGGTGACTGACCTCCGCTTGTTACATAATATGTAACGGTCTCGACTTAAAACTAGTTTTTCGGCAATTAGACTGAAACTCTGACCCACTGAACATTTTATCTACATCTTTACCGAGAACATTATGCCAAATATTTACATACATATGTATATTATGCTGTTCGTACTTATTTCAATCACTAGCCTATATCATGTTACTCGTATTTTCGGTCGAAATAATAAAATTATCAGATACATGCCTACCGGTAAGACAGGTTGATTTTGTACTAAATATTGTTAAAATATAATATTATTATATGTATTAAGTAAATGTCAATAAATAAGTATTATATCATGTTTTATGTTAAACACGTCTTTCTTTCATACTATAAAAACTCCTCTTATATATTTTTTTAGCTTATCAACGCTTCCAAGGATGATGCATTCCCACTCATAGAAGTTGCTATCATTCTTTGCTGGACATTTCCGTGACTTTCAGGATTTAGCCATTGCATCTACAATGGCTCCCTTTTCATTACAGTCATTAATCTTGTCCAGATAAAGGTGCTTATCATATTGAATCACCACAATTGTGTCTACCTCACGAATCACATGTTTGAAGTTAGTAGTTTCTGGCCGAGATTGAAGAGCGTTCATCAGGGCTATCGGGTTCTAAAAAGCAACCATCAAAATCGTCGGAATTGTCATGCAAGGAGTATTAGTCTGGTCCACGATTTGAGCGTCGCATTGAGCATGATGCTCTCTAATTACCAATTTGCCAGCAGGCTCAATATATAATTCTCAAATATTTCATTTGTTTCAGTTCTTCAGTCTCTTTGCCCGACTCTGTGATGATTTTCCACTTTGATGTGGTGAGCTGAGTGAGGTACTTTGAGCTTTGAGGTGACCATTGAAAGCTGATGCTATCATATTATCCACAGAGCTTGTGTCTGGTATTCTCGCTAGAAATTAGCAAGGAGCAAAGAATCCCCATGTTATCGACAGTTTGAAAAAACGTTACGAAACTTTAGACATAATTTGATAGTTTAAATTTAGATTCAAAATATTTAATAAGAACAGAAAACGTATAGAATATGATTAGGCCAACCTGTATAGTTATGGTGGTAGCAAAAAGGTTATGCTTATTTTTTTTTAGTGGTTCAAGTATTTCAATTTGGCGCAAAGTTCTCCGTCTTACGGTATCGTTTGTTTACACTAATATAATCAAGCTGGAGAGTTAGGTTTTCTTTGTTTGAGCACGATAATCTCTGAAACTATCACTCAGATTTGAATAATTATATTTGTATTTGATAGATTATTCATTGAGGAACGTTATAGCCTATTTAGCATCACGCTGTGACCGTTAAAAGCAGAGCAGTGACGGTAAATGCGGTTGAACCCGTAAAATTTGAAAGGATTACTTCAATACAAACGAAATATCAAGAAAATATGGCGAGAGTCCCCAATGTAATTATCTAATGGTTACCGAACAATAAAGGAAATAAATTAACGTGTCACCTTAGAAAATAATAATGAGTGTGTTCACAGGTGGAAATATTCAATATATATTTTTCTATAGGTTGAACAATAAATCAATGAATGACCCCAAATAGGTGACATTCAATATTTACTCTTTAAGCTGCGTTAAGGTTGCTATATCTGTGTTTCTCCGAAAAATGTGTCCGTGCGTCAATTCACACTATATCTAGAAGGCTGTACAAAGTATACAAGAAATGTCTATCGGTTAGCCATAGTAACCCACGCATCACAAATACGAAGGTAAGTAAATAATGCGTATGGTATTTACATGAATTGCTGTAAAATCTAAAGCTGAAAGCTGAACCAAAACTTCTCGAAAAAACTGACCAAGTACGTCACCTCCATGGCTGCTGAGTCCGGAAATATTGTTTCTTTATTTTGTACACACAAGACTAAGGAAGAACAGTGTTCCAACTATAATAGACTGATGTCCAACAGAATGTTAAATTAAAAAAAAATAGTATGAAGACCAAATACAAAAATTATTTCAAACAAAGGAGCAGCTACATGTCCATGATAGATTGTTGTACGGTGCGGGACCCTTAATTGTAAAGGTGTCTATATGTACTTGCCCCTTGGCTTATTCTGGGTTAAATCGTTGTACCTTATTTGACAGATGGTCTACGTATATGTTTACGGTTCAGGACCCGTTACAGTTAATACAGTAATAGGTTACAGTTAATAAATGCCACCATACACACATACACATACGTTGACAACGCTCTTGGAGAAAACTTACTGTCAACGTTATCATCGTAGCAAGGAGAACGCACTCTGACCAGGTTTTCAATATCAGAATATTCATGTTCATGATAATATAAGAACTCTGAACTGTTAGTAGGGAATGCCGCAAGGGAAACCACATGTGTGTGTAAGACCTCGTTCATTCGAACTGACGTCACACGTGACCGATCACGAATATATACACCAGAAACTTCCACTACTTTTCAAACCGATAACAGAGTCTATAATTATCCTAACTTAATCATATGAAGGCAAAAGTTAGTGAAGATGGCTGAATAGATGGATGGGTAGATGTTTGGTACTCTTTTACGCAAGACCGGCTAAACGGGCACTGAAATTTGGCACAGAGATTAAAGTCTGGAATAGCCCATAGGCTACATTTCATCCCGGAAATGTACGATTCCCGTAGGATTTCTACATGAACGCAGTCGTGGGCAACGGCTCGTATTATAAATGGGAAAGTCATCATCATCCTCCGCGCCTTTTCCAAACTAAGTTGAGGTCGGCTTTGAGTCTAACTACGATACGGCCGAACTTTGATATTTTACGTCAAGCAACTGCCATCAGACCTCCACAACACAAGTACTAGGCGATATTGAAGTTCTGTAGTCAGACCAGGTTGTCAGACTTTTTAGGGCTCTAACTACCCGTAACGAATGCTACAGATGTTTGTATGGCACCCGGGACCTACGGTTTAACGTGCTCTCCGAGGCATGGACGGGTCTCAATGTGTTAACCCATCCTAGACTGACCTGGCTAGCATTGCTTAACTTTGTAATGTGCTAAACTACTCGGTTACCACTTAGCCACGAGTAATTCTAGTATTATAAATGGGAAAGTGAATATGTTTGTTTGTTAAAGTTGAGTAGTTGAGCCGTGAGCTTTCACGCCTCAACAACTCAACTCTAACGATCATCATGAAATACACATTGCCAGGGGTACAGGAAAAGACAGGGTTATTTTCATCCAGAAAAAAATACTGTTCCCGCGGATAAATAATAATTTTGAACGTGAACGAAATCGCCAAAAGCCTTAATAAACTGGTTATCTAAAACAAATATAAATATTTTAATCAGACTGGCTGTTCAGACATACAAACTCATCGTTTTTCTAAAATATTGTACCATTTGCTTGAACTGTAACAAAAATCATAACGCCATTTTGCCAGATGTTATCCCATTCGAAAAGAATGCCAAACTTAGTGCTGCAAAAATATAAAATTCGAAACATCTGTTTGACTAACTTTGTTCAGGAATTGGAGTTTGCACGAAACCTGAGTCAGAATGTATCTTTAGATCCGTAACATAGGCAAGTGTGGATTACACGGTGTAACATTACGTATTAAGAATCCTGAAGAGTGTAAAAGGAAATAGCTGCTATAGGGTTTCCTTCCTTGTCTTTGTAATCGATTATACAACGATCGATTCCGAATACATCTCGATTAATTTTAATGTCATTCTTATCTAGTTTCTACTTCTTTAGTTTCTAGACTTTAACCTTAATTCCTAAATGTAGGTACTTTTTACTTTTATAGTCCTTTCAAGTGCTGTTAGTACTATACTTATATTATATGACAAGTTTATATGTAAGCGTAATCACTGAAACTACTGAATCGATTCTCTGGTGTAGCACAATTGTGTACTGATACAGTTTACAATTGTGGTAAAATATATAATATTTATATTCAATTACTGCTTATGGCGTTGATTGAGTAAAAAATATCTTCACAAACTTTTACAATAACAATATTCTTCCTTTGTATATCAGTAATTAATATATATATGTATATCAATAATAAATTATTATTAACAAATTTTAAACACAAACCTAATTTGGGGAAATTTGTCTAATAAACAACTCTTTCATCAGAAAAATTAAACAATGTAAATTAAACGTAGAATTTAAAAGTGTCAAATTCAAATTCAAATTCAATTCAAAGTGGTGAGCAAGTCCAAAAACAATGAGAATATACGTTCTACAATTATATTTAAATTTAAAAAGATTTTTTTACATAACATAATATTATGTAGAACGACGATTATTACCAACCTCCACGCACGAATATTTAAAGCAGTCTTGCACATAATAATAGGAAAAACAACAAGTCACCTATCAGAATTAAAACCACCAATTGAGCAACTTAGTTCGCATTACTTTAGTACCAATGTTTTACTTAAGAAATATAGCGTTACAAAACTTAAGTTTAACATAACGTAAGTTTACAACGTACGGGTATTAAAAATGATACATTTACTAGTACAATGGGCGTCAATACTACGCGAGTTCGCGCAACAGTGCCAATTGCGAAACATGTTCGAAACCACGTAAAAACTGAATAAATCAGTACACGTTTGACGCGAAAAGTAACTTAACACAGAAAAATGATTGTAGCGAAGCATGGTACAGATTGATTTAACTAAATTTAGATGTGGTATCTCATAGGCGTCCATTAGACACTCATGCAAACGTCAATCATTACCAAAAGTCATGATTCACAGATGTTCGTTGGTGATTGATGACATAATATCGACATCATAATCTCATCATACAACCGTCAATCACTGCATTAGACGATACCTATCATCTATTCGTCAATCACCGTTTTGATTGGCAAAACTGACAGCAAAACCTACCGTGTAATGGGCGCCTTTTCTTTTTTTTTTCTTCCTTTTTTTAAATTATTTTTTTCTTTAATTTTTAGTTTCCCTATTTTCATAGCTTAATTTTAGTCTATTTACTTTTAATAACATAATTACACACACCAAAAAATGTACATTAATTTATTATTAATTTAGTTAATTACATCATTTACGTAATACAATTGACTAAATATTGTTAAAACTATGTTGTGTTTTAAAAGAGTGGTCGTGAGTATTATTTGCATATGCTAGTAATAACAACTCAGTGGTCGTGAGATTGTTTGCACAAGGCTGAACTATTTGGAAACCGGCGGTTATAGATCGACACATTACGGTGACTCTGTGTGTGTTGATCTATAATTTTTAAATTGACGGTTTCGAATAATTGGTCACCAATTTTATGAGAAAGATATTGAATTAGAATTCGATATGACGAAAGGCGAATAAAAATGTTAAATTAGGCGATTTTGAAGGCTTGCCTTTAGATAAATGTATAAACATGTCTCTCTGACGCTGTACATGTAAATATAAGAAACGTCGACGTCGTCGTTCGATCTCGTCATAAAAATATTTTTATAAACTCGGACACATTTTCGATCAGGGTCACGTGTCCTGACGCGAGTTTAACATATTTTACCCATCCCAAAAATTGCACAACGCCGCTAAGTGTCCTAATCACTTTGAAAATAAAAAGTGATTAGGACACGTGCTAAATTAACGTTTGATATATTACCAAAAAATCATGTTAAGCATTATAAATATTCTATTTTTAAATTAAAATCAATTTATTAAATTGAAAAAAGCAAATTACTATTATATTTAATTAAATGCAAATCAATATTCATAGACGTATAATATAAAAGTGAAAACAACTCGTCCCCGGAAAATATGCGCTGGAGTCGATAAACTAAAGGGTCGTCTCGGTCCATTCCGGTACAGACAGCCGGGCCAATTAACTTTAAATGGTTATATTATGTCGTCTGCCGTATCAGGTTGCACCCAGGAACAAGGGAAAGTGAACGAGGGGTCAACGGACAGGCGCATGCACCTGTATGTGTTGTTCTGACATTTTACAAGAATGAGCCCGCGATTTCACAAATCAAAGGGTGCGTTAAGTAAACTCGATACTGGTTTTCGGCTCCTTTTACATTTAATATTGACGTTAATGGCCTCCGATTGTTTCGACGTGCGAATTTGTGCAAATGTTTTTTTTTTTGGTTTTTATGGTTTCTACCTTAAGAACTTCATTCAATGATTTAGACGTCAGTCAGGTGCTCAACTAGACATGTATTGAGGTTACAAACAAATATGTATCAATACAAATAAATAAAATTGAAGTATCTGTTTGTACTGTCAAAATAATATATTTTTTTAAATTTAATACAGTTATTTGCACGATACCTATGCCTAAAAATCAGTTATTAAAATTTTCGTCTGTATGTATGTCTATCTGTTTGTCTATTTGTTCAAGATAATCTCCGGAACGGATGGACCGATTTCCATAGAACTATCACTGTGCAGATAGCTGGTGTTATAAGGAGTAACTTAGGCTAATTTTATTTTCAAAAAAGAATTAGGGTTCCGTGTAAAATATATAAATATGTACAGACGAGCGAAGCCGGGCGGGAACTGCTAGTTCGTAATAAATATATCTGCAGAGATATATCAGTTTTGTAATAAACCAGAAAGGTGGAGCAAGTTTTAATGCAAGAAAAATAAAGGATTACTTCATTTAGCTTACACCGACAAATAACGATGTATTGATGGTATATTAATATTTATTGAAAGAACTTAGTCAAGATTGGAACAAAACGAAAGGTGCAAGAGGTAGGCAAAGTCTGGCTTGTCTTATGTATTTAACCTAAAAGATGGAAAATATTGCAAAAAAGGAACTCTAAAAAACATGTGGGTTCCTTAAAATTAGATTGTGGATTCAAACAAAAAATAAATAAGATAAGATAACATAAAAAGAGATAAGATAAGATAAGATAATGTAAAACACACAAAATTGTGTATACCAAGTAGTATTATAATCAGTTAAATGATGATAATTATTACAATTTATTCACATTTTAAATAAAATATTGGCAATAAAAGAACACATTTTGAATATTGAATATATAATCTTAAACGTAAATTGAAAGTAAAAGCAACTTGATGGTCGGGACGTGTTTCTAGAAAACTTAACAAGTTATTATGAGAAATATTTACTTCTCACAAGTCATGAAAGTGGAAAACCTGTTACAATATGCCTAATAAAACACAACTGAATAAAGACCTCACTCATGTGTCTAGAAGTCACGAACGGTAATAGTTATACGAACCACATAATAACTATAAACTATACAAACAACTATAAACTATAACTATATATATTACAAACTATAAACTTTAACCTCTATTTTAACTCTATCTGTATTGACAGATTTCACGTACAATTAGAAGTATGTTAAAATTCTTTTTTTTGTTTCATAACTATTGAGGAGCTTTATTGTTATCTATGAAAAAAAATATTTGGACCTTTTTAACCTACCTAACTTTAACGGAGTTTCCTGACCTTAATTGCGACCTCTGGGCAGCAGACATCATAATTATCTTTATGTAGCACCTCTTATATCACATTGGGATATTCACACTGTCATATCCAGTCTCATCCTTAAAGAAGTAGAAGTAGTGAAATTCAAGTCAGTTAATGTAAGCTTCCAAACATTCCATCATTTCTTATTTCTACTGACGGACGAGAAATGACGCCCATACATCTGTGGGCTGACATTCAATCCAACCCTGGGCTTACCGAACTATAGTCTATCAATATTGAGTCGTCGCCGATTGTCATTTTGAAAAAGACTTGTAACGCATTTTCTATGAAAGACATGAAGCGAAATACAAAATGCATTAAGTGATTGCGTTTATAAATAAGTGACTAACTACAGGATATTCAATTCAAATGTTCAATAATCACGAATCTGAGTCATAATTATAATTTAGTTTGAATATTAAAGTTACAGCATTTATGTATAACGTCAATATTAATTTGAAAACGTATTATCGTTATGGTTTGTTATTTTCTGGTAAATTGGAGATTGATGGCCATGAACACTTAAGTCATGGTCTTGACATTGAAAAGGCATTAGATAATTACGACATTATTTAAAACCCATTACATTGCCATTTGCTTCATAAAATCTGATTAATACATTTTCTTCTAATATAATTTAACGTCTCGTATTCAAATACAAATATAAAAGGGGTATACTTGATACAATGTATTCTAGATCGAAGGTTCTACAAATACCTAGACAGAATGGCATTCCCCAAGGGACAAGCTTGGTACCCCTGCTGAAATTACAGCGAATTTTTTATAAAACTGGATTTATAATCTATTGGAATTATATTAAGCTGTAGGCTAATAATGTTTTGATACATGCCTACAATAGCCTGTAGCAGCCTATAACAATATTGACGATACTTTATATTTTTAGCTATCTCATGACACATTTGTGTGGTAATAGGTACGTAAGGCTATGGATAAATGCCACTAGTTGAGTTTTATCTCAATTTTATTCAGTTTTAGGTGTTTTGACGAGAATTTACTTCATTAATTAGCATTGTCATTACTCTATTGTCTTGTTCAAATAAACCTGTTGAAATACAATTTTTAGACAATCAATATGACGTGAGATACAAAATTGAGGACTAAAAAAAACCCTGTTTCGTTGCATACCGATTATAATCAGTGTTCAACTGCTGATAACTTTTTCTTTTATTCACATTTATTGAAGTGAAAACTTCTTTAGGCACGTTGGGCACTTTTGGTATGGGGAAAAAGCACTGAACTCGTGTGACTTTTCACTTCTGACGTACAGTCCTACGACTGACAGTTCTTTTATTAAATTATGTTTTAAGGAACAGATTCACATGCCACTAAAAGACTGCGCACACTGTATTGATTTATTTAGTTATTGTGTATATTGTAATGTATATTAGAATAATCTGCCTATCTGGGTTTTGTTTTGTTATTTTTGTTTAATTAATGTTATTATGTATGTACCTAGTGTAATAATTATGGTCTGCAACTGGTTTTACGCATAGCGTCACTTTGACCCAATTGAAAACCAGCGTCAGGCTTTCGTCTGACACAATGCTGAATTGGGTCCGTTTTTTGGCACCGACGGTAATTCAAGGCGCAAAATTGTTTATGTTACCTATATATTTTATGTGTTGCCAAAATAAACATTTAAATTAGGAATAAAGAAACTACTACGAATAAAAATGTAAAAAAGAGTTTTAATATCCACCTCCTGGCTTTATCATCAGACCAATGTTACTAAGTCCAATGTGTTGAAGTCGTCAAAACGAATCATATGAGCCTAAACTCGAGGGGTTTACTAGTTAAGACTGATAACTTCAATTATCCACTTCCGAACAGCTCCAAGATGCCAAATTATAGTATTGTCATCCAAACTACATATACATACAAAGTTTCATTTCGATACGACTATTAGAAGTGGGTTAAAATTGACTTCTAAGTGAAGCTAATAAAATCATGTTAAACTGGTTAAAAAGGTTGCTTGATAATGTTTAATTTCATGTTTCATCGCGAATAAAGTCATATTCATCATCTTCACGAGATATCTACTGTTGAACATAGAGGCCTATGTCCAACGGTTTAGTGTCAATTTGCCCAGGTCATGTCATGTGTATATCGTCCTAGGCTTCCTTCCTTTAGAACCTTTCTTGCCCATCAGTTATTCGTTCTCTAAGCCATATAGCTTTCCCATTGCCAATTTAACAAGAGCTATTTGGTGTATGGTGCTGTTACGGATTTCATACTTCCAAAACATACTTCATAAAGACACACTCAGCTTGTTCTTCTCCGTAACTCGTTTTGAAACTTTGAGCCTTTTCGTGAGGATTATAGTTAAGGGCTCACTGGCTGGGCTGAAATCTTTATCATCTTTTACTACCTACTGCGGTAAATGGGGCTTCTTCTCGATCGCTGGAGCTTTCATTTGACCGGAGAGCTTTTTTTTGGAAGTTAGACCTGTCAACTAATTGCTGCTACTGCTTTCCAATATATGCAAATATATTTAAAAAACCAAACCAACGTCTCTAAATATCGTGTAGTAGAAACATCACACATCAAAAAAAAAAATAGTAGTCTTGCAAGTTATAAACGACAAGTATTGAAATGGAGATTTTTTAAAGCAATTTCAATTCCAATCGTAAACATTAATAATGGTGATATCGGAATCATATATGTGGAAACGCATTTGAGTGCGATATTCCGGAGAAAGTTAATAGGCAGTTATTTGAGCATAAAATAAAAGTAAATGGCAAGAAAACTTCGAATAACATAAAGTAAGTACCGATCAGCATTGATGTACTTACGAGGACGTATTACTGGTAATCAAACAGTGCTTATGAAATTAGTAGGTACAGAAAGAAAGTCGCAGTTTTATGGGAAAAAAAATAACAGGGACAGTCACTGAAATCTGTGCAAAAAATAAATATAGAACAACTCCACCAAGTCGTTGTTATAAAGCTTTGACATATGCGGAGACGTGAATATTTATCTAAGAGCGGGCAACGACTTAGTTTTTAGTTTGTTTACAGTATAAAATACTATTTTTCTAATTAATTTACAGCAATGACAACACTATTTCAATTAGATTACAGAACGAAAACAAATTAGTAACCAGAATGTGAAGTTAGTGCAATTCCTTTTCGCGTTCTAATATTGAATTCAAATAACTGTGGTACCAACTGAGTTTTACACAAAATTTTACACTACACTTAAAATCCATATAAGTTTTTATCGTAATAGTTAATTATTGGACTGTTAATGCCATAAAAGTAAATACAAAATGATAATTAGTAATTACTAGCAATTTTAATGTGTTGTTGATCGTAAGGTTGTGTAATTGGTTCCTGTCATAATCATTGACGTCAAAGACATCATTACACTGAGTTGATGTTCTCTTTAATGTGTTTGGTTTTAAATTTCGAAGTATTTGAGTTCGAACAATATACGGGTACAAACTCACGTGGTATATACAAGTATGTCGAAATTACTGAGATAGACACCGAAGTGCCTTTACTGCCTTGAGCGCAGAATTTAAATTATTCTCCGTTCTGTGGCTTTGAGTACTACAAAACATAAACAGTATAATTAATTGAAGGTGAAACAAATACGTAGGTGCGAAATTTATAATATTAATATGAGATATTAGGAAAGAAAGATAATTTTAAATTATTTTCTCTTTATTTTCTGCAGGGTCTAAAGTCGAAGTTTCTTGAACATCGTTCCTACGTCTCTTGCAAACTTGCAAACCAAAACGAATGCTAGTGCTCCAACATTATACTGATTAAGCACTAATTCTTGTTTCGATTACATCGTGGTTTTCCGTACAGAATGAAAGTCGGAAGTTGTGAATCACACTACAAAACTTAATTGCTCCTTTAAAGCATCAATAATGAGATGTTTTGTCACCGCTAATGAATTTTCACTAAAATTTACAGTTAAAAGAAAGCTAATGCTTAATAAACTTTCTCTGTTTTAATGAGAAAATCAATATAAACTGAACATATCATAAATATAACATAAAACTATTTTATATGTATGTTCGATAGGTAGACTTTACCCAAACAATTTTAAATATTATTGCCACAATATATACAATAAAACCTCACGCGTTCATTAAACGTGTAATTTTTTCTTGATGTTTTAACCCGACTTACAGTTTTAATGCGACAGGTTGGGCCACGGAGGTTGGGCTCTTCTTGACATACTGGTGAAGCCAGTTTTTTATAATAGGAAGATAAAGACGTAACAACTTAAAAAACTGTCATTTAATTAATTTTGACATTTTATGCAACGTTCCGGCACGAAGCTTCTCATTGAAAAGGTTGTGTAACTGTGAGATTTAAAACTGAAGAATACTATTATCTGTACTAATATTATAAAGAGGAAAAATTTGATTGTTTGTTTGTTTGTTTGTTTGCATTGAATAGGCTACTGAACCGATTTGACAAATTCTTTCACTGTTTGGCAGCTACACTATCTTCAGGTGACATAGCCTATATTATATTTTCAAAAAAATTAGGGATCCTTACTAAAACTCCAATAATGTAACCCAAGGTGTAAAAAAAATCTGCTACGCTAAGCCGGGGCGAGTTGCTAGTGTTTTATAATATTACCACTTATTAAACATGACAGCTTCGGGGACCGATTTTAAGATAAATACAAATTTATTAACCAGTCCCTGCCAGCCAGGGTGTAACAAATGCGTAGAGAGGCACTACCAACTCCTAAGCAAATCGTTTATTTTACTTTTTGTAGTGAAACTTCTTTAGAATCGTTGTGATTTGAAAATGAGAAAATGAGATAGAATACAAGTATACAGTGTTTCCTATAATCTTTGAAAAGAGACAAACATATTCATAAATAGGATTTAGCCTGGGAAAGAATGAGATAGGTTACAAGTATGCAGTGTTTTTTATAATCTTTGTGTTTGCGCCTGCGTGCCACGAAGCCTTCAGAAAATGCGTCATAGTCAACGTGGTGTATCATTTTTGTGCATTTGCGTATTAAAATTCGTTGGTTAATTAATTTATGTTCATTATTTAACACATCTGTGTTAATTTGACCAATAACTTTTGTATAAATTATCTAAAATTAAGCTTGTTAACATTAGTAAATTAATTGTGATGATTTTACTTTTCATTTCTCATTCCTTAGTAGGTTACTTTTCTGAAGTTTCATTTCTGCCCACACACTTGCACTATGTACTAGTAAAACTACTATTGTAAATGTATACTATACCAAAATACATACATACGTACATAAGTTTTTAACATTACAGCGCAATAAGACATATATAAGACCACATTGATTGTACCTACCTATGTTTTACAAATAAATGATTTGATTGATTGGTTACCACGGAATGACGATTACCAGTCAGAATCTAGAATTAGGAAAACGATGCACCAAACAAGAAGTGAAAACGAGCCTTATATTAATGATGATTTAAAAAATATTTTGTGTTTCCGTTTCCAATGATAAATTTTACGTCACCTTATTTGAGACGTTGCTATCTTAGACTGGTTCGACCGGTTTTACATAGCTGTCTGTGTTTGGGTATTTAATCTGGTTTAGGCCCAAAAACGATGACCGTAACATTGTATTAGTGAATAATTTTTTTATTGGCTTTTTTGGGGCAAACGAGCAGACGCCACCTGATGGTAAGTGACACCTGAAACTGAAAAGTCACAAGTGCGTTGCTGGCCTTTGAGGTGAGAGTATGATCTTTTCTATCCTTTTTTTTACGCGCTTTTATAAATAATGTGAAATATTGAAATTAATAGAGAACTTGTTAGTATACACTAACATTAACATTTAATAAAAGCGAATTTAACATGCATTTACTTTAATCAAAATAATGATAATTAAATTGATGGTCTTCAAGGTTTGCATTTTATATTTAGTGTCTTCAAAATAAAAACATCCGCGAGTGGCATGCTCCGTGTGTTATACGGCTTTGGTTCTATTGGTTTCGGACCCAACAGGGACCCTTTCTCAAGCAGACGCGAAAGGTTGCTTACCTACCGCGTCGATGTCAGGTGCCACCTAAAATCTAATGTGGCATCCTCGAGATATACACATGATTATTATATTTTTTATTAATAAATAGTCGCTTCAACGTACCTGCACCCTGATAAGGTTGACGTCAATTGCAGATCCTGAAACAAATAAAGAATATGATGATAAAATATAAATAAAAACATAGAAGAATATAAGATTTTTATTAAATCCTAACTAATATTATGAGAAAGTGAAAATACTTGATTTCTGTATTTTAACACGTTACGAGACTTTAAAATGCTATGTTTAAGCTTTTGACTGAAGAAAGTAGTAGTATAAATTACATATATGACATTTTTAATTTTAACATATTTTCATGACGTTAAACAAATTTTTAACTACTGAGATATTTTGATCGGTTCATAGAAAAAGTGTTTGCCAAACAAGTTAAGTAGCATGTAAATATGTTTTTCTTTTTTACACGTAGCCGCGTCGCAACGATGGGTTAAAAAAGTTGTGTAACATAACGAGTTATGACGTCATAACCTATAGCATTTCTTTTTAAAAAACAAATAAAAAAATGTGAATTCAGCAACAAGTTTAACGTTCCAAGGTCTCTTTTCATAATTATTTCCTGAGCTCTATCAAGTAGGAAATCAAGCTTACGAAACTTAGCTAATTGATCCAAAAAGATTTACGGAAATATGTAAGTATAAGATAATAAATAAAACTACGAAAATTCTTTGTATTATTTATATTATTTAATGTTAGTTTAGTTTTATATATTAGTCATAGGTATATATTACGTTTTGTAGGTATTCTAAGTTTTGGAATTTTTTTTTTTTAATTTCTATTACTTTGCGCCAAAATGCGTTAATATTAAAGGATAAACTGTTTTATGTACTTAGACAGAAACTAATCACATTGAGAGCTCTCCATCCCTAATGTTTATTCAAAAAAACTCGGAGGGATAAAAGGAATTTCTAGAAGGCCAACGCAACCATATGCTCACCTTTACGACAACGAGGCTTACATTGTAAGTCTATAGTAAGAAGTAAGGAAGCAGATCCTATAATTATTATTGTTACAGTAGCGGAAGAAAAACCATCACTCAAAGATGACTAAAGCGAACAAGGGTACCAGTGTAGTATGAGAGAAGTTAATGTTTTGCTGATTGAAGGAAGCACCGAAGACGCATTGTTCCTTGTGTATTGTGTCAGTTAATAGCACCATGTTGCGTATATACCCGTTACTTATTTTTTTTACGTGGTATTCTTCTAAAGACGAGGTATTTCCTTATTTATTTAAGTTGATAATTTGATATTTTCGAAATCGAATTGACTTCCAAATTCAAATTCGTTTTCGATTTTGGAAGGTACGCGAACCGTGAGACTGATGTTTTTTATATGTGTAATTATCTTATCTGTGGTGTATACTATTATATGTATAATATTATATAATAGGCTTGTTGACACTTTTTAAACTATGACTAAGTCTTATATGGTTTTATTGTTCTATGAAACAAAAAAAATAGTCATATTCTTTTCAGACTTAGAACAAAGCAAAATTTTAAGTTAAAAATAAACTTTTGACAAACACAAAAAAAAACGCCGTCCGCCATGTTGGCTTTTAGATTATCTTTAAGCACAGATAATCTAAAGACCAACGATAATCTAAAGAGTCATGCGATTTGTAAACAAGCATTTGCATATCTGCGAATAACTTCCAAAAGTTTATGTTTAAAAAACATAATATCTACTTTGCACGGAAAATATAGTCATTATAGACTCCATGAAAGTTTTCGGAGTGTGCCCAGAGAAATAAGTACACGCAACGACTGGCTTCAACTGGCTAAAGGGGAACCTGAACCCCCGAACCTTTATCGACTGGAACTCAAATGTATTTTTGCTTTGATGTAAGTAGATACTTAATTATTAAGTTATGTCGTTTTTACAAAAACTTTATAGGTAATTAGTTTTAAAATACGTGTTTTTAAGGGTATGCACCAAGTTAATGAGTGATGATTAATTTTATCAATAAAACATTATAGACCACACAAAAACCACGACATGTTCTTCGGTAGTAACCATAAACGTAATTACGTATATTAAGTTTATGGTAGTAACATACGGATGACGTTTATGTGCTTGCAATTTGCATGACGTAACATCATGGCCGAAAGCGTTTTAAATAGAAAACAAAAATTTTAAATTGAATTTATATACCTGTCTTGAACATTTAATAATTTTATCGATTCGGTTTTCTATTATATTGTAGTATTTACGGTAGCGGCCGGTAGCCTATTATATTATGCGACCTTCTTGGAATTTTCTCCAACGTTTGCTCGAACTTTTGTATAACCTCCTCGTCCTCCTGCTAAATTTCTGTTTATTCTGTAAGTCAAAGATATTCACATTTTTAGTACTGTGGTAAGAAACTATTTTTTTGTCTATGGTAAAATGTTTCGATGTTAAGGATGTATGTAAGGTCAAATCCGCAGTACATCTATTTATTTTTTGAGGTAAATTTTTTATGTCGAAATGTCAGTGTTGAATCATTGCTGTTTGCATTTTATAATTTTTTATGAAAAAATTATGTAATTTCGTATAATAATTTACAATTTTTAATGAAAATAATATGCAATTTGATACTTGGTGGACGTGCTAAGTTGAACAGTAGTTCACAGAACGGTACTGAAACGTCAAAAGTTAACCACAAATATCTCCACAACGACATCGGGAACGATGGTTTTTTTTATCTAAAGTTAGACGAGTTGATATATTTTACATACATCCTTAAGTATTTCTCTAAAATAATCAGTAAAGTAATGAAACGTTTTATAACAATGCATTTCGTCAGTTAGCTGTAAAATAATAAATACGAATTTGTAATTACTACTCTAAGTTTGCTTGTATTGTCAATTTCTCCACTACAGGTCGTTTTATTTGGTGTCATAACTGTCTGTCTGAATCTATGCTTTTTTATTTAAACAATTTTTAATTGTGGACGCAAAAAGTCGCTGCCAGTCTCCATTCCTCAGTACAAGAGAGCAAATTTCGGCGAATGATGGAAACAATGAGACAAGACACATCCCCATTCCATCCATAATTCTTTGTTTAAGAATTTAATTTACCACCGGAAGTTTCAAAGCACTAATCGTAACTGGTCCCAGATAGATACCCAGTGGCACGCCTCTTTTGTGTTAACAACCGTTATTAAAAATTATCGGCACAAAAAATCTAAAGTTGACAAGCCGCAACCTCTAGGCTAGTGGGGCGACGGAGAAATTTCCTTGATTAATTAATATAAATAACAAAGTAACTGTTTACATAATGTTGATGTTACAATACGTAAGAATGCCTCATTGTGTAAGAAGCTTAGTGCTTAGATAACTTGAACAATAGCACGCCTGGGAGGCAACAGTTTCTTATATTTACCGTTTTTGCAGCACTGGTACCATAAAACGTAAATCAGTGTGAACAGATGCAAATTAAATTCTTCTACAGCCGTTTAAAAGTCGTAAATGATGCATCAGGCGTCAACAAAAATCATTGACACTATTTGAAAATTACTTCGTAATCAACCTTAATGAAACGCGGCACTTTCTTCTGAACGCCTGTCATGTCTGGACCCTATTTAAATTCGATGAAACTGGTAATGCTTTAAATAAAAAAATCTTGAGAGATATTTTCTTCATAAAAATCATAAAAAAATATTCGTAAAAATAATAAAAACAATTTTATTATTCGGAGAACAAGGAACCGGAGCGGTACCCATTACAGCTAATAAAATCTGCGAAAAGCGAAAAGTAAGCTTCAGGCTAAAAAATAAACTATTATGAAAAGTTTAATAATAAGTATTACAACTTTTTTTATGTAAGAAATGGCCTTGGAGACAAGAGTACAGCCATAAACTTAATATACTAATAAGTTTATGAGTACAGCTCCACTTCTTTTGAGTCGACGATAAATAAAATATATTCATAATTATGAACAATCGTTGACATGGTTCCTGATAAATGTCATTTTTATTTTTGGCGCTCTAAGTTTAGTTGAAAATTGTGATTTGTTATATTGTGAGTATAAACACTTATTTAAAAAACCAACCATTAAATTGGCTTGTATTTGTAAACGAGTTAGTGAACAAAAAAGTAGTTTTATAATTACTGTTGAAATATATTACTCAAGTTTATAACTACCAATTAGATTACCGTATAAATAAAAGCTATACCAGCTTACAGCTGTTATTGCCCTTAGGATATGGGAGAGTCCGAGTCATTGTACTGTCCCAATATATTGATGATATGACATTCTGTACCTATTCTGTGTAATGTATATGTCGAAAACAAAACTATTGTTATTTGCAATATCATTGGTTTGCGAGTGTTATATTTCGTCGCAGTCGTAGAAAAACGGCGGATTTGATTTTTTGACAATTTTCTTTTTTGACATAAGCCTACCGAAAACGTTATACTTTATCATTAAACAAAACATTTTTAAAGCTCATACATACATTTTCAGATTTTATTAACAGAACCAGCCGTTTTCAAAATATTACGTAAAACATCATTTGAAAACTTTAAAGTGCTCTCCTGTAAAGTTACTAAAAATCAAATCCGTCATTTTTCTACGACGACGACGATTTGTTTCGAGGAAGTCATTTGTTAACAATCGTTTTTTTTTGGACTTGGAGACTTTTTTAGCTTCTTAAAAGCTTTTATTTAAAATGTACATAATATGTACTAGCTACCCGGCCACGATTTGTAGTGGCTAAGTAATTTAAAACACTTAAAAAATATTGTGACTATAAATTTAAATATAAACTATCTTATCTCTCAAGTTGGACCAAACTGCCTGCACACAGTGTGCAAAAGTTATTAAAATCGGTTCATTAGTTTAGGAGTTCGGACAAACATCGTGATACAATTTTTTTATAAATAAAGTTTAAATTATGAGTCTGTTTTTAAGTTCACCGTGGCCTATAAAAGCATGCTTTTATTACAATTAATTTATTCTTTAGTTAATTTTGGAAACCGTTTGTTTAAAATATATCCTTTTTTCGTCATTTCTCATATCTACTGAATCTGTATCGTTTTCTCATCGGATGTATGGAATCCTAAAAACACACTTTGTCCTTAAACGAAAAAAGATTTGATATTCAAGCTCAAATCAAATCGATAATAAACTCGTAATGCAGCGAGAAATTGTTAAATACTAGTGACGTAAGACGCATGCGAATCTCAAATACCGTAAAATGCAGAAATTACTTCATTCTTAACGTCAAAATTGAAATGCTTATTTAAGCATTATAGGTTAGTAAAACTAAAAAATACGCTTTAATGCCGAACCAAATTAAATAGTAAAAACAGATAGATAGATAGATAGATGAACTCTTTATTTTGAACAAACAAATAGGTTACAATATTTTACTTATATCTACTTACTAGCTAATGTTATGTACAATTGGCAACCTTATCACAATTTGCGATCTCTTCCAGGCAACCATTAGATGGATAGAGAAAACAGGTGAAAAGAGGTTCCACTATTCACCTCCTGGTGGATTCCTATTCATCATCAGACCATCGTTACCAAACCCTATTGGACTCGTCATAACTAATCGTTATATCGTTATAATTTTTCAAATAACCGCTTTTTAATATCTAATATACTTAATATGATACGTCTCGCGTAAAAAAGGTATACCTCAAAATATCGGTTAAAATCGCTATTTCTTAAAAGTTTCAAAGGGCTCATAAACTTAAATGGTGTTTTGAATTTTCTAAGCTACTCCGACTAGTTTTAGTAGTTTAGAAAAAAAATGGTGCATTTTGCAATTAAGGTTAAAAAAAAATAAAATGATCGTTAATAATTTAAAAAGTTTGAATTAAAGAAATTTATAAGTACTCTTTAGTATCATCACAAACTATACAATTTCAGAAAGTTTCAGACTTATACGTACATTCCTTTCAAAGTTATTAAATTTTGAAAAAAACGCTCTTTTTTAACTTTGACCTTCATTTGCTGTTAAACAAAAGCATTTAGTGACTTTGAATAGGTCTCATTTTGTAGGTAATTTAATGGAGAACAAAAATGCTTTGAACACATATGACGAAAAACGTACTGGAAACGAGATATCACGCGAAATGTAAAAAGTCTTTTTTTACATTAAATTGTTAAAAAAAAGAATTACGCCCCACTTGTCCAGACTGCGGGTATCGAAATTCTTAATCAGCGCATTTTTTACTATTTATCCAAAAATAAAAATACGTGGTAATCGAAATGTTCATTTTAGATCATAAAACAGCTAGGTTGACTGGGCTTTAAAGACACGCGTTAAAAACAAAAATACCATGACAATACCATATATAGCAAGTAAGTCAAACTGCAAAAATTTTCTTGGCCGAATTAAGTAAACTTGATTACTCGGTTACGGTTTGCGTAAACCACGCCACAGCCATCGCGCCATTTGCAAATTATTGCACTTACTATGTATGTATTAACACACACCGTTAGGTAATTAATATTCCTTCTAAAAACTTTGAACCGGAATACATTTGCATACACTTAAAAAGTTTTGAAATCGTATACAATATCCATAAGAACTTCCGAAACTTGTCAGGCGCGATTGGTTTTTTTTTTCAAGATAGGTTGTGTCAATGGAGTTTCGGTTAGGTTAGCACATTACAAAGTTCAGTAATACTTTTAGCCTCCATGCTAAGGTTGCCTGGAAGAGATTGCATCTAGCAATAAGGCTGCCCTTTGTACATTACCTGTATGTAATTATGTAAATTTTTTTTTTTTTTTTCTTCTGAAAAAGACAACTCCCGCATTAGGAATTACTCCTGTGTCGCGAGGGACTTTACAAACATACAAACAACGGACACAAAGAACACCCAGACTCGGGTGGGTATCGAACCCACGGCCACCAGGCCAGTCTATCTATCTATCTAATATATCTTCCACTGTAATGTTAATGTACAAATAAAGTGTTATCTATCTATCTAGCCAGGTCAGTCTAGGATGGGTGACAATTCTTAACACATTGAGACCCCTCCGTGCCCCAGAGAGCACGTTAAACCGTCGGTCCCGGGTGCCATACAAACATCTGTGGCATTCGTTACGGGTAGTAGGGAGCCCTAAAAAGTCCGACAACCTGTCTGACTACTGAACTTCGATATCGCCTAGTACTTTGGTTGGGGAGGTATGATGGCGGTCGCTTCACGTAAAATATCAAAGTTTGGCCGTATCGTAGTTAGACTGAAAGTCGACCCCAACTTATTTATGAAAAGGCCCGGAGGAGGAGGGTAGTTTCAGTTTTATCAATCATGTAGGTGTGTAAGATCTCCGAGTAAACTGTAAGCATATTGAAGTTGCGTACAACTTGTCATTATTGTGGCCGTCAGAGCTCCAAGAAGAAAACGCGACACCATGGGTAGTGCTAGGGGCTAATTGTAGATAGGTCCCGGTAATAGCTGTCTTTCAAGTCGGTAATGCGCTTGTTATATAATTAGTGGTATAAAAAAATAATTATTATATAACGTAACCCTCACTAACCTATAGTATTTTAACTAGTAACCCGCCCGGCTTCGCACGGGTAGCAAAGCATATTGATTTTTTCCGACCTCTTCAACAATCATCATCATATTTCAGCCATTTTACACAAAACGACGATGAACCGACTTTGATTTTGTGTCTTTTGCTTGAAAGGTGAATTAGTCGGGAGTGTTCTCACCATCAGCTCTTTTCTAATCGTTGAAGGGTTTTTCGAGTCGGGGGTATTTTAAATTGTAAATTTATAGTTATATAATATGTAGTGATAAATAAATGTATGTTCATTAAAGTTTTAGTAACTATTTGTTTACAAGTCACAAACTAAATTATTGCATACCAGTGTACTGTATTTACGAAACGCTTCATGCATCACTTAATTAATATTAAACAACAACAGTCTGTTTACTTGCTGCCGTCGAGCACACATGGCTTGCAAAACGCCACGCCTTGGTTTCTGTTTGTCGACGCTTTGACCAAACCCTGGGGCAGTAACCCTTTATATGCCTGTAACTTATACAAGAGCAAGTAAGGTCAATGTTGGAACCTTTGTTGCGTAATAATATGTTTCACGCTTTTCAGTATCACTGCAGCTGTATATCACTGAATGTAGTTTTTGCTAGTTATTAACCTATTTTGGAGAATCACGAAGCCAGGCAAAAACTTAATTCTTGTAGGATTCCTCTAAGATTTTTATTTTTAAACTAGCAACCCGGGGCGGGTTGCTAGTTTCACACGGGTAGCAGAGACATCTCCAACAATCATCACCATATTTCAACCAATTTACACAAAACCTTTATTATTTCTATTGTATTCGTTGTTCTTCTGCGACTGGATGTCGCAACTGTTAAGCGTGTACGTTTTCCGGAAGATAATATGGTGGATACCATATAGAAATACATAAGAATAGAAAAGGACGAAATCTAAAAGTGCCCTGTGTCATCATGTCACCAGTCAACAGACAACTGAAAGAAAAGATGATCTGGTTCTAAGAAGAAGGCGTGTTCATGCACCGTAGCGCGCAAAATGAAGTTCCTATAGGTACCAGGATGTAACATCAACGGTAAATTGGATTTGAAGCGTCCTACAGTTTCACACTAAAGACTTTCACGCATTCATTCCACATACTTATGTCACAGTATATGTATATACATTATACTGTGCTTATGTCCAAGCCGAATTATATGGATTTAAAAACTTTATCAAACCGTAATAGCGCTTATACAAGCGAATTCGAGTTACTTAAGTCTAAACACTTCGGTTTCATCATAAATGTCTTCAATTCCAACTCGGTAAAATATTATATTATTATTGCGGTCTTGAAAATTAGTTCCTTTTCTTTAAAATATATCCATTTTGGATTTCTGGTATTGGGTCTCATTCACTGTCTAACTGACCGTCATGAGAAGGCTACACCGATAGGATCTGGATATTAATTTTTTATTCCATTGGTTTTGAATAATTTTCCTAAATAGTCAGCGAGTAGTCATTTGTTTTTCGAAGACTTTGTGATCGGAACTCAAATCTCGTCGCTTGGAACGACCAATTGATTGATTTCTTTCTCTGTTACGTATGAATGGACATATAGCTGCGTTTGATTTTAAGCTGTAAACTGAAATACAAATAGGGTTATATTCCTCTGGCAAGGTTTTGCTGCTTTCGGTATGTTTGCGCTAAAACAATGATTCATAGAGAGATTACCAAACAAGTAATATTCTAGGTCAAAAGTACCGATGACGAATATTTTAAATCCGTAAAGTTAGACGTAAAATAAAATCCAATACAGGAAGGTGTAATATGCTATTACCTTGTTTTAATGGTTTAAATAAACTTGCTTCATTTATTTTATGGTCTTTCCGGTTAAAAAAAATGTATTTCATGTACTTCTTCTGATTATTTTGAAATTTGGCATAAGTATGCAACTTCGGAGACAATGCAATAATATGCCGTTGAATTTGACTGTTGATGGAACCGGATAATGGCCCTTTAAACCTCTTTGCAATTATAGTGACATGCACAATTTTTTTTTGATTTTTTTAAATCTTAAATCCCTATGTAAAATTGTCTCCTGAACAACTTTTACTCCAAACATTTTTCTGTGAAACCAATAAATACTTTTTGAAATTACTTTCGAGAACCAAAAAAAGCCAATTTTCGAACTATTTTGCAATATAAAAGTATGATACGTATCTCAGTTTTTCTAGAGACTTCAGGGTGTAAATATACGTAGGTTTTCTTAATTTTAAGCCAAATTTCGGCTTGATGACATCGACCACCACTCTCATTTCCTGCGGCCGCGACTATTGGGTCAATTTGTTTTGTTTTTAGTCTACTAAAGAGAGACAAGTTAGCATTATTCTGACTTGTATTTTTAATTAACAGTTTTTAACAGAACCAAGACTCGTTGTTCATTTAGTTCATAATCATACCTTGTCGGTATAAATTGATAAGTTATACAATCCTTGAAATTGGAGTGTGAAATAATTAACCACATTAATGTACCCGTATGTGTTACTTAAATGGGCAAACCAGTCAACTCCACTTTTTGTAATAACAAGCAAAGCTCCAAAAACCGCTGATTTTTTTACTTTTAATAAAAGGGTGTGTGATATATTGTACACTAGCTGTTGCCCGCGAATTCGTTCGTGTAGAAATTTTGGTGAAATCTATCCAAATTAATAAATTTTTCGTTCCGTAAGAACCTTCTAAAAAGTATTAGGAAAAATGGAAAAAAAGATGAATAAAATCGGTTCAGCTGTTTTCAAGTAATGGCGTGACCAAGGGAAATAGGGATTCATTTTTATATAGGAATATAGATAGATAATAAAAAAAATTAGCTAACGACCATACATGCCAACGGATTTTTAGACTTTTTACATAAGTACCTAGTCTTTAGTTCCAGTAGCTGTGGCTAGCGGTGGTGGTGTAGGCACACCTGTAGGTATGTGACTCGGACATGCTCGAGCTATGCTTAAACTCCACTCCACCCGTATAAGCAATATTCCTTTGCGTCCATTCTCCTCCCCCCTCTTCCCCCCCCGCCTTAAAGGCCGCCAACGCTCTTGTGACTCTTGAGTTGCAGGTGCCCATGGGCTGCGGTAGTCATTTACCATCAAGTGACCCGTCTGCTAGTTTGCCCCCTATACCACTAAAAACATATGCTACACTATTAATTAAAACAAGAATTTAGAACCAGATACACAATAATTATATTGTAAAACATGCGAATATTTCATTAGCAGACAACAAGTTCTGAAGTACCTAGTAATTAAGCATTTAGCACCAATGCATATTTAGTCAATTCAATATACATATAAATGTTTTAAGGTGGTATTGCTTGCTTGCTTAATATTTTATATTTGCTAATACGGCCCCATACGTGCCGAAGCATGGCTCTTCCACGACAAAAAATATTTATTTATTCATCATCTAGTGCCTGTTTAGAAATCAGAATTTTAACAAAATGCTAAAAGGAAGCAATGTACGGTTTGAACTACAGATATAGAATGACATTTATTCACAGGAGAAAGGTTAGCGTTATTTGAGGTATGAAAAAGGTAGTAAAAATATTTAGAAAAAATATAATGAATAATTAGATTTACAAATTACCGCACAAATAGTGTGATCATTTCTGATCACACTATTTGTGCGATCAAAAATGATAATTCCGTGCTATCGTAGGTACTGTCGTTTAGATAATAGTGAAATAAAATAAAACAGGAAAGATAATAATATATATTTAAAAAAAAATACGTTTCAGACTATAGACAGGTGATGAAGTTCCACTTAATATGTAAAACCTACACAATAGAGTAGTTCTTTCTTTTTTTTTTTGTTTGAAAGGGTACACTTGCCAGGTGGTCCCATGGTCATTTTCATCATCATACTTTTCTTCTTTCTTTCCTTTCTTAGCTACTACGATCGTCGATTCTTTTACATATTTTCTTTTTGACAGTTCCATAAGTAGTCAATTAGTGTTGTGTTAATATGTTACAGAATCTTTTTATTTAAAAGGAAGTGTCAATCGATTTCAAAAAAGTAAACACTAAATTTTAGCTAAAAATACTAAACCCGTTTAATAATTTTGTTACCCACGTTTAATATAAAAATTGATTATAAATATTTATGTTGCTGAGGACGAATCTAGTGTGTATCATCTTTCATTTCTTCACTACTTAAGTTTGAACTTGACTTTCAACATTTATAAGTTATTTATTGCAAATACAATGAAGTACAACTATTTATAGCTAGAGGCGAAAGGCTTCTTACACTAATTCAGATTTAGTTAATAACGATTCATAAATGTGCAATAGAAACATTTCTTCACATCACTACGCAGAATAGAACAGACTTTTTTATTGTGTAAAACAATAATCATTTATTTTATAAAATACTACATTCACTAAAGTATTATAATGTCTAAGGGTAATAAATAGTATAATTGATTAAAATAGGTTCCTTACTCTTACGAACTTTGCCATAATTACGTTCTCAAGCAACTGTCAAAAAGAAAAATGAATTGACAGAGTAAATTGTAAATTAATGTAATTTGATTATACGGCTATATCTTGACTATATTTTCTTGTTTCATACTTTTTAGATCACTTTTAAGTTTTCGTAGTCGCGTGTTTTAAACTTTTTTTTCTAATAAAATGTATTTTCAAAGTAAATGTATTTTCTTTCTTTCTTCTTATTTTATATGGAGAGATATTTTAGGCTAATAAATTATGGTTTAAAAAGTGGCAACGTTTCCTGTAGGCACAATAGGAACATTTAAATAATATCGCCACATACAATAGACTAAAGAGCGGACAGCGTTGCACATTGTACGTTCAGAAATGGTGTCAGAGAATCTATACTAGTATAGTATAAAGCCTGAAGAGTTTGTTCATTTGTTTGTTTGGTTGAACGCGCTAATCTCAGGAAATACTGGTTCGAATTGAAAAAAATAGTGTTGGATAGCCCATTCATTGAGGAAGGCTATATAATATCACGCTACGACCGATAGAAGAGGAGTAGTGATCATAAACGCAGATGAAACTGCGGGGACGGATAGTCAATCATAAAACAAATTACCTCGACGGCAATTATCAACTTTGTAGGTAGTTAATCATTTCTTGTGGTAACGTTTTCAAACTTCGTAATTTTTTCAATTTCTTGCAATGAGAATACGAATTCAGTTTTGTTTCTTACTTTAAGAAAGCAACATTCGTAATAACATTTTGTTGTATAAATAAAACGTAGATTAAATACTTGATTTCATTCGTTTTTCATTTCATAACTGTAATCATTATCTTTTAAAAAAGCATCACCGTCTTCAATACGCCGAAATCATGATAAATTGTAATAAGCTGTATTTTTCATCCTCAAAACTTATTGAATTAACAAAGCCATCCAAATCGCTTCAAGTGTGCCTATAAAATTTGAAGAATTCCTTCGATTTCTTCAGGATCTCATCATCAGATCCAGACTTGATGACCATGGGACCACCTGGGAAGTGTACCCTTTTAAACAAAAGAAGAATTTTCTAAATTGCTCCAAGCGTCTTCGAGTAATTGGGGAACATACATAAAAAAAGATTCTGACGAATTGAGAACTGCCTCGTTTTGAAGTTATCAACTTTGGTTTGAAGTCGGTTAAAAAGGTCACAAAAACTTAAACTGTTAACTTGTCTATAACGTCCTTTCACGAGAACTGGGCCTACAAATTATAGGAATGAGTGAACGTGTTCTATGTCATATAGATAAGGAATATCTCTTCTGCCATATCCGTGTTTTAACAAAAAGCCTGTTGTTACATCTAAGGTTTAGTTTACATATTTAACACCAAGGATTAATAACAAACAAAACAAACAAAATCATTAAAATTAACATAATGTTGTTTGGAAATATACATCTACTATTAATTATTAAAACAATCTTTCAACGTCATAGCCTATTTGCTTTCTCAACAAATTAATATGTTCACAATCTGGTGTCGAAAAAATCTACAGAAATTATTAATAACAACATCAGATAATATAACTTTGTATAAATCATGTAGGTGTGATGTTATCGAGGAGTGCGCACTTTATCATTAATCATTTAGTTCGTTAATCTCTATGAAAGTGAACACTTCCATTCAATGAAATACTTTCGGAATGTCGTTCATTAAGTTCACCTATATTGGAACTCGTTACAAAATAAGTTCGAAGAACGCAAGGCGGGTTTAACAGTTATTTAATTGCTTAAAATTCACGTAGCCCATCCCACTCATGTGATCGGTTCTAAATATTTTAAGATGTAAGAATAAAAACGTCTGTGGGTTCATCATATTAACAATACATTTTGAAAACATATTTTACAGGTTTCGTAAAGAACTGTGGTAAAGACTAAGACTGCAAACGGCGGCAAAATTTTTAAAAAAGGAAATTTCATGTGGATTTGCGTTTTTAAAAAGTAGTCACTCTCAAGAGAAGGTCGTGTGATTGATTACTTTTGTTTTCATTTGCTACGTCATTAAAGCAATCGAAAAGAACCTGAACGGTCTATTAGAAAAAAAGTGGAAGCATTTAACCAGAGAGAGTTTTAAAATATGTTCGTATCTTACATAACATAAATAGTTACGGTTTATCAGCTTACACAAAGTTAAAAATAGTGTTGAAAGTATCTCATCATATCATGCTTGTGATACCTTTTAAATTACCATGCTCTTAGAACAAATAGAGACGGCTGTTCAACACAAGGGCATCTGTCTTGGGACCTTCATTGCTATCAAGGGAGCCTTCCACAGAACTCATTTTACTAGCATTCGAGCCGCATTAGAGCGGCACAAGGTAAGACAGGTGCTCATAGAGGTGAGTCACAGGCGGCCAAATTAGTTAGGGGATGCCCAAAGGGCGGTGTGAATATGGTCAAATGACCTCATCACAAAACTAAATGCGAACCACTATTATACAGTTGGCTACGCGGCTGATCTAACTATATCAGGTAAGGTCACAAGTACGGTCTGCGAGTTGACTCAGTCGGCTCTGCGCTTCAACCATCCGTCCGACCAACCATCGATCAACACATCTAATACCGAGCTGGTAATGTTCACTCTCAAACGAGCCCTGGGTAACTATTGTCTGCCCACATTGTTCAACACGCAACTAATGGTATCGCGCCGAAGGTGAAGTATCTAGGTGTAATTCTTGACAGCAAGCTGACTTGGAGCAGCCACATAGACTACAAGATAGAGAAGGCGAGTATCATTTCCTGGCAGTGCAAGGGGATGATCGGCAAGATCGTCCTGTCCTGTCCCCCAAGATCATTCTATGGCTGTACATCACAGTAATCCGCCCGGTTATTTGATACGGTTTCATGGGGTGGGGGCCTTGAGTTAAGCTGACCACCGTGGAGAACCAACTACGAAAATTCCAGAGGCTAGCATGCACGGTGATTACGAGCTGCATAAGGATCACACCAACTGCGGCCCTAGAAGTCTAGCTCTTCTGCACCTATGTATACAACAGGAAGCAGCTCTATCTGCGACAAGGCTAAAGACGCTGCACCTGTGGAGGGACATACCGATTGCGATGGCCACAAACGACCGGTTTGTGGCCATAAACGGTTCGTATTTGACAAAAAATATAGAATCCAATTACACGAGGATCAACGCATCGAGGGGACCTAAATATAAAAACAACAGCTACTCTAGGTACTCATAACACAGTAATCCAGGCTGAATATCTGGGTATCTCCATGGCTGCTGCAGCTGTCACTGCAAGGAAGGTAAAGGATCAATCGATGCGTATACTATCCGACAGAATGGCAGTATTACAAGCCCTTGGCGATAATGTCATCAGTTCGGGCCTAATCTACGAATGCTAACAGCGTCTTAATGAGGTATGGGAACTCACAAAGTAAGCCTCCAATGGATAAAGGGTCACAGCGGCACTAGACTAAAGGCGACAATGCAGCGGACGAATTGGCTAGCAGGGCATCGGAGATGGGCGTCATGGGCCCGAAACCCTTAGTGCCCTTCCCCTTCGGTCAAATTCGGACACTAGTAAGGAAGCGCACTAGAGGTCAACACAATTTAATATGGGTAAGTCATGAAGACTGCGGGCAGTACGGAAGGTACGCCCCGCCATCGACAGCCGGCTGTCGAGAATTCTACTCCGGCTGAACAAGCGTCAGCTGCGAGGGGTAAATGCAAGCTCTGCACAGTCGACTGTTCGTCGACAGCAACGCATCTACTGTTGGGCTGTACCTTGGCTCGCCAGGGTCACTCTCCGAGATCGTCGGTAACGTAAAGGAGTTACTGGGATTCTTCGGGAAGTTAGGGTGGCTCGAATAGCTCTTTTTCCCACCAACGCAAAATGCGCGCTTTGTCGTGGAGTTGCGGCAAACTGCCCGTGTAAACCTATCCATGCTCTTAATAATAAAGGATAATTAATCATTGTGTGTGTGTAGATGAATTCCTAACGGATTTATGTTAAATAATAACGAGATAAGTTGCTTGAATAACTGTTAGTTCATTGTACTGTCTGTAACAATAGGATATTTAGAAAATATGCTGTAAGAAGTTTCACGCACCGGCCATTTATTGTTCTGCAATTCTCTCAAAAATATAAAAGATTTTTTATTCTACTGTGGTTGCAAACAAACTGCCTGTCTGTCTGATGGTAAGTGGTTACCACTGATAGTAAAAATTCTCAATATCCAAGGCATTACTCTACTGAAATGTCTATTATGTATGTATCATTGTCGAGTTTGTTAGTGAACTTCTGAACTTTTAACTTCTAAACACTTGGTCTTTTTTTATATTTATTATTTATCCTACTAATAATATAAACGTGAAAGTTGGTGAGGATGTATGGATGTTTGTTACTCTTTTACGCAAAAACTAATGAACTGATTGCGATGAAACTTGGTATGTAGATAGCTGGAGACTTGGATAGGTTACTTCTTATCCTGATATTCCCACGGCATCAGGACTTACGCGGGTGAAACCGCAGGGGGTAGTACGTTATATTTGTTCTGTCTAAATGATGACTTATTACGTAATTATATCTATGTAATTTGTATAAATATTATCATGTTATCGTAGTGGGTACTTTCGTTACGCTCAAATTATAGTAGTGCTTGAATAAACCCGGATGAATATCTTGATGCAAAACTATGACATAACATGCGCATAGACAATCTAAAGTAGCTAATACTTTTTTAAGAATGTAGGTATGATGGGCGTGGTCGGAATATTCCAATGTCTTGTTGAACATACTCATACATAATGGTGGCACAAAAAAAACTGGACAAGTGCGAGTCTGACTCGCGCACCGAGGGTACCGTACATACTTGTATGTAGACAGTTTGTTCATCTTGGGAATCGGTTCTCGAATTTTGTTGACCGTTTTTTCCGAACGACAAACTTAACTTTACCTTTCTAAAAATACTCTCCCATAGATCGATGTACGCCACAGTCAATTTACCAAGCGCAAAACATAAGTAACTAAAAAGAAATTAACGACTTTCGGATTTTTTCCTTTACTTGTGCTGTGAGACCTTGCTTCTTACCAATTTTATGATTGTAAGTCCAAGGGAAGTGCCCTATGAGTTTTGATTTACCTGCGAAATGTTAAAATAGGTTAAAATATAAGGCTTAAATGGCCGTATCTTTTAATTTTTTACAGTTTTAAGGGACCGCAGACAGAAGTGTTTGATGTTGATTTCAAGTTAATACTCCAACGCTTTCCTGACGGACAACAAAGTATAAGGGTTCCTTTTTTCCTTTCGAGGAACGGAACCCTAAAAAGTAATAATTTATTATTATTTGATCGATTTGAGGCAACGTCAGCTTTGCATACGGTGTTATTTTATTGTACAACACTGTGCAACGCAATCATGATATTAATTGAAGTGATTTCTTTTATTTTAATAAAAGTAGAGTAAGTAGTGCGAAGTAGTACCTACCTGTATTTTACTACGAAATAAATGTGAGTTATTTTATCCACGAAAATAGCAATTGTATACAGTCGAATAGCACTAAGAAATAATGGTATTTATCGGCGGCAAAGGCTTTAATTTCAAACAGCCTATCAATGATGACCTTTGCTTTGAATGGGGCCGCATATGAGAAAGGTCAAATGGAGTCTTTAATTTATTCAGCCCATCGAAACAATCAGTTTCCAAGTTGTAATAGTTACCATGCAACCGGATTCCTTTGATGACGAAATATATATTTTTTTTAACGGTTTTATTTTTAGTTTGCCTTCTGTGGGTCAAATCTAGTAATTAAAATTTCACCCCCGTCCTCTTGACCGATTGATCTCAAATTTGGAACACATCTTTTATTATTAAATCATTATCAATTACATAATTTTTTAGAACCCCCTCAATGTGGATAACAAATGAAAAGGGCTTGACTAGTAGAATTAAATACAGTACACTATAAAAAAATCAAAATCCAAGATGGCTACCATCACAAAAACGCGGTTTACATTTTTTTTATTATTCCCCCAATGGTTAATAAAGAAGTTCCTCGATGAAGGCGCAAACTCGCCAACATATTGTGAGATATGCTGTTTTTCAGCCGTTTGCTATCGAGACAGTTGCGGAATAATCGTTTTTAGAGTTCCGTTCCTCGAAAGGAAAAAGGAACCCTTATAGGATCACTTTGTTGTCCGTTTGTCGGTCTGTCTATCTGTCTGTCTGTTGGTCTGTCTGTTTGTCGGTCTGTTTGTCTGTCTTTCTGTCTGTCAAGACCCTTAGGTTTTAATCCTAATGAGAGGTTCCTATTGCATATGAATAGAATACTATTTTTGCATCTGCAACTAGAAAAAAAAAATGTCGTGTCACGTGTTTGTGGTCGAACCCTGCTGAAACGGCTTGACCGATTTTAATGTTTTTTTTTTGTATATTTGGTAGGTATGAGAATAGGTCGTAAAGTATTTTCACCCTCCTGCCGCCATTCCATTTAAAAAAAAAATAAAAATGGCTTTGCAACGCCTTTTTTTTTTTTACGTGTGGACCCCCACGGGTCATCATCTCACCGGGGCTAACGGTAAGATGGTATGTCGGACTCGAACCGACTAAAACCACACGGTGTTCCGTCCCGGGGTCCTGATGCCGGGGACTCAGGTGTACCCTAGGAAGGAAGTCCCTGTGAGCCCCGGCAGGGCTTTGCAACGCCTGCCGGGTGCAGCTAGTATAATTATATCACATAGTGTTTTAAATTAATGAACTTATTTCGCAATCAAATTATGTATTTTTGCACTTAAATCAGTAATTTAATCTTTATTTCGTTCGTTGTAATTTTTTACTTTATATTTATGACACTTAGGTATATCCCGTATATGTCAATAATTTTTATAATAATATAATAATATAGTTTTTATTGATCATATTCAAATATTGCAGTACATGGGTATATAGTTTATACATGGTAAAATTACTGATTTTCTACAATTATAGTGGGTGCAGTTCTGATCTCCTAACTAGGTTACTGTATAACCTGTATGAAGGAGTGACAGTATGATTTTTATATTTCAAATTCCCTAGTACAGTTGGTAAAGGCCACAGACCTGAGAGTATTCCTCAGTTCTGTGGTAAAGACGTTACGTATTACCCGAAACGCTTTCCTGCGATATTAATTCAACTGTTCCAGACGTAAATCCGGAAAGGTATTCTACTTGATTAAATCCACTGTCGCGTCGTGATTTAGCTTGTAACTTCACTTCTAAGTAAAGCGTTAGATTTACGGTTGGGAAAGTGAGACTATGGAAAATAACGTTACGACTGTAATGACAATTATTATTTACGGAAATTAATTTCACAGTTCAACGAGAAAAGCATAAACGTTAGTAGTTGTAGCCACTGCATGGGCAATAAATATTTTAATGTATTTCAGAAAGTCTTCCTGGCTCTAAATGATGTGCTTCCTTTGCGTAATTGTACAATAAAAAAAAATGTTGATGACCATTCATAAAAAAAGTGTTTACTAAAATTATTGTTTAAGTAGATATTTATTTCAATTTCTTTTTTGTGATCCATTTAATTATGGAACAGAATTTTAGTAAAAAAGCTCGCACTTGGCGCTGTGGTGACGCAGTTTCAAAATTTTACATTTCAAAAGCAGATTGTCGCATTTTATTATGTAACTTGTCAAATATACAGAATAGCTCACAAGTGGAACGCAAAGCACAGGAATTCTCAAGTTCAACCAACCTGCAGTTTTACGCTCGTGACTCGAATGATTGAGCGAAAAGTACATTCTTAAGGCTTCATACTTTACGTTTTATTAACAAACTTGGTAAGGACACACACCTCTACCTGTGTTTAGAAGTAAAAATATCTCCTATTTCACCTAATAGGTAGGCAATTCTGAAAGAAAAATCGGGATTGATTTTAATTTATCAAAACGAATTTCGTAAGCAATGGTATTTATTGGTAGATTTTTTAAGCTCAAGTTTTTAAGCACAGCCACCTAAAGGTCTATCTACACATATCAGGACCGAGTCCGCTAGATGGGTCAGTGCCCGAGCCGACACGCCGTGACGCAAGTGTGACGATATTTTCTTTGCAAGTTGCAAATTTTTTGCATTTTGTACGACTTATCTCATCCGAAATATATAGATTCACAAAATAGTGACTAAGGTTCACTGATAGAAGACCGCGGCTCGGCTTCGGTGCTGTTGCGTCTCTGAAATGTGTGAACAGAAAGCCCCTGATAGGACACAGATGGACGACAAGGGCCCTGTCACCTGATATGTGTGGATAGCCCTTAACGGTAACCTAAGTGGTGGTCTAAGTGGTAACCTGTGATGTCATTCGCGCGTTGCCCATCCCATCCTCTATCTGTATTAAGGATGTCCAATCCAACTCACTACAGTAAGTAAGTATATCACGGAATAATTAAAATAAAGGGAATTACATTTTCCATTCATTAACAAATGTATGTGCCTATAGAAATAGAAACTTGTACACACATTTTTAAATTAATTAGAATATTCAAATACACACAAAAAGTAATACCTGATTGATAACTTAACGCACTTTAGATATCGTAATACAGACAGTAGCTAATCGCGATAGAGTAAATGTGGGGAATCTCCGCACGATTGCGACTTAGGAATACCCCAGAAACTCACAAAATTCGCACTCTTTCTTAATAATACTGTCATGATATGAATGTCATGATTTAGGATCGTTATTAGTCTCTAGTAGTTACCGACGTTTTATTTTTAATGGCATGGTTTCGGTGCGACGTCGGTTTCAGTAATACACTGTTTTAGTGTACTCGTGTCGAAATTTCGTACCAACCGGTACACAAATTTAAAGATTTAAGATTTGGAATTATTTACACTTAGTTATAGATCATTTAATGATAGTTTACTTTATGTATTATATATATATATTCTTCCAGTTGCTCATTTAGATGCAATGGAGAGCATATCATTCCATAAATAGCTTAAAAGACACATTGATCTGAGAACCATTTGATTCGAAATAAATTATCTATTTTTCCTTTCCATTCAGCTAATCTACTACATATTATTTTTGACATTTGATCAAATGCTTTAATTTGTCCAAATAAAATTGTGAAAGAACATATTTAAGCGTAGTTTTGTGTTTCTGATTTTAAGCGGGGTCACCTGAGATCCATGCAGATGGAAATTTTAAGTTTGCTCACCTAAGATCCATGCAGTGGCGAATAGGGCAAAGTGCGAATGAGCCCGCTGGTACAACGAGTGTCTATAGCAACATATAACAGCTTGACATTGGACCGGACATGTGCTTTATTGCTTACAAAAAATAAAACTTCAACCTTCAGTTCGACTATGTTGCACTTCCCGTACTAGATTTAATGACTCACATTTCAATTAATGACGTAGGTAAGTTTATTTATTTTTTAATAAAAATAATCAAAATTTACTAAGCAAAAACAATGAAGGTCTGTGGTTTACCAATCATTAGGAGGATAGCCAATTGAACACATGGGCAAATGAAAGGCCGAAGCCTTCTAGGCATGCTACAAGAATGTTAAATACCCGAACGCAATGCGTGCGAGCAATAAAAGTAAATATCGACAGTTCGTGGAAATCCCAGCAGCAAGATAACGACGGCATTCGTGTTAATATTCACTGAGGAAATATATTAAGTGAAATTTGCCGATAATGAAACAAGCACTTTGGAATTTGCATTGGAATTGGAGCCGTTCAGCTGAGAAAATAGGGCTGTATATCATTAAGGAACCAAGGAGTAAAGGGCCCATTTGCAAACCATATGCTATGGTACTGTTGTGACGGACTCCCCGCGCCCACTTGTGATCTCCTGTGATTGGATTAAGAACTCTTTGGAAATGGCGCGATGAGTCTGGCTGGCGGCTCCATACTCAAATTCGTATTTGAAATAGTTGAGAGATTCGAATAGCAAAAAAGGACAATCGTCTGGCGGACGGGTGCGTCAAATGTCGCGCTGAAAGCACGAAGCCTCAAGAAATATTAATTCATTAATTTGATGTTATAATCAAGTGTTATTGTAATTTTGAGTTAAAGTGTAGTCTCTGTGTTGCCTGCCTAATCTTTTACTTACTCTCCTCATAATATAGATCCTACAATCCCAGTACTTGCTCTTATCTGGGTTACTGCACACTACTTACCTATCCGTACATGGCAATTCTAAACTGCATCCCTTTCGATGCCATCGCGAGACATATTTTATGTTTTTATTTCACTGCTGTGTACCTATTTATCTTTTGCATTCTTTTACCCTTTTATTCTGATATTTAAGATTGTCTCGTCGTGCCGAAATAAATAGTTTTTCTTTCTTCTCTTTCTAGACAGTGGTGGCACTATAACAAAACACTGCTCGAAATGAAATCATAACTTCGAAAGAAGAGTAAAATAAAAAAATAAAATAAGGCCAGTTCACCACCGAGTTGTTTCATCGGCTTAAGAGGCATAGCGATGCGGATACTTGGTTTTGAAAGTAAATTAGAACATTAGCTAAATTTTTCTCACCTATCTACTGAAATTCGGTATACTTAAATGTATATTTTGGAACACTGTCTGTTTGTAACAAAGAATCATAATAATATTATAAACGTGAAAGTTTGTGAGGATGTGTGAATGTATGGATGTTTGTTACTCTTTCACCCAAAAACTACAGAACCGATTTCGATCGAGACCTGGATTAATAGATAGGTTAATTTTTATCCCGATATTCCCACGGCACCGGGACTTACGCGGGTTAAACCGTAGGGCGCAGCTGGTACAATTTAAGAGATATACAAAGAAAAATATTCGTAATAAGTATAACACAAATTTACCAAGAATAAGGAAACTAATATATAACAAAAGTGCATACATGCATACGTGACCGCCATACGTGTGTATAGCGTGTAAGTTTGAGCTAAGCGAAAAACTTACAAAAACTTTTTGCTGTTTATACTCATCACAATACAAAAGTCAGTTCATCATAAAAATGCGAGATTAAGGATTTATAGTCATTAGTTTCATTTGGCGCTACGCAATATTCTTTTTGTGCGGCACGGGGCATGACCTGAAACGTACGGCGCCGTCGAAGCAGCTGATTGCATGAATGTTGTTTAATTGATTACATTGCAGTTTTTGGCCGTATGGGGTATTTTTTTTTTTTCGATAAAATGTTTACTCATTGTGATATCGCTTTTAACCAAAAAAAATTAAAAAAAAAATGAATTTTCCGGCAGAAAAGTCCAATGATTTTCGACTCCGAAAGTTCGATACAGTGTTTTTAACCCCCGACGCAAAAACACGGGGTGTTATAAGTTTGACGTGTCTGTGTGTGTGTGTATCTGTCTGTGGCATCGTAGCTCCCGAACGGATGAACCGATTTTGATTGTTTTTTTTTTGTTTGAGAGGTGAATTAGTCGGGAGTGTTCTTACATATAATTCTCCTGAATTATGTCTAAGAAAAATCTGTTCAGCCGTTCGAAGATCATCAGCTCTTTTCTAACCGTTGAAGGGATTTTCGAGTCGGGGGTATTTTAAATTGTAAGTTTATAGTCATTTATACCCTGTTTAATCAGTAATCACCTACCAGTTGACATAAAGTACTTAAACGAAAAATTCTTTGAAATCGATCTTAAAAATGGTTAATGGAGAATTTTTTTTATAACTGAACGATTTTTTGATCACGATAATGTTGTTAGTGCAGAATCTGACTTGTAAGTTTGACATCCGAACATTCTAATTTATTTTATTTTGATATTGCTTTTATCATTATTATTGTGCTATTACCTAATAAAAATACTATATATTTATAGAGATTAGCGCGTTTAAACAACCAAAAACATCAACAATCAAACATAAACTTGAACCTGGTAGATGGGAGTAGCCTGCCCCAAATTAAGTGAGACTTAAAATGTAGCAGGTGAAAATTGGGTGGCAATATATTTCTGGCTCCACCTACCCATACAGAGACAAGCGTATCTACTTCCTAAAACTTTAGCTTGGGAGAGCCATGCTTCGGCACGTATTAGCCGCCTCGACCGAAGTAATACCACGGCCACACAGAAAACCGACAGTGAAGCAATGGTTTCGTTGTGTTGCGCCGAGTGAGTTACCGGTGAGTACCGGGAAGGTTACCGGAGGCCCTAATCATTCCCCCCCCCCCTTTCCCTCCCTCTTCTCCTTCTCCCACCTTAAAGGCCGGCAACGCACTTGTGACTCTTGAGTTGCAGGTGCCATGGGCGGCGGTAGTCACATACCATCAGGTGACCCGTCTGTTCGTTTTCCCCCTATGCGATAAAAAAAATTGTCAGTCACATGTCATTTGAGCGTGATGGTCACGCGAGTTCAGTGCTTTTTTCCCATACCAAAAGTGTCCAACGTGCCTAAAGATGTTTTCACTTAGACGTAGGATACCTTTCATCCCAAAAAACCGTAAATGTGCGAATCTGACTCACGCGCCAAGGGTTCCGTAACCAAACAAACTTGTTTGTAGATAGTACATCCATCTCGGGAATCAATTCCCGAAGATTCTTGCCCGTTTTTTCCAAAAGACAAACTTATCTTTGCAGTTCTAAAAACTGTCTCCCATACATCGATATACGACAAAGTCAACTTTTCAACCGCAAAATATAAGTTTGTAATATATTTTTATGTGATTAATACTCGAAATAATTGACAAAATCTACATCAAAGCAAACGAAGTCTCGGCATAAGCTAGTAAAAAATAAAAAAAGACCGGATTTGTACGGATTTACAACTAAAGTATGTGTGCAAATATTTTATCTTTTCAATGTAGTTTATCGCGATAGGAGTAGGTATATAAGAAAGTAGAGACCTTCAATGCACCATTGATAAGAGCAAGCCGTTCTGTCATGCCTCTTAGTTAGAAATAACACAACGGAGTCGAGTTCTAGGCGAACCAATTAGGACTCAGAATTTTAGTTTTTGCGATTTGTTCCATTTTCGATCCACGAATAAATGCCTCGCGCAAAAAGTCCTATTTCGTCGAATGTTTTAGTCTTTCCTAGCTGCGCCTTGCGGTTTCACCCGCGTAAGTCTCGATGCCGTGGAAATATCGGGATAAAAAGCCTATGTGTTAATTCAGGTCTCCAGCTATGTACATACCAAGTTTCATTGCAATCGGTTCAATAGTTTTTGCGTGAAAGAGCAAAAAACGTTCATAAATTCTCACAAATTTTCGTCACGTAGTATATTAAGTTTATGCTTTATACAGACACTTTCTTAGAGCAGTCCTGAAAGTTAGTCGGTCCTTGTCATTTCTTTTTTCTACCAAAGACCTGTACCAGCTCACCGACGTCCTAACGGTGAGGCAACTGTTTATTCTGGGGATCGTTCTGAAGCAGCATGCCACACTTACTTTTGACCCCACTACTCTGACAAACAAGCGTCGAAAGCATTACACTTGTGACACTGTAGACGTCCGGTGGAACACAGCATTCTCCAGGAGATTTTTTGGTTTCCTAGGAGGTTACATATATAAGAGAATTGATAAAGACATCAGCATTTATTCACTTACACGCTTCAATTGTAAAACGGTGGTAACAACTTGGCTGAAATCACTTAGTTACGACGACACAGAAAATCTTTTACACATAATTTCCTGAATTGGCGGACATACACACTCACACCACACACACGCACACTCACACACACACACATACAACACACACACACACACACACACACAAACTCACACACTCTAACACACACACAATCCACTTGCACACGTACTCGCGCACACACACTCTCATTATCATTTTTGTAGCACACCGAGACACTTACCTGGCATACTGGTACTGCACGAGTCCGGTGCCTGGAGAGGCTGGTAATCTGTCATACAGGTCTCCTAGTACAGATACTCTCACATAGTAGTTGTAAATTCATGTCTGGATTAGGTTTCTTTTGTACTTTAAAAGTAAAGCATTAAGTGTGTGTGTGTAGCTATACATTTCCTAGTTTACGACACTTATGTACATATTATAAAAAGTGTTACAGTATCAATAACCAAGGGCCGAATAACGAAATTGTAAATATGTATGACAAAAAACACGGAACAAATCGATATCTCGAAAACTATGGTTGATGGCTACATTAGGTATGGGCCATTCAAGAGGTAACTACCTACTAGGGAAGCAAGATATAATTTACACTTAATGCTAAACGATTATCAGTACTTATAAAGCACTAAATAACAGTAATGGCGCTCACGAGTTGCATACCTCGCTCCCTTGAAGCTGTAACGACCGACATACGACAATACCAAAATATTTAGCTAAAATGGCTATCCGAAATCTAATTACGTGTTTTTTTTAATGACGCCTGCACATCCCTAGAGCGTAGAGATATATTATAGCTATAGCTGGCCATCTTATTTTTTAGCTTGAGCCTATTGTAGTCTTTAAAACGCGTTGCCGGACTCTGAGCTGCCACTAAAAGTTTCCTAACAGAGAAATACAATACCAATTTGTCTGACCCCGGTATTGAAACGTCCAAAATCCACTTTTACCACGGGTTTTACTGGACATGGGATTATGCCAAAAATTGTTTTTTGTGTAAAAATGTTTTCTTCTCACCTTGTTACACTTTTAATCACCTTTTATTAGTTCATATCATTATTCAACCAACTGTATTAATTAATGAAAGTTATTTATGATAATTATTAATTGTTTATGACTTATGATTAAGATTTTTCTTCTTGAATTTTAAAAATTAATAAAAGTAGAGATGGTGAAAGTAAGTGTTTATAGCAAACAATGAATTGATTGAAATTTATGAAGTTTTTTTATGAGAAAACTATTTGAATAGAATTAGTTGCAATTTCAACTCTAAATCCATTATTATTAATTTATTATTTGTTAGTTGTAGACGTTATAAAACGAGGTTTATATATTCCATCGAGTGATATCTTAACAAGACAACCTGACTGGGTAAGGGGTTACTTTTGCCTACACTAGCATACCCATGGTGTCCCCACCCATAATCTAAAGCCCACATAGAGAACTTTAGAACTCTTATCTTCTGTAGAGTGGTACCTTTCCGGGCCTCCTTTAATTCTATAGCGTCCATTAGACGCTCATGCAAACGTCAATCATTGCCAAAAGTCATGATTGACGGATGTTCGTTGGTGGTTGATGAAATGTAATATCGACATTAAAATCTCATCATGTAACCGTTAATCACTGCATTAGACGATAGGTTATTCGTCAATCACCGTTTTGATTGTGGCAAAACTGACAGCAAAACCTACCGTGTAATGGGCGCCTATGACTTCGAATTCACCACGTCGGTGTCGCGTAGTCCGGTTTTCTGTTTGTTTTTCACTAATACATAAGAAATACCTGACAGCTTTCTGTTAACAGTTCAAAGAATTGCTTTTGCTAAATGATTTCTGGTAAACATTCATGACTCAGTGTTGAATGGAATGGAAATTGAGGAAGAGTTGTAATTAGTTGCAGTTATGTTGGAATTTTCACATTTATTATTTTCTAATATGGCAAAGAAATCAGCACACGGCCTTTCTGATAGCACTTAGGACCAAGCCTTCCCAGCATTAAGAATAGCAAGTATAAGACTATATGTAATAACTGATATGTTTGTTGGTTTGAAGCAGAATAATAGGAAGGAAAAGACGGCTAATAAGGTATGAGCGTATAAGCCTATTATTTATAAATAACTGTAACAATGAAACCATTTTTTTTAAATAAAAAATTTTATGAGTAATAAAGCTTATTTAATTTTAAAAGTATCATATTAAAAACCGGACAAGTGCGATTCTCGCGCACCGAAGGTTCCGTAAGCAAACAAACTTGTATGTAGATAGTACGTCCATCTCGGGCATCAATTATCGAACATTTTTGTCCGTTTTTTTTCGAAAGACAAACTTAACTTTGCGGTTTTAAAAGTACTCTCCCATACATCGATGTACGACAAAGTCAACTTTCCAACCGCAAAATATAAGTTTGTAATCACAAAAACATTTTTTTTTAAATGACACCAAATTAATGACTTTCGGATTTTTTCCTTTACTTGTACTGTCAGATCTTGTTTCTTTCCAAATTTCATGATTCTAGGTCAATAGGAGTACCCGAGGCTTTGATTTACCTGCGAAATGTTCAAATTTGGTCAAATTTAAGGCTTAAATGGCCGTATCTTTCCTTACGTTGACTTCGAAGTTAGATTTTTTACAGCTCCAAGGAACTGTAAATATTTGTATTTGGTATTAATATCAACTTGTTGCGTCCACGGGTCCCTGATACTTTTTCTCACACAGACAAACAGACAGAAGGACAACAAAGTGATCCTATCCTAAGGGTACCTTTGTTCCTTTTGAGGAACGGAACCCTAAGAATAACTAGTTTTTCTCTCTGATTCTATTTTTAAACGGCATTCTTTCGTCGTTTAAACTATGGTCGGCTCATCATGTCTCGCGGACCCGGCCCTACGAGTGGAAGTCGCTGTAAAGGATAGTAGGTAATAAATACTTCACTTTTTAATCATATCGCATAGAAAATAAAATCCCCATTTTATGGTCGATACGATTTGATTATTTTCGATGTTACCAGATTGTTATTATTTTCTTTCCGCTATGGCAAATACGAACAATTTTTTTTTAAATTGTAAGTGTAGTCGTTGTTGTTGCAAACCAGTGGATGAAATCATGCGACATAAATATGGACTAATGAATCCGATTTACTCGGCCAATTGCAACAGGTTCGTCGCTGATCGTGATGAGCATAACTTATTTATCGCGATGGATCTCTTTAATCGACATGTTTTCTTGCAACGGTTAAGGAAAATGGACAGAATTATATCTTTCTTCGAATTCATTTTATGTAAAGAGAGATCTTTATGGGCCTGGATAACGGTTCACCAACTGGCGGGCTATGTTTCTTGTAATAAATATTTAAATAATATCCTACCATCGAGTTACAGGGACCATGTTACGAGTGGTTAGGGCTCCAGATACAGGAACTTCCTCACTACACACAGGACCTCAATCAGCCAGGTTAGGCCCTTCATCCAGTTAACGTCTTTTCTTATTTTTATTATACATTTAGGCACTAATGATGTAATCAGTTTTACGCCTATATACATGATAGTCTTGCGGCTAAACTACTATAACCTGTAATTAATCGCACATTTTCATTTTATCTTAGTGTCATTAAAATATCATTCGATATCGTTATCAGATTTATTTTTATACTCTGCCCCACTACTGGGCTATGAGACCACCACTATGATCTAGTCTAGACTCTAGAGCTTATTGGCCGAGTTCACAAACCTTTGTCAACCTTAACCGTGATATCATAGATATTCAAGTTTCCTCAGAATATACCTTTAACACTCATCACTTATCACAGCTAAACATTTTTTTTTTAACCAACTTTTTTTAAGCTGTGGAAACTCCAACGGGTCGTTAGCTCACCGAGGTGGATGGTATGTCGGGCTCGAAAAATACGGTGTCCCGTCACGGGATCTTATAGCAGTTAACCCAACATGAATACATATAAAGTTCTTATTATGAAGAAATACACTAACGGTGTGCAAACTGTATCTACAGTTAGCCTATTTATGATGGAATTTCAATTAGAAATCAGATTGGTCACGGATATCAGGCCTATCGTCTACAGCAACCTTTCATATGTTAACGCAACGAGCGCTCGTATTGCTCAGTTATTTAGTATGTGAATGTTCAAATATGATTTAATATGAAATCAAAAGTTTATCTGATTGGATTATGTAGAGTGTAAAATTACTGGTTATCAATTTGAAAATAACCACATACCTATACGAAGTGCAGTGAAGGTGTGGTGTGATCATAGGATAAACCTGGAATTTAATAAGAGGTGTTAATCAATCATCACGTTGAGCAATGTTGCTACATGTTGTAAAATGAATGTGAAAAGCGGGATGAGATTACTATGTTACAGATTTTTTTATCCATCAAAATAAATAGGTACACAGTTAATTTATAACGAGGGATGCATTTATTAATTGCATAATAGACAGCCGTTCGCTAAAAGCGGTTTCTTCCATGTAATCTTAGGACGTAGAAAAGAGACAAATGTATTGTAGAGAAGTTTTTTACCCAGTCGTAGGTTTTAACCCGGGTGATTACCCATCTCTAGTTGCTAGTGGCACAAAAAAAAAAAAGGTGTGTGTCAGCTCCGACCCACGACTGGAGTTTACAATTTACTCTAGGTTCACAGTATATATTCTCTATATATATATATATATATATACATACATATATATTTTCTACATAAAGGTATATACACATATCTACTTACATGCGTCGAGGATAAGGAGTAAACTCCAATAAAGCACAACAAAGCGTTAAAGCGTTACGCTGCCCTACGTGTGCAGTTTGGTCTAACTTGAGAGATAGGATAGTTTTTTGATTGTAAATTATCTAGCCACTGCACCGCGTGGCCGGGCAGTTAGTATATAAATTAGCACTCAACATTTAAGGTGAGTGACCAATTATTATTTTAGACTTCTAAATCCTTTCCAGTCTGGCTTCCGTCCTGGACATAGTATCAAATCAAATTCAAACCAAATCACTTTATTTGCGGGAAAAGTGGTACCGATTTGTTGTTACAAAAAAAATGTTGTCTCTCACAATTCACCAAAATTAGCATGCAAACACAACCAGAACTGCACTAATACAGCCATTAAAATACACAATTATATTTTTAAAATGTAATCAAAAATTTAAAATAATGTCAAGATAATTATACTAAGTTGGAATGATACCAATAAAGTCACCAGAAACACACCATGTTAAACAAGAAACACATAGGTACTCGCATCAAAAATATATTATCTAGTCCTAAAAAGTTCTTTCATTGTGTAAAACGTGCATTTTATTAACCAGGTTTTCAGTTCCTTTTTCATTTTTTGTACTTCTACTACCCTTATCAATATTACGGATGCCATAAGATCAGGTATGGAGAATGGCTATCTCACGGTCCATGCATGCTCTCTTTGCTGGATTTCAGCAATGCATTTAACACTGTCGATTTTGACATAGGTACTAGCCATACTCAGCTCTCTTAACATATATCCAACAGTGCTCGATTGGTTTCATAGTTATCTGTCTGGCCGCCGCTAACGTTTTCGAATCGACGAAACCTTTTCTTCATGGTGCAATACCTTTTTATTTTAATCCTATCACCTTCATAATATTCAAAACGTACGTTCCTTTTCCAAAAATAGTTGTCTACTCATTAATAAATAATTAGGTATCGAAATTATATTAAATGTCACATGATATATATTAAAATTTTCCTTAATTAGCGAGGTGATAATAAACAATCACACGGTCCGATAGTGAACGGGTATCGTTGCCTGTAAATATCAGCGGCGGTGACATATCTTACGCGTTGCCGATCCTATCCCAATCCTATCATAAAGATCAGGAGTACCGTACACACTTCTAGAAGTAACACACTACGGGTGGTAGTACTTAGTCAGCTAAATGGCTCCAAATTAAAAGCAGAAATCTTACACGTTTGGAATGTTATCAAATCATTCGATAAACAAGAAGCAATGCATTTCAAAACGTCATATTTAGATTAGATAGGCATTATTAGGCACAGATTATAAAATTTATTTATTAAAAACCAATGTTAGCGCACCTCGTCAAAGTCACACAAATACGTGGTCACGTACATGATTCCGAGGTAATCAGCATCATTTGCTGACGTAGATATTAATTGCTTTTATAATCGAACATAAATATATAATGTAGGTACAGCATCAGATTTCATAGTACTGTGCGGGTGCCATGCCAAGAGATTTTTTAAATATTATTTGCTTTTTTCATCAAGTTGGTATATACGTACTTATGAAAGTAGTGCACTTAAAATCAAAGCAACTCTTGATATGCATCTGGTTGTTGGAGTGTTGGGTTTTCCACATTCGCGAATGCGACGAAATCCACTCCACTATGAAAATGATGATGATTTCCAGCTAAGCAGAATTAGCAAATGAAGGTCCAAATCTTGTTAAATTTTGAGATAAAAAATAGTTAATGAATATATTACATAAACGTATCAAAAATGAAGAAGACTAATAGAGTCTTCTCATGCAATAAATTATGCTATTTTTGGTCGTGTAGCCAGGGAATATTTAGGTGGATCACCCAGGTGCGCTCAGTGAAAGAGTTTTTAGTAAAGCTGTAGTTATTTATACAAGCCATTTTGTTTTTTGTAATAGTATTCTTTAAACGGTTTTATTTAGCTTGCCCTATTTTTTGGTTCAAATTTAGTAGGTAATTGAAATGTTATCCCTTTCCTGTTTACCGCTGATACGGAATTGTTGATGACAATACAATTATGTGCATTCAGCATCATTGTAAACCCAAGATGGCCGCCGCCACAAAATTTCGGATTAATTATTTTTAGAACCCCACTCAATATGAATATCAAATGAAAGGGCTTGATTAGTAGAATACAGTACTTCATAAAAAACCATAGGTACATTGAGTAACTAAATACAAAACTAAAAACTTGAAAATCAAATGAGTTATATTTTCTTTTACTTAAGTTTTTTTTTCGATATGGTTTACAGTACTGCTACTGTAAACGAAATGTGTAAACTAATCTCTAATTATGTTATAAACTTATAGCTCTTGAACGTTTTTTTCTTCAGTCTGTTACGCAGAGGTAACTTTGAAACTTTCGTGTTCCATGATATACTTAATTATGTATTTATACGGGAATTAACGGGATCACGAAATAGGTATTACATACCTCTGAATTGCCTGACTTTTCAACCAGGTTGCACTGGACGTGTCACAGGCTGACTCAGATGACTCATCGTGGTCAAGCAATTCAGAGGTATGTAATAGGTACCTATTTCGTGATCGGTTAATACCCGTATAAATACATAATTAAGTATGTTACGCAGAGGTTTTTTTTAGTTATCATAATTTAATACAATTTAAAAACCTCGAAAATCGCTTCAACGGTTAGAAAAAAGCCGATGATCTTAGTACGGCTGAACAGATTTTTTTGAATTATATCAAAGAACACTCTTGATCACGTCACCTTTCTAATAAAACCAACGCACTTAAATCGGTCCATTCGTTTGGGAGCTACGATGCCACAGACAGATACACAGACACGCAGACACACGTCAAACTTATAACATAGCTCTTTTTCCGTCGGGAGTTAAGAACACAATAAACAACCTAAGCCTTTTTAAAATACGAATACTATAACAACAATAGGGAATATGCATGTACTTTTTTTTAATTTTTTTTAACTTATTCCATCATTCTACCCTGATAAAAAATATAAATAAACTTGGCAATGTTCAAATTAATTTTTAAAATAACATTGAAAACATCGATAAAATTTGATCTGTTTGAACGCCGCCATATTTCGCGGGCCTTGGATGACGTCACATGCCACGCTCAGGTTTGTTTCATAAACTTAGTATACTTACTTGAACTGTTACAGTAATTTTATACCGATTTATTGTAATTACTAGACGATCGACAAAGTTAAAAAAACATTTTAAAGGTATTGCCTTGTCCCTAAGTGTAAAAATACTATAAGAAGTACGCCCAATAAAGTATTTTTTCCTGTACTAAGAGATGCGAAAATACGAAAACAATGGTGTAAATTAATGAGAAGAGATGAAGTATCTTCAATATCGTATATCGTATTGTTGTGAAGATCACTTTAATATAAGTATATTACAATTTAATTGCTAGAATAGTATGAATTAGTCAGCAGTAATTTATATTTGTTTTAAATATCAAGCAGAAGGTAACTTGCTTGTCTATTTAAACTAGGTAACAAAAGTCCAATAAAACTTCATGAATGGAAGTAACTATACATATCTTACCTATGTATTAGATTATATATAACATTTATTATAATAATTACCTTGCGGCTTTCATTCCTTTGACCTCAGCGGACGTAAAATCTGGATTTTATGCAAAATATATAGTCATCATGAATGCATCTATTTACGGTGGATTGTACGATTGTGCTTTGACAAAACCACTTTCAGTCATCGTCCTAGATGATTTCTAATATCACTAGAATGCTTAAATTGCACTAGCTAATGGTAAAAACCACAGAAACACCTATCTTTCTCCGTAACACTATGAATATCGGTGCCGATAAATGACAGGACGTGGAATGTGACGTCATGGTTTGGTTCGACCAATAGTGATGCGTTTTGCAAATTTGAATTTCGCTCCATTATTTTGCATATTTTAGTTAATATTTTTTGCAATTAAAGACGAACTAAATAAAAAATAATTGTTTAGGCATAATATCTGGACAATAAAGATTCAAGGAAAAAAAAATCAAGCAAATTTAAAGAACATGCATATTCCCTATTGCCATAGTTTATGAGTGGCAATCAATCAACTTGCCACGTCTGTTACAGGCCAGTTTGGCGCTAAAATAAAAAAAAGTATTTCGTGATTTTTTTCAACGCCTACACCGAGTATAGATACGGTCGCAATAAATATAAAAAGCCTTGTAACGGCTTCCGAGCACAAAAATAAACAAGAAATCTGGGGGTCATCGCTCGCGATGTTACAGTGAAATATCATATTATTTCAAAGTTAGTTCAATTTTAATTGTTCACATCGTAGACTGTTAAATTACGAATTTACTACTTTTATTATATATTATACTAGCTGCGCCCTGCGTACGTCCCGGTGCCGTGGGCATATCGGGATAAAAGGTAGCCTATGTGTTAATCCCGGTCTCCAGCTATCTACATACCAAGTTTCATCGCAATCGGTTCAGTAATTTTTGCGTAACACACATCCATACATCCTCACAAACTTTCACGTTTATAATATTAGTAGGGTTATTATTGAAATTTTACGATTAGGACCGCACTTTGCTGTCAAAACTCTGAGTTCTGTGGTCAAAACCGTTTCTTCATGTACTGTCCTTGCTATGTTATGAAAGTAAGTTTGTTTCCATTGCACCATTACTAGTGGATGTTAAAACTGTCTACATATATTTTAGTTGCGTCTTACCTTACCTGACGATACAATCTTGTTAATACATATTTATAGTAACAAGATTGAATATTTATAAATATTTTTATTTACAATTTTAAGGCCAAAGCATGGCTTGGCACGCATGGGCCGGCTCGACCGGAGTGATACCACTGCCTCACGCAAAACCGATAGTTGAAAAAATGTTTCGGTGTGTTTCGCCGAGTGAGTGAGGTTACCGGAGGCCCTAACCCTTTCCTCTCCCCCTCTTTTCCCCTACTCCCATTTTTAAGGCCGGCAACTTACTTGTGATTCATGAGTTGCAGGTTCCCATGGGCGGCGGTAGTCACTTACCATTAGGTGACCCGTCTGCTCGTTTGCCCCATAAAAAAAAACAATACACATTTATTCTAGTGTTCACCCAGACAGATGTTTAAATTCGACATAGGTACATATTGGTTCATTATTGAGTTTCTTGCATATATATTGCCGATGATAGCGTATGTGTCCGGTTATTCAGCTCCCTTTAATATGGTTGAGGTCGACGATGGCTGGTGCGTGCGTCATGCTCGTGAAAGAGTGCGATTGGCCGAGGCTGGTCATCTCCGGTCTGCTATTACTTGTATATTTATATATTAATACGTGAAGCGAAAACTTTGGATCCCTTTTTACGAAAATTGGGCGGACGGAGGAGTATGAAATTTCGCACACTTATAGTTTATACAGAGAATAAGTGACGAATGCTAAAATTGTTGAACAATATTTGTTAGAAAGTTAAAAAACATGCAAAAACGGGTACATACAGCTATGAGTGTCCAGTATATATTTTGACCTGTCATGGTACAAAAGTCTATACAATGACAAGTCAAGTAATATTGGCCAATGAAATAAACCATGGTCGAAATTCGACCATCACGCGGTCTAGTAATAGTAATTTTGTGTGATTGTTTATATTTTAGAACAATATGTTACATTGTCCTCACATTTAATTGGCTCTTATAGCAATGCAACAAGTAACTGTGAGTGTCCTTGGAGTTTCTTGCCTGTTCATCTCCATAGGATATACGTATTGGAACAGGCGACTAACTTCACGACCGACTTATGCCTACTGACTCCTATTCCTGACAATTCAAAATCCCTACAATTGGTTTAATTGAAATAAATATATACACATGTGCAATGCAAAATTGTTTTGAAGCTACTGAAAACATTATACATATAAGTTAAGTTATCATTACCACACCATATCTCATAATACGCATGCTGGTTATTCCGTAATTGGCAAATGTATCAGCCATTTTATGTCTATACTAATATTATAAAGCTGAAGAGTTTGTTTGATTGAACGCGCTAATCTCAGGAACTACTGGTTCGAATTGAAAAATTCTTTTAGTGTTGGATAGCCCATTTATCGATGAAGGCTATAGGCTATATAACATCACGCTACGACCAATAGGAGCGGAGCAGTGACCATAAACGCAGGTGAAACTGCAGGGACGGTTAGTGTACTATAAAAAGTTACAGATGAATAAGTCTTGAATAATTAATTAAGGATATACTGTTTTACTCATGTGTATATTTCGTGGATACCTGTCTAGTGTCGGACCCGACGGGGGCTCCTTATCAAGGGGTCTGGCATGCTATTGCGTCGGTTGCGACAACATAAACATTGTAAGTAAAAACTTACATTGTTCATGTTTACAAGCGGTATCAGTGATAAGAATGAAGTGATTAGTGACATACCTACATCACAACACATTACCGGTATTTATCTATTCACTAAACAAATTCCTCAAACTAACGTATGTTTGATAAGTTAATGTATAAGAGTGCCTTATAATGTCGTATTATAATTCTAACTTTCATAATACACTCGAGAGCAATGATGGGATGGGTCACAAAGACACGAGTACGGGTCACGGTACCTGAAAATCTCGGCAGTTTAAAATGCTTGCTTAGTGAAATATCTTTATGTGACCCGGGTTCATTCTCGAGTATACAGGGTATTTTTACTTAAATACAAAACAGTTGCAAAAAGAATTTTCTTCGAAATTTTTTTAAGTTAGTTTTTATGGATTTTCTCAATAACTGAGTGAATAGCTCCAACATATAAAAATATTAAAATCTTTAACTTTACACGTTCCACTTGCTTTTATGAGAGACTTAGGAAAAAATACCTGGAAGTTCTAACGGTCATAACTTGTAAACGGATAGTTTTTTTAAATTTTTTTTTCTGCATGCTAGTATTCCTTTTTCAAATACACGTATTATAAATGCGAATGTGAGTTCGTTTCAACCGATCATCATGAAATGTTGCACACACTTATCACGGTATAGAAAAGGACACTTGGCACTTTCCAGTAAAAACAGTAAGTAGTGGGGCCGTCAGCCCACTGGGGTTTTTCGGTGGGGCGGTGTGTCGGAACCGACTAAAACCTCACAGCGTGCCATACTGCCCTTAAATAAGAGGGATCGGGGAACAGCTTTTATTAAGACGTCTGGACCCCTCCTAGCGCTTGCCCGCAAAGCACGGGCAACAGCTTCTGGTAGAAACCTCTTAATTTGATCTGCAAAATTTGCTAAGGCCGCGGGGTCACCGTCTTTGGCAAGCTGTAACCTTCAAGTGTTTGGACATGAGATACTGGCCTCGGTTTTCCATGTGGTCCTTTTCCGTGCCGTTTTGTGGAAATATATTTACGTTGGAATTATACTTTGACTGGCCTGTTGGTCTAGTGGTTAGTGACCCTGACCGCTATGCTTATAGGTCGTGGGTTCGACTCCCACCTGAGTCTGGGTGTTATTTGTGTCCGTTGTTTCTATATTTGTAAAGTCCCCCGCGACACAGGAAGTAATTCCTAATGCGGGAGTTGACTTTTTTTTAGAAAAAAAAAAAAAATACTCCTATTAAGAAGCGTAAAAAAATAAAATAAATAGGCGACGTCCAGACACACGCGGACGTCGCCTCCTCGCGGCAACAGAATACACCCAGCCGGGTGGGGAAGTAATCTAAAGGGCCCAGTTGTACCACATGTTCCACAGGAGCGGTCGAAGAACAGACCCCAGTGGAACACCGCACGACATGGGCCGACGATTCAAAATACGTCTCGGTCCTCGTACATGACGGTATGCTCCTCTAAATAGTCTGCCACTAGCCACCTCAGGTAACATGAACCCACTTCCACCCCCAAAGGGGTTAACGAGCATGCTAGTAAAGTGTGACCCAAATAATTAGTATTCTAATTTCAAAAATATCTGCCTTCCAAATATTTAACAGGATGGATATGGGAAGTGATTCCTACGTGATTGTCTCCCTACTAATCTTAAGTAGCACGGCATTAACATTTACAAAGTAATAAGAACATAAGCGTATGTAATATAACATTTATTAATGGGCCATTTCTTAATGAACCGTTACGACGCGGGTCAACACCTGGGCAGTCGCTGTAGATTTTCAACGAGACGCGAAATGAACAGCCTTCATTTCTACTTTCACACGATGGAATTAAAATCCAAGTTTTTTTAAAGATTGTTATGTGCTTAAACTTTAATGTTTCATGATTTTTTTTAAATGTTATTTATTTTTAACTGATTTCCAACAAAAGAAGGTTGGTTAGATTTTCAATCTGACTGTTTCTTACGAATGTTATGCGATATCTACGCCTCTTAATTGTGAACAGATTTTAATGATATTATTATTTTATTCGACAGCTTTTATCTAGAGTGTAGCCTCATAAATATATCTAAAGAAATCTCCTATCCCGAGGACGGCAAAACAGTTAATTAAAGTTTCAACTGACATGATGACAATTTAAATAAAATTAGTTTTTTATAAAAATTAGTGGCAATGTCTTGCAGTTTTGATAGCAACTGTTCTAATGTGCGATGTTTATACGGATAGATTGGGAATCCATCCGTATAAGCTATATATACCTTCCTTTCATTGATACCTTTCTTACTTAGTTTTCCCTTTCAATATACTCTCAATTTTCCCATTTATTTCCCAAAGTGCCCGGTTGACGGCGATAGGCTAGCCCCCTATTACATAAGTGGGACTTAATAATCATAGTTTGCAAAATGTGCGCGTTTCCCTCTGCATACCTCTTTGGGCATACAGGCGTGAGTATATGTATAGTCCTAGTTAGCAAATTGTTTGTTCATGTAGTAACTTTCTCCGAAACATAGTTAACGAAAGCCAAGGGTAAGGAAACAGACTATTCCGCACAACAGCGTTTCAGCAGATACACTATATGTTACGACATATCGTCGTACAGTTCACGACAAACATTATTTGTTTACAATTAATTAATAATACCTAGACCTTTTTATCTATACCGTAAAAAATTACAAAGAAATCAATTCTATGACGTTCAGTAGAACTACTTTTGTTACTAACGGTACATGTAACATTTTAGCATAAAATGGTTTGTCCTGAAACCAAATTCAACGTATTATTTATTGATTGTAGACAAACTAATGACCCATTATTCGGTTACTGGACTTTTATGGTCAGAATCGTGATTGGTTATAATGAGATCACTCAAGTATAGAATTTCTGCAAAGGGTGGTAAGTGGTAACGGTCTTCTGTGAGTCACCGTATCGAGATATAGAATCCTAAAATCGCACCTGAACAAACATACCGTCATACCTACATAGCCATTGAAAATTATTTTAATAATATACAACACAAATTCCTATAGATAACATAAGGAGAGAAGTATGTATATGTAGGTCCTGGACACTGGACATAGCTACTTTGCTATTAAACCACTTTTAAAAATCTTCGGCCTTCTATCGTTATTCGTCAACGCACGTTAGTTTAATAATTAAAAAAAATAACGGTCTAACGTCTAAACTGACATTTGGAAAAAGAACTCACCGCACAAATCAGCAATGTATAAAATCCTTCAACAATCAAAGACACGTTTACACCCAGTTTAACCAACATCTATCTCTTTATCGCACGAATAAAGAGAAGATCACAAACACTGAATATGAAACCTCACTTCACTATTTTTATTAAATTTGAATTTCGAACGTGAATTTCGAGTTTCAAACGGGTCGCGCGTGGCGCGCGGGCGCACGTACAGCGACGGACTGGTCTTAGGCTTTGAACGAAGGCTGCGCTCAAGAGATGAGGACGACGAACAACGAGGTTTGCGTAATCGATGCCGATTGGTTCGACCATAGATTTAATTTATGACTCGATAAACTTGTATATAACGAGTGGTAAGGTGTAACGTTTGCCTTTTGTTGTGCCTATTAACTTGAGGAGTTTGTTTATGTTTATTGCAGATAAATAATTATTTCCGATAAATATTAGCAAGAACTTCAAGAAAACAATAAGCCTAATACATAGACCAGATACGTCTTTTTTTAAAAAGTAAAAGAAATTTGCTTAAAACTATGCAAAAAAAACTACAGAATCAAGTAAAAATTTTAAATATAGAAAGAACACAAATTCTGTTTCGAGATAGATAGAATGAGGCCAAATTTTGACTATATAATTTAGTAAATAACCAGTCTTTGATAATTTCTTTTTATTAATCTTACATAGGGCCAAGAATGCATTATGGAATCAATTCATAGACAACTGTCAAACAAACAAACAAAGGAAAAACAGATATAAACAAAATAAATAAACAACTATGACACTGTATAAGTGTCATAGTTTTTTATCGAAAAAATGACAACATAGCAAAAATAATTACACAATAAAGGCGAAAAATTATTTAAACTTTAGTTAACAACTGAAAATTTTCAGGAGACCTCGACTTTGCAAGTTCATTGTTCAAATGCCCGCGTAATCGATTAGTTCTAAACTCAAATCGGCTAAAACAAAATGGCGCATCACTTAAGGCTACGTTATCAGTGTACTCGCACACCTGACTTGTGCTATTATCCACATTACATTTAAGAACAGTAAGTAAACAGTTGCTGTCTGCGCTAAATACTTTAGCAAGGACATTGTTGATTTTGTTATCGTACAACACATTAAACTTGAATGCTTTAAAATCTTTATGACCAACAAGCATATTCATTTATAAGAAGATAATATCTATAAACTAACTGTCAGCCAGTTTATGAGTCTGGTTTTGAATTTTGGTTATGGATCTACAAACCTATGGGTTTCAGGATCAAGTTGTGTAATTTACAAGATGATGGTCTATTAAACCGTTTAAGGGAACCCCCCTTAAACGGTTAACTCTTTATCACGGGGTGAAGAGTCCTATTGCGTTGATTGCAGGCGCAGGTTGATAAAGGGCCCCCATCGGGTCCGAAACTAGTCCGAAATATACACGTGAGTAAAACGGTATATCCTTAATTAATATGAATACAACTTTTCACGAAAGTTTTTATTTGATCAAGTACCTATACTAGTAAATAATTTTTAACCGACAAAAAAAAAGGAGGTTCTCAATTCGACCGTATATATATATTTTTTTTTTTAGGTTTGTTCAGCCTCATTTTTTTTTTTTTTTTAGTTAGTTTCTCTCCGTTATATATGAACCGATTTTGATTATTCTTTTTTTGTTGGATAGGGTATACCTCAAGGGTGGTCCCATGTCAAGGAAGTCAGGATCTGATGATGGGATCCTGATAAAATTGAGAGAAACCTTCGAAAATTGTAGGAACGAATAGTGTTTCTGTTTACTTTTCATTACTTTATCAGGTATTTGCGTTCAGAAATCATCACCTCATGCAGCAGAGCTGATGATGAAAAAAAATCATCAACTAAAAATCTTTTTAACAAAAAATTAAACCGACGAAAAGAACTAAAAAGCAAAAAATAAATAACTATAAAAATTTTATAATCTAATTTTGAGTCGGCGCCAAATAATAAAATGATTAATTATACCTACATATAGTTCGTTGTTTGGCGCAGACTCAAAATAAGATTATAAAAATTTTATTGTTATTTATATTTTGCTTTTTAGTTCTTTTCGTCGGTTTAATTTTTTGTTAAAAAGATTTTTATATATTCTAAGGTTAGACAATTTTAATAACGACCTATAGTAGTCCCACGACCAAAAGTCATCCACGTTTTTCCAATTTTTGTCACTGTGTCTTGACTGTGGCGCGATTTTTTTTTATGGTATAGGGGGCAAACGAGTGGACGGGTCACCTCATCAGGTGGTTACCATCGTAAATGACTACCACCGCCCATAGGCACCTGCAACGGCTGCAACTCAAGAGTCACAAGTGTGTTGCCGGCCTTTAAGGTGGGAGTAGGGGAAGAGGGGGTAGGGTTAGGGCCTCCGGTAACCTCACTCACTCGGCGAAACGCAATGCAAGCATTGCTTCCCTGCCGATTTTCTGTGAGGCCGTGGTATCACTCCGGTCGAGCCGGCTCATCTACCGAAGCATGGCTCTCCCACGAACAATACGTTATAGTGATTTGACATGTTCTACGTTTCGATAAACCGGACAGGACAAGGAACAGTACAAAAAAGTCATCAGTGCACGGTTTCCCTTAATGTCATAAGGCTTGTAACCAACATTCATACTTAATGAGTCCCACAGTTTAACTTGATTATATTTATACTCTGCAACAAACCTTGAACAATAAATAGAAATAGGTGTGTTAAATTTCTCGCTCCCTCATGGCAATCATTGTATACCTACTATTTTTCTATCCCATTAAGAACGTTTTTTTTAAACTACCGACGTAAATACGAGGAATTTAAAATACCCCTGTTACGGTTGCCAAATAAACTAACAGTTGTTAAAAAATTGGTTAATTCTACTCAACGTGTTGACTGAATTATGTTTAAATTTATGGTTTGAATTTAAGTTTGATATAGAATTTGAACGTTAAGAATTTAGTGAAGGAATTTTTATGAATATGATAAACAATGACAATCGTGTTATTTTGTTGCGCAGGTTTAATTGCGTATACAAAATATATGTGAAGGCCAAGGAGTTGATTTAAGAAACAATAATTCTGTGAATATTATTTCTTGTGTACGTTTGCCAAATAGATGCGCTACGTACATTTATATATTTTTTTTAATTTTTATGTTTTTCGCTAGATAACTTTATAAATAAAACCATCACTAATAGGTGTAGTAACAAAACCTCTTATTTCCTCTAGAGAAAAAAAGGTTTCTTCAAATTTTTATAAATGCTCAACAACTTTTTAAAATCTTATAAGTATTACCTAATCCTTACGTATAAAAATCTTTGATTTTTTAACTAAGATAATAAAGGCGTGATATTTATTTAAAAGAACTTAAAGTTTTGACTAATGGCTTTGCGGGAGAGCTACATTAATTTCCGTAAAGGAAAATCCTTGTGGAGCTGTGGTAGAGCCAAAGAGTGAATTGAGTTGAGTTCACTGAGTTCATATTTTGTTTTCTTGTTTCAAGCTCACTGTAAACGAGAAACGAAGAACCAAAACATCCAATTCGCTCTACTGGACTCCTTCGGGGCAATGCAATAACATGTGAAGATAAGAACCTACCCTCATTTGACATCTGCTATTAGATTCCAGCATCAACCTGAAAAAGAAAAAAGACTATTAATTACTGCAGCAAAAGGAAAATGCTCAGTATAGGGCTGCCCCTGACGCTCAACCCGTGGAATGAACGCCCACTTTTTGTATACACAAATCACAGCAGCATCTCAAGATCCTTGATCTTAAAAAAAAGTAGGCAGTCATGGGGCTGCCGATAGAAGTGAAAACACATTTTTCAAAGGTTAATTTTATTAATGAGTAGCTGACAAAACTCAATGTTTAGATTAGCGCCCTCTAGTGGATCTATACCATATAATACATAAGTATATATCAAACTACAGTAGTATCGCGCAGAATCCACAGATGGTGTAAAAATATTTTTTTAAATTTAAGAAACTCGGACAATTTTCGATCATGTCACGTGTCCTGACGCGAGTGGCCCCGTCCTACGAATTTTCGATCAGGTGTCCTGACGCGAGTTTAACATTTGTACCCATCCCAAAAAGTGCACAACGCCGCTAAAGAAGTTTTCACTTAAAAAAAATATAATAGATAAATTGTTGACTGGTAGAAATTCCTACGGCATTAAGTTCGCCTTATGCATATGTATTTGTAGGAAGTTTAAATAAATAAATAAATGTTTAAAAGGTCATCAATGCGCGTGTACTTGCAGTGTCGCAGAGACAAGAGTGTTTTGTTCGCGCAAGTGAATTAAGAGAGTCGTGAGCTTGTTTGGCACCATAATGGTTGTTCATCGTGCGCAGCCTCTTTTGACTTGCTTATGAGTTTTAAGAGTAAAGCAGTATACAGTAGTGTATTTACAAGCACTGATAACTACTTTCCATCGCTTATGACCTACATACATACATATATCATGTTTTATACACCTAGTTGTATTAAAAATGTTAATAAGCTAGTTGTATCTCTTTTGTATGAGTCACAACATCCTTACGACAGAGTTTCATACCTTTATATAAACTAGATTTTGTCCGCGGTTTCACCCAACTGGGTAGAGAGTAGGTACCCTATGTATTAATCCAGGTTATTAACTATCAGTGTGCCAAATTTCATCCAAATCCGGTCTTTTTTGTATGAAAGGTTAACAAACAAACAGCCTATGTTCTATTCCAGACTATAATCCATCTCTGTACTTAATTAAAACCAGATCCGTTCAGCCGTTTTCGCATAAAAAAATAACAAACATCCTTTCATCCATCCATGCATTCTCACAAACTTTCGCGTTTTCCCATTCATTCTCAAAAACTTGCGCGTTTAAAATATGAGTAGGATAGGCAAAGACAACCTAGCCTGGAGCCTTCCTCCAATGTAGCAATTTAGTGTTAAATTTGGAAAGTATAATTTATTTTTTCCCTAAAATCTGGGCAGTTTTATTGTTACTAATAATTTGGGTTTTCGTCGAATTTCGATATTTGAAGATCACCATTGGAATAAATCTTGTTAGATAGCTGTCAGATAGAAAAGCAAAATATTACATTTTTTTATTATATTATAGGGGGCAAACGAGCAGACGGACGGACCTTATGGTAAGTGACTACTGTCGCCTATGGTTACCTGCAACTCAAGAGTCACAAGTGCGTTGCCGGCCTTTGAGATGCCATAATACAAATGACAATATTTAATGCCATAAAGAAAGTTCATCATTAAGGACAAAACGACAATTTAAAAAAATGTGGTAGGCAGTATAATCAAACGAATTAAATTCGCGTCAAATGACAATGCGTTGGAGAAAGTTTCCCAAGGCTTAATGCTACTCATTTACACTACAGTGACAGTCTTTGTGTGTAATTTATAAGTTTATTACTTCAATTTACAAGCATTAGTAGCGTTGATCGTGAATATGTAATAAATAGCTAATGCATAAAAGATGCTCACCGTTTAACTTAAGTTTTGCTTAGTTTCGGTTAAACAGACAGAAAATCAGATAATAAAAAGATCTAGCAACAAGAATTTATAATGAATAACAAAATAGCTCCAAAGATGATTTTTTTTAACATTGAACAGGCAGAGGCATCTATAGCTAATTCTATCTAAGCTAAGAGCGCAGATAGTGCTCAAAGCATAAACCAAGATAAAAAAAGGAATTAAGGTAACCGTGTTTCTGTAGGTTGATCACTCTTAGGGAACGTGGGGGTGACGACTCGTGGAGGGTTTCCACATGCAAAAAAAAAGTAATAAATATTCTTTTTACAAACACATACCTAATGTTAACGTTGGTTAAGGTAATAAAACAAAACATTCAATATTTAACGAATTATGATCGAAGTTCGACAACCAGGCGATCTCTACTTTATATAAAACCGTCAATATTTTACTGAAAAATATACAGACATTTTATCTGCTATACAATGAATATTTTCTGAAGCTATCACAAACGGATGTAGCAACTGGAAGCTTATCAAACCTCTCGCTTACAAAATGTGCTATCAGAGTTATTCATACGTATAATACAATGGTACTTGTAAATCTTACTACAAATAATATAGAAAGTGCTAAAGAATGTTCCCAGAATTGTCTCATTTTATGTAATAATACGTTAAACAATGACTTATGCAATTCTCTTATTACATGAGAAATAAGAAAAGAGACGGACAACAGCTTTTGATGAATTGTCATGTATTTCGGATAAATATTAGTCATTAGATAGCAGACGATTAGATGACAATTGAACTTTCTAATTAAATAAATGATATAGGAGAAAGTATTGGTTTCTGTAATGTGATAATAGTTTTTACTTTTACGTAGTACATACTATAAAATATAATGTCTTTCTATTTGTAGGCTTAGTTGATTTATAAGCATACGCATAGAATAGAGGAAAATATAACGTACGTCAGGCTGGCCCGGCCCCATGGAATTTGGTAATGAGATTGGTATCAATTGAATGTACCCATTTATACAAACATATGTAACGCCTTCGTTTTCAATGTAACTCTTTTTAAAAGTAAGTACAAGCACTTCTTGGTGGCCAGGCCAGCCTGACGTTTTCAGCCCGGCCACCTTGTTTGTCACTAATCTACAAAACATACTGACAATATTTTTATATATAGGTTTTAGCATACGCTATGATACGATAAGCTATTTGTCTACATCTAAAGTTCTACTTCAACAGTGAGACGAAACTACTTTCTTTTATTATTTACTAGCTGACCCGACAAACGTTGTCCTGTCTGAACTATGAATATTGAATTCGAATTGGCATAATTTGCAGTGCGCATTATGGCAATAGCGCCAACTGTCAAACTACTGACAGTTATGTATGTCAAAAGCGCTAAGGTTACATTAGAAACGTTAAAATATGGTGGTTAAGTTTTCTTAAATTTTCTAATTTTCCGCGCAACTTATTTTATTCTTTCATAAGAACTTTCTCCTGACAATAACAAACACAAAAAAAAAGAATTAGCGAAATCGCCAAGGGAAATAGGGATTCATTTTTATATATATAGATTTACGATATATATATATATATATATATATTATGCCTGTATGTCTTAAGGTAGTGGTAGGCAGAGGTGTATTAATACACACCATTCGTTCTAGAGAATTCCATAGTACTCCTGAGAATTTTGTCACAGAAATAACAATATTTGCCAAACTGGAGAACGATTTAGGAATGTCGTCGAGATTAATTTGCGAAACTTAACTTAACTTTAATGTCACTACATATTATAAAACAAAGTCCCCCGCCGCGTCTGTCTGTTCGCGATAAACTGAAAAACTACTGAACTGTTTTTAATGCTGTTTTCACTAATAGAGGGAGTGATTCATGAGAAAGGTTTAAGTGTATAATTTGTACCCGTGCGAAGCCAAGGCGGGTTGCTAGTAGGTTCATAATACTAAAGATTGAATTATCTATGGCAAATCCATAGAACATAGATATCCACAAAATAATTTAGACGAAGTACGAACTTTCTCCGTTTTGAAATCGATTAAAAACTAAAAGTAACGGATAAGACAAACGTAAGAGTAACAGCAACACAAAAATTAGAAACAAAAACTTGTACTTAAATTATATAAGTTAGGCACTACACGGAAAGACAGCATTGTAGAGATATAAAAACGACTGCGTTCACCTCTGGATGATCGATGACGGGTTCGCTGTGATAGCTGTAAGAAATAGCATTATGATAAAAGAACAACATTCTTTGTATTGGAAAGCAACGAAAGCGAACTTGCACTGAAAGTGGTCTTATAACTCAATGGAATCTAATAAATAATATGGCTTTATTAGGCTTTTAGACTTGCAGTAGATATCAACATTTTAACAGACGGAGGGCGAAGGGCGCAATGCTGCCCCGAGCCAGTTGTAAGTCGGTACACATTTTAAAATTTACAAGTAACGTAAAATACACTTTTCAAATTGATTCTAGTCATATTTGAATCATGGGTGTCATTAGAAAGTCGTCATTATTTGCGGGATTAAAATGGAAGTCGCTCTGATCTAACTTCAGAACTTCGATATCGCCTAGTACTTGGGTTGGCGGAACCCAACTTAGTTGAAAAAAGGCGCGGAGGATGATGAAACGGAAGTCGCTCTATGAGAGGAACGTCTCCAACAAACAATCGCTATTCATTACGAGAGATAAGTGAAGTCGTCCTATTAGAATCGCCATAAAGGGAGCGACTCCAAAAGGCAATTATTTCTCGATGTATGTAGTATCATCGTATTGAAGGAATAATCCACACCTAAATGTTGTGTTTTTGATGGAGAGCTGGGTTGCCAGTGGTCTGTAGAGATGAGAATAGTGTGACAACACGTCAGTCGCTCACCTATTATGGCAATTATTTCATCACACACTTGATTGTCACCTTGTTAGTGTACTGACATGTAAAAATGGCAACACTTATGGATATCAGACTACTAAGGCTATGAGGAAGAAAGGTCAGATGTTAGGTATAAATGTTAAACGAAACTACACCATTGCGAAAGTAGGTCCTGCTTCGGCGATGCATTGAGTTTGAGTCGTACGGACGTTTGCGTATCGATGAATATTTAAATTAAAGAACAGCCCTATGATAATGCAGGTTACTAATAGAAACATTAGCATCATTTAAATTTGGAATTCCCATTAAGAAACAGTAAAGAGTATATGTTAGCTGTTGTTAGGTAGGGCTTGGCAGATTTCTGCTTGATGTTAGTGAGCTCCGACTTTCCAGCAATAGCCAGTTCAAGTTACAGGTATGCGACGCTGACATTCTGAGCCATTCCTAACACTCCCCAATCCAATCGTATAAGCAATATCCCCTGTTTCCATCACCTTCCCTTCTTGTCTAACTTTCCCTTTTAATATACTCCCAATTTTCCAATCTTTAATTCCCAAAGTGTCCCGTTGTCGGGACGTGAGCGGGACCAAATTATAAAGAGGGTGTTGCCTACCGGAGTTTCTGGCTCGACCGGAGTGATACCACGGCCTCACAGAAAACCGGCAGTGAAGCAATGATTGCATGGCTTTTCGCCGAGTGAGTGAGGTTACCGGAGGCCCTAACCCTTCCCTCTCGCCTTTTCCTTCCTTACTCCCACTTTAAAGGCTGGCAAGGCACTTGTGACTCTTGAGTTGCAGGTGCCCATGGGCGGCGGTAGTCTTTTACCATCAGGTGACCCGTCTGCACGTTTGCCCCCTACACCATAAAAAAAAGAAAAAGCTAGCAAGTCGTAATATAATTGATCCTTATGTAAAATAATTTATTAAGTAGTGACAACTAAATAAACCGAACTATATAGGTCCAACCATTGTCATGTTATGATGGCGGTTCCATTCCCAGTTGCGAGCCTCTGGGTTTTAAAGCATTATCAGCGTATTAGAAAATATCTTTACTTGCTTTAAGCGTAAACAAATCGTGAGGAACCCCGCATACCGCCATCGGTGAAAGTCGATCGAAACAACCAGAAATGAAAGGTTAAAGGCAGTTTAACCTAAAATACCAGGCTGTAGGCACGACTGCGGCTATTAAAAAAATGTCAAAATAGATATACACATAAATACTACTGACAACTGACATTGGTTATGTGTAGTGAGTCAAGTATACTTTACAGCGCGTTAGGTTGTTGTGGTAGTCGGTTAAAACATAGCATTTCTGAACATTCGCGGTAAGAACATCGTTTTCTGAGGATCCGACTGTCAACTTAATAATGCTTTGGCGTCTCTGATTAAAGGAAGATGATCAAAATTATGGTAAAAGGGCGAAGAAGAGAAAAACAACATCCTATCAAAAAATGTCATTAGAATGATTTATTATCTATGACGTCTACGACGTGGTGGAATTTAATTTTTCTTCAAACCACTTTGTAATGAAATTAATATGTAAAATATAAATAAAACTCATACATAGTGTTAGTATTGGCAGTGTATTTCACTATTTTATTCTTTAGAGGGTTTTGTAAGACACATCTCAAGTGGGACCAAATATCCAACTAGCTGAAAAGCTGAAAACATTCTAAAATTGTTAAATTGAAACCTGAAGCCATGGCTATCATTACGTACCAACACATGATGCACTTAAAACAACATTCCAAATGAAAGTAAATGAAACTGAAGACTGACAAATACAATAAGAAGTATCTGTCAATCACTATGTTGTGAAAGTGCTAATATCGGATTCCTAGCATAAAAAGTATAACAATGCGTCATAATACTTAGTTCCTCGTACTTGGGAACTTAGTTATATTAATAGTATTTGAGGACTTCTAAGTCGTGGAAGCAGGGTTGGCAGATTAAAAATTCACATAGTTCGGTTACGGATATAGAATCCTGTTTGTATACTAGATAAGTTTTTATAAAATTTGATAGTTTATGTAAATAAGCTCAAGACTTAAGATGTTTATTTATTTTTTGCTTTTTAGTTATTTTCGTCGGTTTAATTTTTTGTTAAAATATTTTGTTTAGTTGTCATCACTGTAGCGCACGCGGCGTAGTACGCGTTGTATATCGCATGGGTGCGTTGTACTTGCATATATATAACGCTTCAGGCACCACGTTTTCGACGTGGCAATACATTCAGAGGCAGTAGAATCATGAACGCAGCGGGCGCCGCTTCTATGATCGGAAAAACGCGTAATACGTCCCGTAAACGCAAAACGCTCTCATCGCCGTGTTTGCGCCCTTATATTACATTACAGCTCAATGACAATGACAACGCCTCGAGCGTTAACTCCGACAATGTACAATAAAATGATGTGCATGAAGTTTTAATAAATAAATAAAAACTACTAATGAAGTTTTTATTAGTGAATAATGCAGTCGAGCAACTTGTCTAAAATGTCATCGGTCGAAGTAGGTACGTCTTGCTGTAGTTAATATATATGTAGGTGTAAGTGTAGGTACATAAATGGACAGGACTTCGTGATGATTCTATTATATCAGTTAGTGTTAAGTAAGATCCGTTGATAAGGTTGTTGTAAACAATGGTTAATAGGTTTGAAGTGAAAACTTCTTTAGCCACGTTGGGCACTTTTGGTATGGGGAAAAAATACTGAACTCGCGCGACCGTCAGATGACATATAAACAGATGTTTGTGTGTTTAGGTATTTATACGTGTGTATGTGTTTTCACTTCTAACTTGCAGTCCTACGACTGACAGTTTTTTTTTGGACTTTTAATACTCTTACTTGATATTTTCTTTGGATATTCAAGTTAAAATACATGTAAATATAAATGAATCAATTTGACATTTTTTATCGCCGTGCTGTTAGCTTCGATATCTGTAAAATATATTTAGCCTTAGAATAACGATATTTTTTTAACATTTACTAATATAATTTTATTTTTATAGGTATATGCTCTACGGGTGTGGTGTATCTGTCATAACTGTATCTTTTTGCGCTCTTTTTCAATTATTTACATTTTAAAATTCATTGTTTTTATTTATTATTTATGTTCCGTCATGGGTAGGGCTGCCATCCGTCCGGGTTTAACCAGATTTGTCCTAGTTTAGAGGGCGTCCGGGGAAAGTCCGGGCGGGGTTTTCAAAAAGTGTACGGGTAAAACCCGGACACTCTGTGCCAGGAGACAATTATAATTGTTAGATGAATCGGTAACAAGCTAAAGTGTTTGTCCGGCGTCGGCAATTTAAGTGATGGCAGGCCTAGTCATGGGGCAAATGGCCATATTCAGATGACGGGCGTTTCTGAAGTCCTTTTTAGAAGTCGGTTAAAAACAATATACCTACACGTCTAAATGAAAACCTTATTTTTGTTTTCGTCGATTATAAACTCAAAATCTTTAATTTGTTTTAGTCCATCCATCGACTTACGAACTGTATGTCCAATATTTTTCGTTTGTCCTTGATCTTCCACGGAGATCTTTCGTGAATATGTGATTCGTAACGGGACCCGCTTCCAATTGCTACCTACTGCTACAGTATACAAACTGCTTTATTTTTATCGAACATGGCACATGATGGTACCACTTGGTACGCTCTTACGTCATAATATGCGCATATGTATAAAATATTTCATGCTTATTATTTTTATTAAAATGACAATGTTATCGTATTAATGCGGTTAATGGCTAAATCGAAACTATAATACATACTTACGATATTATAGGGAGACAATTCAACAATAATATAAATCATTTTCATCAGCCTTTCATTATACACTGCTGATCATAGGCCTCTCCTAATGAACGCCACTGAACTCGATCGTCAGTTCTCCTCATCCAGTTTTTCCCTGCCGTTTTGCGCAGTCGTCACTCCACCTGGCCGTAGGGCGTCCTACACTACGTTTCTCTTGACGTGGTCTCCACTCCAGAACTCGTCTACCCCAGCGGTTATCGGTTCTGCGGGCAATGTGGCCAGCCCACTGCCACTTCAGCTTGGTAATTCTTTGAGTTATGTCGGTTACCTTGGTTCTGTGTCGGATAACTTCGTTAAGAATTTTGTCCCGCAGAGACACACCAAGCATAGCTCTCTCCATAGCTCGCTGAGTGACCTTGAGCTTGTGGACCAACTTCACCGTGATTGTCCACGTCTCGGCACCGTAAGTCATTACAGGTAGGACACACTGATTTAAGACTTTTGTCTTAAGGAAATAATATAAATAGCGAGTGTGAATTTCAATATTTTAGAAGGTTGTAATTTTTGCTCGAAGAAAACCTTTTCCAGGAGTAATGTAGCTGTCAGATGGTTAAGGTTCCTTCAGATTCCCCCTGAATTTTATTTGTATTTTTAAATCTCCCAACTTCCACCACCCACAAGGTATTTTAAGCCACAGCGAAGTTGTACCCTGGTAGAAAAGCCAGAAATCGTCGACAATCTTTTGAATCGTGTTCAAACAAATAGTGAATAGAGTTCAAACAGAGTTCATATTGATTTAGCCGAAGTTGAGGCCAGTCTTCTTTGATCAAACTTCATTCAGGTCCGACTTCTTCTCACAAGTTGTATACTACGTTATCTAAGCATTCACTGTCATGAGCTCCTAAATCGCATGTCCCTTAAGGGGCTCCACTATAGAAATGAACCCAATCAATAACTTTGGCTTCGAATAATAGGATAAAGTCGTTTATGAAGCCTCACATAACAACAGAATGTCCTTGACAACACACTGTCATACAATGTACAACGATGAGCTAATAAGTTTGCTTTACAAAATACAGCAAATTGGATTTGGTTCGTGACTTCATTGTGTGCAAACGGACACTGAATATAGATAAGAACATAAGACAACTGGTCTACAAAACTACTCTACATGCCATTCGTTTACAGGTATTAAGGAGCAAATGATTATGCAAACACTTTCACTGTAACCCTTGCAATCTACGCCTTTTACTTGTCAAAAGTGTCAGAGAAAAAATAATCGAAAGTGTTTGCACGTTATCAATAACTGGAAAGGTGATAATTATAACTAGTAATTCGAACGAAGTTAGATCACGTACGACTCGTAGAAGCACATCATTCCTTTTTCAAACGTACGCTCGACGAATAAGAATCCAGCATTTGATTTGAAATAAGAATGTCCTTGCGCAGGAGTCGAAAGCTAATGTTTGTACATTTTGCAAGACAATGATCGTAACGGACGATGTTCTGTGCATACCTTATTCAAATTTGATGTGTGTTTGGTGTCGTCTCATGGTATTATTGTGCCAATGGTTACGTGATAACTGTCCAATGTTTAGTTTATTTATTTCTTGTGCTAAATAACTTTTTCGTATGTATAGCAAGTGTGTTCTACGTGTCGGTTGTTCATCTTCACTTTATTGATAGCTGTTAACTTTGTCTATAAATTTTATGTGTGTCGTTCAGAAACAAGCTAACGAACTTTACAAGGAAAAAGGTTAAATACCTGGTTTCCTTTTTTTTCTATAAACAGAAAAAAATGATGGACACTTTGGTATTAATAATAAATTTTAAACATTTTTATTTGTCCATTTTTGTACTATTGAATGATGAAAACCACATCACTACATATTATAAATCACATTCCCCCGCCGCGTCTGTCTGCCTGTCTGTTCGCGATAAACTCAAAAACTAATGAACGTATTTTCATGAGGAAGGTTTAGGTATATAATTTGTTGACGTTTTGTGTAACTTGGTTGAAATATATTGATGATTGTTAAAGATGTCTGCTACCCGTGCGAAGTAGGGGCGGGTTGCTAGTATTATATATACTTGAACTGTGCAATATCTGTCCAATAAGAATCATTAAAACCTGTTCACAACTGGTAAGAACATTGCGTAACATAGAACAAAAAAAAAACTATCGAAATCAGAATCTCTTTCTCTTTAAGTCGATTAAAATTAAATACACACAATTATACATTTATAGATTTACTAGTAGATAGATCAAAAACATATCTACCATTTAGATATTCATAACTATTTATCATTCCTAAATAGTAATTTTTTTTCGTGGGAGAGCCATGCTTCGGTACGTAGAGTCATTCGGGGTAACCGAGCGCAGTGGGTAAGTTTGCGCAGTGCCTATATCTCGTGATCGGGGCACGGGGGACGGGGTGATTGTTTAGGCCAATCGTAGTTGCAGTCAACGCAAATTAGTTGCCACACGTCACTGCGCTGCATCACGTTTCGTTGTTTAACAATTTGCAAAAAAGTATTTTTCTCGATTGAATCATAACTTTTTTGTGTTTTGGAAAACAGTCTGACACGCAAGATTAATAGCTACCAGTAGGTAAGTCATTATTTTTTAATTGACGGCATATTTCTTTTGAAATTTGTAAGCGTAATTTGAGGTTATGTCCAGCGCTTGGGACTCAGTGGCTATTGTTTTGAAATTGAGTGAACGCATGCACACACTTGTCCTGGAAGTGATAAAGTGCTGAATATATGTGTAGGTACCGAATTACGTATTTAACTGAATAATTTTATTTACATCTATTATATATTTAATTTATTTGTTGTTTATTCTTGTTTTTTTATCATGCCTCGAAATTATATAAGGAAAAAACCTGAACTTGAGCCAGTTACGGAGCTACAAATTGCAAAAGCAAAAACTCTTCTTGAACAACGATCTGCTGCACCAACCATTGGTATAAGCGAGTCATGTCTTCGCAAAAGACTAAAATTAAACGTAGCTGCGTCTTCCATGGGTTGGTATAAGCCCACGATTAATGAGAGTCAAGAGGCAGAGTTTGCTCACTTACCCCCAGTGCGTGTACTTACCCCATAGGAATACTTATAAGTACACTTACCCGTAATACGGGTCAAGTGTACGCATTCTGACTTTCAATGATTTTTCTATGATTGACTCTAAACTAGTGTACTTGTTGATTTTGTTTTTTTTTCAAATTAAAGTCTAATAAACACTCTATTCGACATAATACTTTTGTTTCCTTAATCCCACTGTTCTAATGCACAATGAGGCTTCAAAGGTAAAAGCGCGCACACTTGACCCGAACGACTCTTTGGGCCGGCTCGACCGGAGTGATACGAGTACCACGGCCTCACAGATAACCGGCAGAGTAAGTGAGGTTACCAGAGGCCCTAACCCTTCCCTCTCTCCCTTCCTCGCCCCTTATTTACCCCCTTCCCCTACTCCCACCTTTTACTGACCGAAGTCGTAACCAGACATGTTTGGAACATCTAATCCATATATGACGTGGCATACTTGTTATACAATGTTTCACAAAAAGGTATAGTCATAATTTAAGGTTATATCTATAGTAGATTCCGAGAGTAACGTAAACACTATAATTTTTAGGCAAACTGGGCAATTTTTTTTTACAGAACTCTCATTTTCAAACTTAAAAGGTGATCTTGATAATTTATTGATAAAACGAATATGTTATGGATGTTGATAGAATATCCGAATTTACAGGCTTGTGGGTTGCCTATGTTTAAAATAAATTATTATTGTTACACGAGAAATAAAAAAAAAATGTTTTTATTTTCACGTTTTTTATTATTTTTAAATGTAAACCCAAACATTAAAAGATTTTTTTTTTAATGATTACTAGTAACGTGGGTCACACATTACTAGTAATCTCATTAACCCCTCCAGCTAAGCTTTTTTTAATGTTATAGGGGCAAACGAGCAGACTGGTCACCAGATGGTAAGTGACACCTGCAACTCAAGAGTCACAAGTGCGTTACCGGCCTTTAAGATGGGAACTACCACAGGTGATAATTTGTTCCACAGATTGGTTGTGCGAGGGAAAAATGATTTCACGATAGCTAAGAATGACGTCAAAATTGTTATTTCATACAAATGTATACCGTACCGTTTTGACATTTAAAAAATAGTACCTGATTTGAACGTAAGGTCCGTTATAAAAAAAACTTAACTTACGTTACGGCTATACGTACCTACCTAATGATTCTAAAATTTGACCTTTCTGTAACGGTGTAAAAAAATCACAATTAGGAGGCTGATAGTTGCTTAGCATTGTAAGACTCCAAGGTTGACTCCATTTTTTTCAATTACTAGCATGACTCTGCATGACGAACATTCTTCAACCCGATCATACTAACGCAGCGCAGCTGGTAATACTGTTAGCAATTTCACACCAAATCACTACAGTCGATTATAGCATTTCCGCAGAATCGATTACGTTAAACTGGAGCGAGCCAAAAGGCGTTTTTGTCCTCGAAATCGATTGAACAGATTACACGCATCGTTTAAATTAAAATGTAGTAATGTAACGTTAGGGACTTGAATGTTGACAAAAAGATTGCTCCAAAATATTTTACATCCGAAGGTAAATTGTTAAAATTATATATATACTTATTTATTAGGTATGTGATTACCAGAATAAAATAGTGATTCACATATTAGAATTGCAATTTTGAATATATCCTGGTAATTAACAGTCAAGTCAGCTTTCCTTAGAAGGCGAATTCGGTACAATACAATACTTTTTTTTTATAATAATAACCCCACACATATCACACACGGCCGTCTGATCTCAAACTAGGCAGAACCTGTACTATGGTAACCAGACTGCTGAAAAACATACTTATATATTTCTAAATACATAATTATAGATAAATTACACCCAGACAGTACAAATTATCGTGCTCATCACACAATTATTTGTCCTGGGTGGGAATCGAACCCACGACTTCTGGCTTAGCATTCAGGGTTACTAACCACTAGACCAACAGGCCAGTCAAATACTCATTATTGTGCACTATGAAAAACTGTTTTTTTGGTTCGTTCTTTGAAAACTTATTATAAAACAAAACAACAATGTCATAATTTACTCTTGTTAAAACATGTGTTTGAATCTAATACTCTACTACTAATCTAATCTAATAATGGCTAATATAATAAAGCTGAAGAGTTTTTGTTTGATTGTTTAAACGCGTTAATCTCTGGAACTGTCAGTCAGATATGAAACTTTTTTTTTTGTATTGGATAGAGGAAAATTATAAGCTATATGTATCATCATGTTATGAGCCTTAGGAGCGGAGTAGTAATAAATCAAAATCTAAATGAAAGAATTAACACGGTTATAATTTTAAAAGCATTTAAATTTGTACTTTGACAAAAAGTATATTTTGTTTAGAAAATAAAGTACTAAACTGTTTTCAGAAAAAAAACTAATTGAACGAGTTTTATTATACACTAGCGACACGCCTCGGCTTCGCACGGGTGCAATGATGATACTAAATATTAGTATATTTAGTATCATCATTGCACCCAGAATGTCATTTTGATCTATATTAAATGCAAAATGTATTTAAGGTACTTAATTGGATAAGGATTAATGTTGTATTGCTTAAAATCGCTTAAATAAGAAATTATTTCTCGTAAAAAGTAAAGGATAAAAAATGGTTATTGTGGGTTATCTCTAAGAGATAGACATATACCATCGCGGACTTTTTTGTAGACCTTTTTAAGGTGTACAATACTGTGGTACATTATTTTGATCTATCTCGTAGGATTTAGCCAGCGTTTGCAATATAAACGCAAAAAAAATGTGTTTATTTACGAAATCACATTAGAAACCTCTAAAGTTATCAGTGTTTCTCTATTATATTGTGCATGTATTATACATATAAGCCTTCCTCTTGAATCACTATCACACTATCTATTAAAAAAAACCGCATCAAATTCCGTTGCGTAGTTTTAAAAATCTAAGCATACATAGGGACAGACGGACAGCAGGAAGCGACTTTGTTTTATACTATGTAGTGATTTCATGCAAAACAATATTTGAACCGGAGCTGGCCTTAACGAATGATTGGCCAATTAAAGAACTACGAACATACCTTTCTTTTTACTGCTAGGGCTTATATCATTTAAATATCACTCACTTCTTTTTACATATTTTACGTAACAAGAAATTAATTTTACTTTCTACTGTATTGTGTAACAAATAATTCTATCATCAAATGTAAAAGATGTATTAATACGTAGCTCAATAAATCATTGAAGAAGCTCCTCCCCTAAAACCGAGCTAATTCTAATCTAAACAGTTGATTATGAAGAAAGTGAAAATTAATTTACGATTTCGTAATCTCAATATAATCTTACGTCGATTAATTTTCAATAAGCTTGCATAATGAAATATTTATATTTTTATACCTAACGGCTCCTTTTAGCTACCCGGCCACGCGGCTAAGAAATCCTACTAATATTATAAACGTGAAAGTTTGTGAGTATGGATGTATGGATGGATGGATGTTTGTTACTCTTTCACGCAAAAACTACTGAACCGATGAAACTTATTATGTAGATAGCTGGAGACCTGGATTAACATATAGGCTACTTTTTATCTCGATATTCCCACGGGATCGGGACTTACGCGGGTGAAACCGTGGGGCGCAGCTAGTTTGCAATAAAAAGATATTGTGACCATAAATTTAAATAAAAACTTTTCTATCTCACAAGTTGGACCAAACTGCACATAGTGTGCAAAGTTTTATTAAATCAGTTCATTAGTTTTTAAGTTCATCGCGAACAAACAATGTGACACGAAGTTTTTATATATATTTATAGATTTAGTTTATATCCCATTTTTTTAATCTCGTGGTTGATTGGAAGTACCTAATCGTCTAAAGGTACCAGACTGCTTTCAGCGTGTCAAGCCAAGTTCAAGACAAAGGAACTGGCGACGCAGCAGCCGTGTGTTATATTTCACGAACCATTTGGATTTGGAGCCACTTTTGACCTCTTAATAATTCAATCTATTTTACACAAATACTTGACTTTTTGTTTATTTTTCAAAACCCCTTAGATTAACTGGAACCCCAATTTTCATAAATACAGCTACAAATAGAGCTTAAACAGTCATCAAGATATTATCGTATAAAAATCGGGTTTTTATCACTGACTGACTGACATATAGATCAAAAACCTAACCCACTTCCCGATGACCTAGAAAGTTGAAATTTGGTGTCCAGCTGGGGATTTGTGTGTATGCAAAGGAAAACATCAGAAACCAGAGATTTTATACGATTTAAAATATTTTCAAAACAATTAATTTTTATTAATACCTTTCAAAATTATAATAGTAATGTACAAAAACTATAGAACGTAAACGCAGGAAAAAATGTTAATTTTACAGATCACTTTTGATTGAATGAATAATAATAATTTCTTTAGAAAAAGTGTTGATATCCATTTAAGAAGATAAATGTGAAAATGGAAGACAAATTAAGAAGTTCAATATTAAGAATATACGTGGTTATCGACTACGCCGACAAAAGAATCGAGATCTAAATGATTGCCAAGTTCTGTAGATAATCCTGAAGATTTGACATGGCTATGTAAGTTCTTAGTTTGAGCACATTTGCTATTGATTTTTTTATTATTAAGACGCTTTTTAGCTTCGCTTGTAACTAACTAACGAGCTAAATAATTAGCTAACTAACGAGCTAAATAATTAGCTAACTAACTAGCTAACTAAAGAATTATGTAAACAAAACTTGGAATTCAATTTTAACTTACTTCTAATTGTCGTATCGAAATAAAACTTAGTTTATTTTGTTGTTTGGATTTTTGGATGGCAATAATATAATTTGGCAGCTGATCTGGAGGTGGATAGTGAAACTCTTCAGTAGCTACCAGTAAAATTCTCGAGGTTGGGCTCATATGATTCGTAACGACGAGTCCAACAAATTGGACTTGATAACGACGGCAATGGTCCACGAAGTAGTGGGTAGTGGAACTATTTTTTACTTTTTAATTCTGTTCGCTATTAAAACGTTTTATTTTTTATTTTACTAAACTATAATTATTTAACTAAACTTCTGCTAACTCACCTTACATGAATACACATCTCTTTCTTACAGCCCACCCTTGTTGAAGAGGCCCAGTGGGTACCCAACGCGAATGCTCTCACCAGTGTACCAAGTTACCAACAGGTATTTAACCTTATAATGTTTTTCGCAAGCACGTCCCGAGACAAACATGTTTGCGAACGTGACTCTTAACCGTGTTTTGTTGAACAAGGTCCGACGTTTATGCCATATGTGGCAATGAAACTGTGTCTATGATTGCTGTTTTGATAACTGTCTACCCATAGATATAGTGGTGGAAATATGTAAAACTATTTTATTACTATAAAATTAAAATTATTGTTTTTTTAAGACGAATCACAATCAATCAACCTACAGTTTAAAAAAGAAAAAACAAGTCTGCTAAAACAACCACCACTCGTTTTAAATATTAAAATAAAATTAATGACAGTTTCAATTGTTTCATACATATACATACATTGTCGACGCGCGGAATCGGCGCGGTGGTAGTGCATTCGACTGCCGCAAACTGACTGCTGCTGCCGCAAACTGACAGCTGCTGGTGCAAATATTTGTATGCATGAATATGTCTGTTTGCAATGAAATATCTATGTATGTTTATTCGTGTTCTAGAGACCATAGTAAAAGTTCTGCTTAGTTCAAGCGTAGATAGCGATGTGTAATATGTCTCAGGATATAGGAACAACAATTCTAAAGTTTTACACACGTTTGTATTTCTGGCATGCACGACCAGTTTCGGACCCAACAGGGATCTTTACCGTTGGTGTCTTTCTAATACAGACGAAATCGAAGACGGGCGATAGTACTAGATAATGGTATCTTTGATGATGGATCAGAAAAAAAACCATTTTTTGATTTATTTTTTATTTTATTTTTTTAGCAGAACACCGCGCGATTTCAATGGACGAGCGTCCGTTGATTCGAGCGTCAACTGTTTTTAATTTATTTATTACGAAATTATTGTTTCATTTAGCTGTACTAACATGGTAGAGCGTGAAAAATGCTAATAAAAAACTGTTGAAAGATAATCATTTTTATTCATATCAAAGGTATCATTAGCACTATCGTCTGTCTGTGTTTTCGGGAGCGTTTCACTAACACCCGGTATAGGTATTATTCCAATATTCTCATCAAAGAAAAATAAAATGATAACAGACAAGATCACACTTACAATTTTTTCGTAGTATGAAACAGTGTTAAAGAGGTAATGGCTCACCATCACTGCCGCGGTAATCGAGATGGCAGTAAGTCAAACGAGTCTTCCTGACTTACTGCTGTCTCGATTACCACTGCAGATAAGGCGGGCTGTGTGCTAATTAACTTAATTTTTATTGGATTTATTAAAAACTAGCTGCCCCGACAGACTTCGTTCTGTCAAAAGTTATTGATTGACGTCAAATGTTTGACAGCTGGCGACATATGTTTAAATTACTATTTACTCTTTGTACCCTTTGACAGTTTGTCCTCCGTATACCTACTTGACATTGGCAAAATTGTGGTAACTCCACAAAGCCACAAACCAAAAGTTGAAGTTGAAGTTACTCTTTGTACAGGATTTACTCGTTGAGACATCTCACAGACGGCTATCTGATCCCAAATTAGGCAGAGCCTGTACTATGGTAACCAGACTCTGATAAACATACTTATATATTTTTAAATACCTACAGATATAATCTTATTATAGATAAAAGCAAGACTTAGATAGAAGCAGTTCTATCCAAATTTAAAATTATAAAATACGTAAAGGCAACAATATATCGAAGAAATAAGTTACTAGCTTATGGTAATGTTCGAATTTTAAATGTCTATGATATAGACTTTGCATGAGTCAATATTTTTACATCTAATATTAAATACCTACACACAAGTTCAAGGTGGAATTGAACATATCTGGAATATTTCGCTATGTCATCAATGTCATGATTGACTAAACAAGTTTATTGAACTTATAATCACGGTAGTACCTATATTAAATAAAATTTTAACAATTTTTTGTACGCGATATGCGATAATACTGGTTGGTATTGAAAATCTTTAAGTTGGTTTAACAAAAATATTTAAATACTCGTACTTGTAAAGCGCCGTGTACCATCGGATTAGGTAAAAATTTTTCGACGTTATTATTATTATTTGAAGGCAAGTTTATATCAAATTTGTGCATTTCACCGTTTGATTGTACGTACTTAACTCAAAAGATGAAGCATGAACAAACATGAAAATCTCAATCCCCTTATCTAACGCAACAAGTTTACACATGTATGTCAATTAAATAAAGTACAAAACAGTGTGACGCCTGACATCGTCGCGGCAGGACGCTGCACTCCTTGAAAAAGGGCCCCCGTCGGGTCCGAAACTAGCATCCCCGAAATACAAACATGAGTAAAATCGTATAGTTTCTAATAAAGTACAAAACATACTAGAATGTATTGAGAATATCTAGACGGCAGGTGTAGTGCCTACATATTTGATTTGTTTCGACCTCGAAAGCGATAATTCTACAACTTATTTATTATCCTTACACCTGCTTAATATAATTACAAAAGCGTAAGTTTTTTTAAAACTTGGGTCGAGCAATACATTCATTTATATCGGAGAGTCAATCTAGATTCTTGATCAATAGAAATATATTAGCATAAGGGTTAACAATTGGTAAAATAATTGAGACCTATCAAAGCAATCTTTATATAATTATAACATCTACTACTGTAACCTTAAGACAGTTTTTAGCATGTACAAATATACATTATAAAGTGTTATTGTGTGCAAGCAAGCGCATCGTGTCGTTAACCGATGTGACTGGCCTCAATAAAACAATTTTAATTTGGCAAATTAGCTAGTGACATTAAAAACCATTATATTTTTATTCATAAAAAAATACTGTCAAGGCCGCTTGCTTGAGGTAATGATAAAAAATGGTCTCGCAAGCGATGGTTAGGTGTAGGGTATGGCAGATATCTCAATAACATTGCAGCCTCTCCTACCGGTTAACGCAGATACTAACCGGACACTGCGGAAAGTAAGCGGAGGCTGTCGTGAGGACACTGCTGCACTCCACACTGGTAGAATGATTGGCGTGGATACAGCAGTGATACGAACTCGCGACGGCTTTTGATGTGGGAAGCCTCTCGCTAAGAACCATGGCTCTTTTTTGTGATATAAGGGGCAAACGAGCAGACGGGTCACCTGATGGTAAATGACTACCGCCGCCCATGGGCACCTGTAACCCAAGAGTCACAAGTGCGTTGCACCTTTAAGGTGGGAATAGGGGAAGAGCGGGAAGACGGGAGAGGGGGATTAGAGGGGCGGAGAGGGGGGAGGGGAAGAGCGGGAAGACGGGAGAGGGGGATTAGAGGGGAGGAGAGGGGGGAGGGGCAGGACGGGAATAGGGGAGAGGGCAGGGTTAGGGCCTCCGGTAACCTCACTCACGCGGCGAAAAGCAATGCAAGCATTGTTTCACGGCCGGTTTTCTGTGAGGCCGTGGTATCGAGCGGAGTCGAGCCAGCCCATACGTGCCGAAGCATGGCTCTCCCACGTAAAAACAAACATGGATTTTGTATGACTACAATCTTTGAAAACTGACTTCATATCGAAACATTCAAACTCATATTAAGGTCTACCGGCCGATCTATTACTAGATAATAATATACAGTTTACATTTAACGCACTGTCGATTACATACAATATTTAGAAGAACGAATGATTTCTGTTTCATTATTCATAGTGAATGTTTTATTGCCCGTCTGCGCTCTTGTTTTATTGAGCAGTGCGTACGCACAGACATCCGGTGGCACCAACACACTTTGATTGTCCCTTTGATGTACATATCTCATTATTGCAGTGCTGTCTGATTAGCTAAGAGTTTTCTTCCCGGCGTTTCATATCTAGCTGATATTTGATAATAAACACATTGATTGCCACATTTAGGTGATTTAATATGTGCGATTCAGAAATATGCACCTATGGCCACTGTTAAAGGAACGAATATAATATTTATTTATAAGTAAAAGTGATCATGTGGAGGGGCTAGGGGCCTTGATGGATGTTGCAGCTAGCAGAAGCAGGCCCGAGACGGTGGCGCCGTGTTCCGCGCATGCATGCCTCTCTCACTGACTGGTGATAAAATCACCGTCACCGTTAAAAAACAAGAAAAAGGTAGTAGTAGTCTAAGTTAGTAGTTTAAAAGCTAAAAGTGTTGATAATTGAATCTATGTATGATTATTTTCAATTAATTATGATTAATAATTACTATTCAATTAAAATTAATTAAGTACCTAATAATAATAAATGAAAGTAAAATTAAATTATCAGTAATAACGTAACCTTACAAATTAACATAGGGGGTTATTCCTACCATACTACTCTTTACGGGCTGCAAATACAGAAATAAAGACAAGGGATCGTTGTAAAGTGATCACGTAGGTTAAAAAACTATAATCTTAAGAATAATTGCTTTTACTTACAAAGAATTAATTCAGTTTCGTAATATCCGATGCAGTAACGGAAGACGTAAAAGTAATTGCAATATTTACTAGTAATAACACTCACTAAAGTTACATGGTTGATTATGGTACCTAATACTTTTCGATAGTCAAGTTGGTAATGTATTCAAATTCAATGAAATGTAATCAACAGTTCTCTAATACAATTCACCAGCAATAACCGCACTATATTGACAGTTACGAGTATATGCAAATTAATAAAATTTAATGATAGAAGTATATTACTTTCAAGAGGAGAAAGTATTTAATCTTACATTGTGTCAAACTTACTTTTTTCTGGACAGATGTCTTTGACCTATGTCTTTTTATGTACCTCTGACAATGTTTATAGGTTCAGTACATTTCGGTTTAGTAGTAAAAGCGTGATAGACAAGAGTTAAGTCATCTACGCTACGGTACTTTCGGAAAGAGCTAAAATCTTGAAAGGTTATGATGGTGGTGGAAGGTGAGGTTACTCAAGACATGGTTGTAGCCATGATTTGAAAACGGAAATATACAACTTTACAGGCTGCTACAGAAAGATATGGTCAAAAGGATTTTGATCGTGGGAGGTGATATGGGCCGGCTCGACCGGAGTGATACCACGGCCTCACAGAAACCCGGCAGTGAAGTAATAATTTCATTGCTTTTCGCCGAGTGAGTGAGGTTACCGGAGGCCCTAACCCTTCCCTCTCCCCCTCTTACCCTACTTCTACCTTAAAGGCCGGCAACGCACTTGTGACTCTTGAGTTGCAGGTGCCCAGTGCCCAGTGCAGTTTTAGTCGGTTCGAGTCCGATATTCCACTTCACCCTTGGCTCCGGTGAGATGAAATGAAATGTGCAAGGGCTGACATGAATGAAACTATGTGTTAGTTTTATTCATGTCAGCCCTTTCTCTTACAAAATATTAGCTTTGTCGATCAATTTTCAAGTTCGATTTAAACTGTCAGAATAAAATTTCTATATTAAAAATCACAAATGTTCTAAAATTGTTAGAGCTTTACATTATTTTACATACGACCCTAAAATATGACAACACCTTTCTGTAACACCCTGTATAATAAGATATTTCAAAAACAGGCCCGTATTCTCAGGTAATTAATGTAAAAAATATATATTTATTATGTACTAGCAACCCGCCCCGGCTTCGCACGGGTAGCAGAGACATCTTCAACGAACATCATCATATTTCAATCAATTTATACAAAATCTTAACAAATTATACACCTAAACCTTCCTCATGAAGCACTCTGTCTATTAGAGAAACCGCACCGTTCAGTAGTTTTTCAGTTTATCGCGAACAGACAGTAGCGGCGGGGGACTTTGTTTTATAATATGTAGTGAAGTACAGTTATGAAAGGTTAAGGAATGTCCTTGAAGCGGCCCACTCTGAGCCTCTGACTGGTACCGTTGGAGACGATTATTGCGATAACAATGTTTTGTTCTTTTGTTACATCCTCTTGTCTTTTCGTCACATTTAATCTATATGTCTAACGCGTAATGGTTGGATGCAGATACTGTCAAAAACATAATATTTATGTGTCTCAACTGTTTAAGTAAAACAGTCCTCGCAGTTTCACCTACGTTTATGGTCACTGCTCCGCTCAAAAGGGTCATAGCGTGATGTTACATAGCCTTCCTCCTCAATGAATATACTTTTTCTTCTTTTTTTAAAAGATAACTCCGGCACTAGGAATGGTTCCTGTGTCGGGGAGACTTTATAAACATCGAAACAACAGACACAAAGGACACGCAGACTCGCGACAGCTATTGTGGATTACACAATGTTTTGTTCCGTCTGGGAATCGAACCCACAACACTCGTAGTAAGACCATTGCACCATGCCTGCAGTCAAGTCAGTTTCTAACTAATAAAAAAATTATTATTCAAATCTGACTGATAGCTTTAGAGATTAGCGCGTTTAAACAAACAAACAAACCATCAAACAAAAATCTCTTCAGCTTAATTATATTAGTGTGGATGGATTATGGACGAATATGCACGGATGGCGCAGTGGTTTAAGTGGTCGCCTCGTCGAGTGTTGTGGGTTCAAATCCCACACGGGACAAAAATTTATGTGATCCACAGTTTCAAACTCCAGACATTGAAAATTATTTGGAAATATGTAATCCTGTCAATAGTTTTCCGTTTTGGCAAATCTTATTTTATATTATGATAATTAAAAAAATATTATTACGATATGACATTGAAAAAAACGTTGTTGTCGAAAAATATTTGAAAGTCTACAAAAGTATAAACTTTAATAGTCTAATAGAAGTTTAGTAAAGTATTGTAACTTAAAAACCTTTGAACTCGATAAAAAATATCAATTACAAAAACCCCAAACTTTGGAAGCCATTTCTTCGATTTTAGTTATGAATAGCATAATATGCGCTCAGCATTTCATCAACTCTTTTTCGGCGTGACCATGATGAAAAAGTCCCTAATTTCCTAAAATAAATATGTAAATCTCCTTTACTACGATCACGAAAATTACAACAAACATCCTCGACAAAACTTAATTTTTTTTTCTATTGTTTTAATTGCCTAGTGCTACCTACCTCGACCATTTCTGGTCTTTTGTAGAGCACTTTTGCTTTACAGTTCACTGCTCAGACTTGTGGCTTCGAGAAACCTCCAGATCCCATCAGCAGTGATTGTTTTATTTCCTGCGGTTGCATGATGTGCAACCCTAGGTTAATACATCGGTGCCGCATTAGTGGGCCTCAAGCGCATAAATATGCATTGCAGTTTCTTCTGTCTCTTGACAGAATCTGCATATTGTGTTCTCGCCCAATTTTAGGGTGAACATATGCTTGTTCAGTTTGCAGTGTCCGGTGAGGACTCTTGTTACTACACAGGTTTTGTATCTTTTGAGCTCCAGAAGTTCTTAGGATACTTTATTATCATTAAACTTAACTAAACTTACGTTAGAAATTTTCATAATTCTGAAGACCACAATAGACCAGTATTTTCATTAATTGCAATTTTTTTATGGTATAGGTGGCAAACGAGCAGACGGGTCACCTGATGGTAAATGATTACCGTCGTCCATGGGCATCTGAGTCACAACTGCGATGCCGTCCTTTAAGGTGGTAGTAGGGCAAGGGTGGAAGAGGGGAAGAGGGGGGGGAGGGGGGGGGATTCCGGTAACTTCACTCACTCGCCAAAAAGCAATTCAAGCATTGCTTCACTGCCGGTTTTCTGTGAGGCCGTGGTATTACTCCGGTCGAGCCGGCCCATACGTGCCGAACCATGGCTCTCCCGCGCCATAATAAAAGCTTTAATTTACACATTTGTGTTTTGGCTCAGACACCGGAAGGTCCATGATAACAAATAGTAGGTACGTAATCAAGTAATATGAGGTCAAGGATTATTTGCTACCATATAATTGACGGTACTAATTATATTATAAACCTATATCGAAGCCGCCATAACCGTTACGTCAGTGAGGAGTTGTCTTAATTAAAAAGATAATCTAAATTACATTAAGCTACTATATTCGACGACCTCTATGGCGCGGTAGTCGAGCATCCGACTCCAATGTCAGGTGTTTGATTCTCTTTCAGTGCAAATATTTGTAAGCATGACTATTTGCAGTGGTCCGAGAGTTCCTAGCACTCATAGTACAAGTACTAGTACTAAGCTTAATTTGGGTTAAGATAACGGTGTGTTATATTGTTAAGCGTTAAAATTAAGACGCGTGGCGCCATCTGTTAACGATTAGCGGAACTAATCGGTTGTTTCAGGGAAAACGTTCGGAAATTCCTAAGTGTTCTAAAAGATTCCAGACTGTTTTCGGGAAAGTTCCACAACCTACAATTTTTAACGAGAAAAGGTCGCCGGTATCAAAAGGCAAAGGAATCCTATTTGGACAAGCGAATATTAGTGAGAATTACTGTTAATTATTTGTGATTGTGTCAATTGCGAATTATTTAAATAAATTGTGTCTATTTCGTAACAAATTGGTGTATAAACCTAATCCCGAACGCCGGTTCGTAACAATATGTTCCAGAATATTATTTTTTATATATTTTAAGAAACTGTTAGGTAGTAATAATAGTAACTTGATACATCTCACACATGGCCGTCTCATCCCAAACTATGCAGAGCCTGTACTATGGTAACCAGACTGCTGATAAACATACTTATATACTTCTAAATACATAGGTACATATTATAGATAAATTACACCTAATGCTATTGTTGTAAGATTGGTGCTGCTATAACCGGGATATTTTTAGGGAAATTGCCTTTAAAGATAATCTAAATTGCGTTATGCGTTGGTTTTTAGACATAAGTAGTTTAATGTTTTATTTACTCCCAATACTTCTAAATGAGCCTTAATTTTTCTTTTTTAATGCTCAGAGCAGGCAATAAAATATCGCCTCCCGGCAAAAAAAGTGTCATATCACATGTTAGGTACGTTTATCATCTTTTATAGCATTGAATAGCAAATGTTGCATTTAGTCAGCTGTAAAAACATCGTTAGCTGTTTTGTTCAATTCACAGGCATAAAAGTCGTATCTTCTCGAAATAGCTATTTTTGTATTATGACAATTTTTTTGCCGGGAGGCGATATGTGTGTGTCCACAGAAAAGTTAACCGCTAATATTTGCAAGGTCAGGTCAGAAATTATGAAATCTATTACAGATAACAGTTCGCACAAAACAATAGTGTGATGCTATGCAGCACGACCACGGATGAGTAGGTACCTTAATTTTTATGCGGTACATTTTCATGAAAAAAGTGTACTTTATTGTACTAAAGAATATAAAATATATACTCTCATATTTCCGCTGTTATAACATATCCCATCAAAAACATAAATGTGAAAATGGGAACCAAGTTCAATATTAATAAAATGCGTGGTTGTCGACTTTACCTACAAAAGAATTGAGATCTAAATGCGTGAAATTTATTTATAAGAACATACAACATTCTTAAATAAATACAACTTCTTAAATTTAAACGGGCGAAATTTTTACGCAGTCAGATAACTTACGGTAAATTGCAGCTCAAGATTCTAGCTAGTTTTTACATACAATTTATCTTATATTTCACTAATCAATTTGTTTTCTTTTTTATACGCAAGTTAATGTTGTTTTTTTTAATGACTTGGCTTGTGCTTTTGCCATGTTACTGTTGTTATATTGTAAGATCAACATATCATACTTTTTTATGTTTCGTTTGGTGGTAAAAGATCCCGGAGGCGTTATATCCACATATTTTTTCAAACTACCTACCTAACTAATAATTTTTTGAAGATTTTACGTTTTAGTAATCATTGAAAAAATGAAGCGGAGAAAACGTTTAGGTATCTGTCGCTTTAGATTTTGTTTCAAACACAAAGTTCGACAAAGATGGCGCATACTAATTCGACACAAATAAAATATCAAATTGTGACAAGTTCATTGTCACCATCGTTCATGCGTTACAAAAGTACCGTTTCAGTCAGTCAGTTCAGTGCAAGAACCGGTGATTTAAAAAAAATTAAATGCTGCTCGTTCGTAAGCGTAAATATATTGAGAACGGTTGGACCGATTTAGCTTATATTTTCTTCTGTATGTTAAGTTCGAGTAAGGTATTTAGGTAAAGATAAATTTATAAAACAAATTTATTGAAATTAGGACAGGGCGGAGTCTGTGCGGTCAGCTCATACAGAATAAAAATATTCCACAATAAAGTAAATATTTAAAAATAGTATCAATCGAAGCATTACAAAGAAAAGTGGAAGTCTAACAACAAAGTCTCTCCAATCGGATCGCTCACCTTACATAGATTAATCTATTTGCATCATTTTGATTCTGTTATCTAAATGATACACCAATAAGATATAACAACCGTACAAACCGTTAATTAACCAGTAGGAAATATTTTATTCAAGTAAATCATGCTTATCGTAATAAAAAGTACTTTCAACTAGCTACCTTTGCTCAAGCAGTTAACGCGTAAAAGCAGTAGAATCTTACAGAATAGAGTATTAAACGTACAACATATACATCCATTTCATTTAACGTTTTCTAAAGTCGTGGCCTTGTCATGGCGCTCAGTCAAAAGGCTTCGAATTCTTTGGTTGACCTGATTTTTTTTTTATGTTACACTAATATTGTAACTTACAGTTGTGTTATATATGCCAGCGGACCATACTGTCGTCACCAAAAAGTTGGTATACTACAACAACATACAAGTTTCTATGAAGTAGTAAAGAATATTTTAGTGTGTATATTTAGAATAAGGTATTTATCTAAGGTATGCAGCCTGAAATAAATGATTATTATTATTAAGTATGAAATAGTATCCATCACCATCCTACCGTCATTAAATATTAAGTTACCTACTAAAATTATTTGTTCTCTTTATGTTAATATTTTAGCAAAATATGCAATTAGGTCCATCCGTGAGATAACGAAATTAGCACGGATATAGAAAATCAGTATAACATAAATAGTTTTAATCAGATTATTTAGCTGTAGCGAGTATCATCGCAACTCTTCACTCACATTTGCAGATAAAATTTTATTATTACCATTTCCTACATGGATTAGTTTATAAACATATATATTTCTCTTGCATATAAACCCATTAAAAATAGTTTAATGGTTAACGGATGACAGGTATTGACAATTCACATTCACTTGCATTGGATGCACACTAATTTCCTTTGCCTCAGAAAAAGTCAGGATGTAGAAATTGTCTATCGCTCGCAATTTCTTTTTTGATGTCATCGATCCTCCATCTTGAATCTTCCACAACGGTTTAAGTGATCGTCTTGGCGCGCATCAAGTTGTGTAATTACGTGATAGCGGTTAATCTTCAGTGAAATTATTCTTGCTGATGATACGTTACCACTATTCTTTATTGAAAATTACATTATTACGCTTTTAAAAAGTTAGTTAGTATAAGTTACTGTAAGATATTAAAATGAATAAGTATATTTGAGCAAAATTATGCTTAATATAATAGCCTTTTTATCAATTTTATAGAAGAATTTATAGAAGCGTCGGTAGCGCAATGGCTAAGGCGTCAGACTTGCGATCAAGTGGTTGCGGGTTCGAACCCCACCCAGTGCACTACCGTCGTGAACCCACTCCTAACACAAGCGTTAAGCTTAGCTGGAGGGGTTCACGAGATTACTAGTAATGTGTGACCCACGTTACTAGTAATCGTTTACAAAAAAAAAAATATGTGTAACGGCCGATTTGTTTTGGGAAGACTTGAAGAGTTTATTTTGATTCATACAACGCTGTAGTAACCTGTATTGTGGTCTGTTCTTCTGAACGGTACCTCTGATTTGCAGAGGGCACAGTGGACAAACGATGAAGAGGTAGACTGAGCCCTAGTGCGGTCGTAAATGCTGGAGTATTAGCGGCATGCGTCTATACTCCACCACAAGTACACACCTGGCGTCTTGCAGGTGTGGGATAAACCCTAGATGTCGTCTCATGGCAAAACTGCATAGCGGGTTTATCGGTAAACAAATAACCCGACATAACCTATCAAAATATAACTATAGAAACTTCTACGGAAATAAATTTCTAGGCATAACATTAAGCAGTTATTGTAACTGGACACATCAAAACATCTACATACCAAAATTAATCACTCTATATTTGCATTATGGAAGCTACGTAAAACAATCAGTGAAAAAACAGCAATTAATACGATTTATGGGTATGTCCAGTCCACATTGCGTTATAGTGGCTGGTGGCTGGCCTGTTGGCCTAGTGGTTAGTGACCCTGACTGCTATGCCATAGGTCGTGGGTTCGATTCCCACCCGAGTCTGGGTGTTCTTTGCGTCCGTTGTTTGTATGTTTGTAAAGTCCCCCGCGACACAGGAGTAATTCCTAATGCGGGAGTTGTCTTTTAAAAAAAAACATAAAAAGAAACATGTCGTAACTCAACCGATGATGAGTACATTCTCTAATGTACTTTTTTGTAAATAAAAGTGCATACGGGCTATTGCTTAGTAATATGTGCTATTGCTAACATCAAACTCTTGTAGGCTAGCAATTATAAATCATAAAATATTAACATCGATTTTGTATATTAGATATATTTGTAAGATAACATCCAGAATTATTTGAAAACCAAAGATCATAAAAATGACATGTTCAGAAATATGAACTAAACATCATCAAAAAAATATCATATTATATGATGGCAAAAATCTACAATCACACCACAACCCATAAGAACCTAAGCCTTTACTACGTTTAAAAAGGAACTAAGCTATCAGTTGGCATAATTTTGTAACAGCGTTAGTACATGAATCTCAGACTTGATATTCATAGTAGGTATATGTATTGTGTGGTATGTATGGGTATATGTTTGTATATTTAAATATAATTTATTAGTTTTTATGTATTCATATACCTAATGTGTGTATTCTATGTAATGTATATATTTAGTTTATGACTTGACTAACCTAACTAAATTCATACCTCTCTCTCTTCTCTCTTTACCATATCTTGCAAATATATGGTAAAGAGAGACCTACCACTCTTTATTTCTGCCTCACCCCAAGGTTGATTGGCAGAGAATGGCTTAGGCATTAAGTTCGCCTTTGTACAATATGTGCATGAAGTTTTAATAAATAAATAAATAACCGAATGGCTTTTAGAAAAATGTTTTACAGTGTCAAGGAATTCTTTGAATGCAAAAACAATATTTCTTCTACATTAAATCAGCGATTCAATTTATATCTATTAGTTTCGAAACCGGCAGTGAAGCAATAATTGCATTGCATTTCGCCGCGCGAGTGAGGTTACTGGACCCCGGTGGGGTGACGGCCCGAGGGGTTTCCACACGCACAAAAAAAACAAAAAAAAAAAAATACCATGGGCGGCGGCAGTCATTTACCATCAGGTCTGCTCGTTTGCCCCCTATACCATAAAAAATAAAATCGTAAACGTGTTTAAATAGCCGCTAATAGGTACAATCATTCCATACTAAGAATTCTATGTATGGATAATCTTAGAGCCTTTCAATAATAACTTTTAAATTACAAATATTTAATTCTTATTACAATAGCTAATGACTCACTGCGCAGATACTTACCCTTTACATTGTTCAAATGATATTGTTTTATTCAATGACCCAGATACATAAGCATGGAATTTAAGTGCGCGGAGTGATGTGTGGTGATTATTGTAATATCTTAGAATTAGTGCTGCTATTGTTTTTGAGTTGCAAGGCTGCAGTAATCATCGCCCCGACTTAACACCGTTATGACGCTATGTCGTTTCTTCCTCACACCTCCACGTGTAGGCACTCACTTTTCTGACCGTGTCTTTATCCATTTATTCTGTACTAGCTGTGCCCGCGACTTCGTCCGCGTAGAATAGTGTATTTATATCGAATCAACAGCCTTAAAAATAAGTTTCAAGCTTCTAGCTCTAAATATGTCGATACTTCCATACAACTTTTCATCCCCACCTTTCAACCCCTTACACCCCTTTTTTCGCATTCAAAAGTAGCCTATGTCCTTTCTCAAGTTCTAGACTATCTGTGTACCAAATTTCATTTAAATCGGATCAGTAGTTTTGGTGTGAAAGGGCGACAGACAGAGTTACTTTCGCATTTATAATATTAGTAATCAAGTAAGAATAGTAAGGATTTCACAAAATCCACGCATGTTCGGGGAAACCCGGACGGATGGCAACCCTATTCATAAATAACAAGCTAATTACCTACTACAGTAAGAATATGGATTGCGTGTCGTACAATATTTTGAGAAACTCATTACTCTTCTGTCATTATGATTGATTGACATATTGAGAGTGAGCACATATTTCAATTAAAAAAAACGGTTAGTTTTCATAATGACCAAAGTAAAAAAGATAAGTCTTATTAATGTAGGAGACGGTAGGTAGGTATAATGAGCAGACGGGTCACATGATAGTAATTGACTACCGCCGCCCATAGGCACCTGCAACTCAAGAGTCACAAGTGCGTTCCCGACCTTTACGATGAGTGTAGGGGAGAGGTGGAAGAGGGGGGAAGGGTTGGGGCTTCCGGTAACTGCCGGTTTTCTGTGAGGCCGTGGTATCACTCCGGTCGAGCCGGCCCATACGTGCCGAAACATGGCTCTCCCACGAAAAAAGTAGGGGAGGTATTTACTAGAAAATAATTATTATAATTCAGTAAAACTAAAAAACCAAACTTTAATGGCGAATTGAATAAAAATTTAAAAAGAATTCTGCTATCCACCATCATTCGGCTTCAATATCAGGCCAAGCCCAATATGTTGGACTCTTCAAACCAAATCTTATGAGCCCAAACTCGTGGGGTTTACTAGTAGCCACTATAGAGTTCCACTATTCACCTTCTGGTTCCGTCATCAGATCAGCTCCAAGATGCCAAATTATAGTATTGTCATCCACACTACATATATCTACATACAAAGTTTCATTTCGATACGTACGACAGTAGAAGTAGGTTAGAATTGACTTACCTACAAGATTTGTTTACATAGTTCGTTACAAGTGAAGTTAAAAGGCGTGATAATAAATAATAGTTTAAAAACTAAAAAACACGCTTTTGTAACCAGCTGAACTAGGCCTTCCTTCACTTAAATTGCCGACACCGAACAATCTCTTCAAAAATCCCGGACACATGTCTGAAGTCGAGATTCTTTCCCGGACACCTTAAAAAAAACGCCGATTCCATTTTTTTTAATTAAATGAAACAGCATGTTCATCTAATAATTATAAGTTGCCCCTGGCACAGAGTGTCCGGGTTTTACCCGGACACTTTTTGAAAACCCCGCCGGGCGCTCTCTAAACTAGGACAAATCCGGGGAAACCCGGACGGATGGCAGCCCTAAGCTGAACTAAAAGTCTCTAGAACTGCACGCATGCGTAGTTCGCGCACTAGCTCTATCTCTCTTACTCTCATGCAAAGGACGCGGAAAGAACTTGATGAATCCTGGCGAATCTAATCAGGATAATCGGATATTTTAATCGAATCATGTCATAATGTCATCGGTCTTTGGCAGGTGTGCAAAATTTGAATGAAATCTGGCCGTTTAATGTGGGTCAAAATCGCGCCCTAAGGAGTCGGTTACAAAGAAACATACAAGTGAAGCTAATATAAAGCGTGTAAAAAGAGCTTAGTGACAGGGGTTCAAAATAAAGTGTGTAAAAATAGCTTAGTGACAGGGGTTCAAAATAACACTGGTTATGTGCGACTCACATTACTTGGGAAAAATTAAATGCATCTCAATTTGAAAAGATATATATATATAGTCATTAGTTGTGATCTAAGAGTTTAAGACTAATCATTTCAACTTAGGGTCGTCCAATTTGACCATGACGCTAAAATTGATTCTAAAAAACTAATGCAATTAAGATCTATGAAATTATGATTTAACGGGTGACAGGTTAGAGTTCGTAATAGCCGAGAAATTAAGTTTTAGCGTAAAGCACAAATACATCAATCATTGTCCTTTACGCTATAAACTTAATTATTAATTGATATATGTATGGTAGTTCACAGTGATGATAAGGAAGCGTACAATAGCTTCTACCCATCGGTGATCCACGTGGATCTCGGTCAATTCAGATCTACTAGCAGTGCCCTGCAGTTTCACCCGCGTAAGTCATGATTCCGTGGAAATATCGGGATATAAATCGCCCATTCGTTAATGCAGTTCTCCAGCTGTACTGTACATACTTACCAAGTTTCATCGCAATGGGTTCAGTGATTTTTGCGTGAAAGAGTAACAAACATCCATCCATCTATCCATCTATCTCTCCAAACTTTCACATCACTGCAAATTATAAAACAAAGTCGCTTCCTTCTGTCCGTCTGTCCTTATGTATGCTTAGATTTTTAAAACTACGCAACGGAATTTGATGCGGTTTTTTTTAATAGATAGAGTGATTCAAGAGGAAGGTTTATATGTATAATAACATGCATAATATAGTAGAGAAACACTGATAACTTTAGAGGTTTCTAATGTGATGTCGTAAATAAACATTTTTTTTTGCGTTTACATTGCAAACGCTGGCTGAACCCTACGAGGTAGGTCAAAATAATGTACCACCGTATTGTACACCTTAAAAAGGTCTACAAAAAAGTCGGCGATGGTATATGTCTATCTCTTAGGGATAACCCACAATAACCATTTTTTGTCCTTTACTTTTTACAAGAAATAATGGCTTATTTACGAAGCGATTTTAAGCAATACAGCATTAATCCTTATCAAATTAAGTACCTTAAATACATTGTGCATTTAATATAGATCAATATGGCCCCTTAGAGTATGTAATTTCAATGAATATTTTCGAAGACATTACAGATTTAAAATGCAGGGACATAGCGGTTGCGGCGGCGGTACCGGCCAGAAGGCCGGACAATTTCCGATAAAGATATCTTTTGCAAATGACCATTAATAAATCGCAGGGTCAAACTTTCAATGTTGCAGGCTTGAGTAGTATATTTGGTATCATCATTGCACCCGTGCGAAGCCGGGGCGGGTCGCTAGTTTATAATATTAGTGGGGTTGGTGTGGTGTACTAAATTTCATAATAAATCGTTCGCGGTTAGGTTATGTTTACATACCAAACATCGCCTCACGTCTCATTCCGATTACCTAGTGATACCAACTAATTATCTCTGTGTCCTAGTCGGAGGGGACTATGCAAACAAACATTAAAAGTACCTACACCTAGACTCGGAATAATCACAGAAATCACTCGACACAGCGGCAGTGGGTGACGTCACCACTTGCTATATCAATGCAGTCTAAGTAATCTTCAAAGACTATAGAATCTTATATAAGAAGCACCTAAAATAAGAGAAAAAATTCTTTTACATAAACTAAATCACGTAGAGAATTCACCTTGTCGCAACAAGCTAACAATTTAATGCTTAACGTAATTTGGTGTCATAATTATCAATGTCATCTAATAACTGACTTTAAAGTGTGGCAAGGTCAAACGGGATTGTTTCACAACAGCGACAATGAGACCGATTTCTAGTTGTCTCCTTGGTCAGACCCCACGCGCCAATTTGTGATAATAGCTCTCTAATGTGTCATCATTTTGGTGATAGGTTAAATCCTAAATGCTATCATTATTACTGGCCCTTTTTTGGGTTCATAGGTTATTCTATACACAAAGTTGCTAAATCAATATAGGTATTAAAAAAACATGGCCGACTTCATAAACCTAAAAGGCCTTCTACACTGTAGACAGGCACTTTGCTTCACTTCGTGCAACCACGCCTCGTCTCGGGCATCTTCCGACTTCCGCTTTTTGAGCCCGAGTCAATTGACTCGAAGTGTCCTGAAGTTCCAACGCCGGGCGACGACTGAGCTTCCCACGAGGTTTCACGAGTGTGTAGTAACGTACTTCGAGACTTCGGTCAATTTCGACGAGTACTTCGTCGAAACAACTAGTAGTGTAGAGGGGTTATTAAATAAACGGACCACAAATAAATAATAATACTGCCAACTAGTTTCCTCTCTTAGTGGCCTCTCCAGTCACAGGAAATACAGGACATTCGAGTACGCGATCCCGGCCTCTGCGAGCTACTGCAGTCTCAGTCCCGTTCTAAACTTGCGGTATCCCTTACCCTAGGTTTCTCTCCCTACCCAGTTTTATACAAATTTACCTTCTTCCTTCTTTCCCGTCTGAAAACGAATACATTCCCGGGTTGGCGTCAGGCAGGCGGCCGGTCATAAAAGACCCCATAGAAACTTGGGAAAACAGCAGGAAGACGAAATAAATAATAATACTACTAGTAATGCTTGTACACGCACTTTGAAGGCCATTAACGTACCTACATTTTTGTTTATATTGTATAGTTTCATTTTTTCAATTTTCGAGTATGATTTTGTGATACAAGTTGTGACTGTTTATAAAACCTCCACTTTTCACTCCTTTAAAAAAATTACAAAAAATGTTGTCAGTTGAAAATTAAGAAGTGGAGGCGGAAACGCTTCACACAATCAATAAGTAACTCCTTAGTTCTCCACCGACGGACCATAGTCTGTCACCACGTGGAAAACAATGAACAAATTTCACAACAAACAATAAAGAACAATTAGTTCATTGTTTTCTTTCATAATGTTGAATTTTAGCACTCGGACAGGTAGAACCATAAACTTTACGTTAGTTTATGGGTAGAACCTAAGGTTGCTATCCGACCTTTATGTACCTACCTCGTTTTGGGCTAAATGTAAACGTACTCTGTACTT